>VWZI01019876.1:184037-214835 GCA_013396835.1 Psilopogon haemacephalus
CAAAGCTTGGTTTGTGTTGGTTTTTTTTTTTTTCAGTTTAATATATTAATATTTTCATCGCCTCTGCCTTTCTTTTGCATAACCGTAGGTGAAGCAGTCTTGCACACACATGCAGCAAATAAATAAATAACTGCTTTATGCCCTTCCTCCTTCCCCCCACCACCTCCTTGCCCTCCCAGCCCTTGCATGAAGCCTTTTCAGCGCACTGAGGTGAGGTCCGCTCCGGACCCCGTTTTTTTTTTTTTCCCCAAGGGGACTTCCCAACAGGCTGGAGGGTGAAGCCCTTTTTTTTAAAATTTTTTTTTATTTCTCCTTAGATATATTTTTTTTGGGTTTTTTTTTTTTTTTTTTTTTCCCTGGGAACTCTGGAGCTGCTCCCATACGCGTTGCTTAACGCCCTTTTCGGAGCGTTTTGAGTTGCAAAGCGCCGACGAGGCCGTGAGATTTACGGTGCAAGAAAGAACTTGATAGGAGATCTGGCTGGCTGGCTGGCTTTGTTTGATTCTTCCCCCTTCAAGCAGTCAAATAAGGTGCAAAGAACTGGCAGAACGAGGCAATCCGGAGCCCGCGGGAGCGGGGCGCAGGCGGGGAAGGTNTCGCTGGCAATGTGCGGGGAAGTTTTGCGCCCCTTCGGAGAGCCCTGAGTGAGCTGGAGGCTGCCCAAGTGGGTGCTCGGCGTGTCAGATCGGTGCCTCGCCGGGTCCTGCCCTGTTTATTTGCTTGCTTAAACTATCCCCCCCACACACACACACACACACGCACCCCTGCACCCCTACTTGCACACTCTGGGCTGGGTTCTTGCTTGTGCCGCTCTCACAGCAGTGGCTTCACCCCGCCGCCTCCCGGGCAGTCCCCGCTCCTGGGCTGGGAGCGCTGGAGTGGGTCCCCTCTGCCTGGGTCAGCATGGGGCGGCTGGGGGAAGGAGGTTGGAGCAGAGCAAGGCCTCTGCTGAGTGTCCCCAGCAGAAGTCCTGTTCAGAGCTTGTGCCAGGTGCCAGCGTTGGATGCTGGTGGGTTCTCTCTCCTGGCTAGCAGCCTGTTTTCCTGGGGTGCTCGGCCGACACCCCCTTGTGCCTCCCAGTTACAGGCTGTGCTGGGTTTTCTTGCGAGTCCTTTTGTACTTGGAAAATCTGGCCGTGGCTGTCAAGCTTCTCTCCCCTCCCTCCTTCTTCCTCCGCTTTGCTTTGGCTTTGCCGTTTCGAGGGAAATTAGGATTTTCTTCGTATTTGTTGTTGTTGCACTTTGGTCCATCTGGGCAATGCGGTTGATGCCGGGGGGGAAAAAAAAAACAAAAAAAAAGGAGTCCTTCCCTCCTGGAGGTGTAGGGGATGGGTTGATAAATGGCTTTTGTCTCAGCGGCAGGGAAGGACGTGATTGCAGCGTTAAGCTGAAATTGAGAAGGGGGGCTTAGAGGCTGTTAAAACAACACCTCCCCAGCGCCGGGAAGGGGCAGCCAGGGCTGGGGGCTGGGGAAGGTGGCAGCGGGGAAGGAGCGCGCCTGGGCGGGATTGTCGTCGGGGCAGAGAAGAAGGGAGGGATTCAGCGGGAAACCTGGAGATAATTCTGCCTCCCCCTGTTTCGTTTTGCTTGTTTGGAGGCTGTCTCACACTTATTTCTTCTCTGCGTTGCCAGCGAGGCTCCGTTTGTGTGGCTGGAAGAGGGGCGACTTGATTTAATGTAGATGGGGCGGATGCGTTGCTTTTTTTTCCCCCCACAGAAAATCCCAAAATTCCTTTCCCTCAGTTACTGGGAACCTGGTGGGGGGGGGGGAATACTAATAGTGACTTTGGGGTAATTGTGGCCGCAGCTGAGGTTTCCTTCTTTGTGGCCTGAACAGCTGTGCACATGAAAGTGCTGGCAGGGCTGGGCAGCCATAAAAAACTTCCTGACCTGGGGGCTCTGCTCAGTCTCTGCACCAACCTGCTGTCCCCAGAGAGCTGGGGCTCAGGCCCCAGTGACAACAAGTTTTGTGGTCTCTCTTCTGGCTCCCTGGTGGGTGCATCCCATAAAATAACCCTAGGCTTTGGCAGAGCAATAGATGGCCCGGGCAAGCCCCTCCTCAGCCCATCCATCAGTCTTTCAGGAGAACCCACAGCTGAGCCCTTGCAGCTCTCAGGGGATGACTGCTAATGGAACAGCGAGGAAGGGCTTACTTAGGCTGTGCTTTTCCCAGGGAAGGTTGGACCAGATGATCACACTGATATCCTTTCCAACCTGCTACTCCATGATGCTATAAAACTCAGAGAGGTTTGGTCCATATGGGTGAACTTGATTGTGTTCGATACGCATTTTCCACTGGAGCAGACACCAAACTGGGAATAAGGGAGAGTGTGGAAGCCCAGATTGAATAGAGCATTGCAGTCCCAAGTGGTTTGGGGGAGACCAAGGTGAACTGAAGGCTGCTGCAAGCCAGAGGTGGGATTTCGAGGAGGATGCTGTGAGATGCAGCTGCGGTGGGAGAGATGAGGGGGTAGTAACCCTGGCTGCTCGGGCAAATCCTGCCTGGATGCTGCAAGATCAGGAGCGCGCTGTGCAGGCAGGGCCTTGAGCACAGCACTCAGAGTGCACTTGTAAGAGGAGAGCCCATAAATGCCTTTAAAAAGCTTTGTACCCTGCACTCGGCAACTGCTGGCATGAGAAGAAGAGGATATTTATTCCCTTGTCCGTGAGCTCTCAAAATAACAGGGCGTTCGATTGTAGCCTCCAGATTGCTTTGCACTCAAGTGCAAGCCCGGCTGAGTAAATCACTGCTTCACCAGGCTGAAATTCCTGCAGCAAGGGGGAGAATTGAATTATGGCCAACTGCAAAACCAGATGCCATCCCCTTGATGAAGTCATCGGGCTCTTACTGCGGAGAACAAGCTGGCTCCTACACACACGCAGCCCTCGTAGGCGCAGACTGAGCTGCTCTGTCTTAAGGGCCCGGCCGTGGTGTGTGGGGCAGCCGGAGGCTGGCATCCCTGCGGATGCAGGGAACAGTGAAGTCCTTCAGGGTGGAGCACCAGGAGGGTGTTGAGTCCCACTTTCCGCTGCATGAGCATCCAGGGGAGTTTGGCTTTTCAGTTCCCAGCAAGCAGAGCCCTTCCTTGCCTGCACAGGGTGGGGGGTTTATGGGTCAGGCAGGGAGCAAGCTTCTCTTGAGCCCCAAGTATTTTCCTCCTCACTCAGTTTCCTCTCCTTCCTGGGCAGCTGTTGGCTTTGGTCTCCAAAGCCTTAGTAGTGATCTGTGGCACTCTGGTTTTCAGAGAAGCTGCAGTGACACACTGCAGCCAGCACTTTCTGAGATGACAGGGACATGTGGCAGGATGTTCTATGGGTTGGATCGTGCCTCCAGGCTCTGCCAGGCCACGGTGATATGAGAGCATCACTGTGCTTGGGGATGGGAGAGTGGAGAGCTTGGGAGGGAGGAGGGGAGTGGATTTCAGTTAGAAACTTACTTTTTTTTTCTCTCTGAAAATTAAACCCTGAGCTTGGGGTCAGGATGGAGTGGGTGGGGGCTATCCATCAGACACATTTAAAAATAAATAACCCCCTGAAGGTCTGTGGCTGTGGAGGAGGAACAGATCTTGTGGCGCCTGTGGGGCAGAAGAGATGGAGACCAGCTCTAAGAAGGAAGTTCTTCACCATTAGAGTGCTGACACCCTAGAATGGTTGGGGCCACATCCCTGAAGGTGTTTACGGCCAGGCTGGATGAGGCTGTGGGCAGCCTGCTCTAGGGTAGGGTGTCCCTGGGCATGGCAGGGGGATTGGAACTGGATGACCCTTGTGGTGCCTTCCAACCGTGACTGATTCTATGATCTTGTGGTGTCTATGGGGCACAAGAGCTGTAGACCAGCTCTGGCACCGGGTGGGAGCCTAGCCTGCAGGAGGGGTTCCACGGAGTCCCCAGTGCTCTCAGGTGCAGCTCCAGCAGTGGTTGGGTGCCTGCTGGGCTCCTGGGGCCGCCGTTTGCAGAGGAGGAACAGATCTTGTGGCACCTATGGGGGCACAAGAGATGGAGACCAACTCCCCCCCATGGCAGGGGAGTTGAAACTAGATGATCCTTGTGGTCCCTTCCAACCCTGACTGATTCTATGATTCTATGTTCTTGTGGCACCTATGGGGCAGAAGAGATGGAGACTAGCTCTGAAGGAGGAACACCCTAGACACCCTAGGGTGTGCCAGGGCAGGTTCAGGCTGGATGTTAGGAAGTTCTTCCCAGCAAGAGTAAATGGCACTGGAATGGGCTGCCCAGGGAGGTGGTGGAGTCGCCATCCCTGGAGGTGTTCAAGAAAGGAGTGGATGGAGCATTTAGTGCCATTGGCTAGGGCTGGGTGCTAGGTATCCCTAGCACCCTAGGGTGTCCCTGGGCATGGCAGGGGGATTGAAACTGGCTGATCCTTCTGGTCCCTTCCAACCCTGACTGATTCTATGATCTCGTGGTGCCTATGAAGTAGAAGAGATGGGGACCAGCTGTGGTGCTGGGTGGGAGCTTAGCCTGCAGGAGGGGTTCCACAGAGTCCCCAGCGCTCTCAGGTGCAGCTCCAGCAGTGGCTGGGTGCCCGGTGGGCTCCGGGAGCTGCCGTTTGCCAGGCGGGCAGCTGCCACCCCACACGCAGGATGGAGATGCCACAGATCTTTGGGTTTTGGTTTTTTTTTTCTTTTCTTTTCTTTTTTTTTTTTGGCAAGGCGTTTAATCGTATGAATTTTGCCTCGTCCAGATTTATGCGCTCCGGGCTTTTCTCCATCTCCTCGTTTTCGCGTCTCATTTACCTCTTGCGTTTGAAGGGTTGGGATTTCACAAGAGCACGGCGGGGATGATTATTCCTAGAGGGAATCCACACCTGTGAGCAGAAAGTGTTTTTTCCCTGCCAGCCCTGCTGCGGCCCGGGCGAGGAGGGGGAGTGGTGGGAGGGAGGAGGAAGGCGAGGGACCCGCTGCTAACACCTGGGGGGCCCCGGGCGCTGGTGGGTGGCAGCCTTCAAAGGCACCCTGGGAAAAACAGCTCCGGCGTGGGGAGGGTGATGCCTGCTGCAAACTTGAAACGCTCAGAGATGGGGGTGGCTGGCAAGAGGTGGCCTTGTCCGGGTAAACGCTGCCTCAGAGGGCTGGGAGCATGGCAGGTGGTGGCTGCAGGAGGAGTCGTAGAATCGGCCAGGTTGGAAGAGACCTCCAAGCTCATCCAGTCCAACCTAGAACCCAGCCCTAGCCAATGGCACTAAGTGCCCCATCCAGTCCTTTCTTGAACACCTCCAGGTGTCCAGGGGATGGCAACTCCACCACCTCCCTGGGCAACCCATTCCAATGCCAATCACTCTCTCTGGCAACAACTTCCTCTTAACATCCAGCCTAGACCTCCCCTGGCACAACTTGAGACTGTGTCCCCTCATTCTGTTGCTGATTGCCTGGGAGAAGAGTCCAACCTCACCTGGCTACAACCTCCCTTTAGGTAGCTGCACACCCCCAGCTCCCTCAGCCTCAACTTCCCTCTAGGTAGTTGCAGAGAGCGATGAGGTCTACCCTGAGCCTCCTCTTCTCCAGGCTGCACATCCCCAGCTCCCTCAGCCTCTCCTCACAGGGCTGTGCTCCAGGCCCCTCCCCAGCTTCATCACCCTTCTCCGGACACCTTCCAGCACCTCAACATCTCTCTTGAATTGAGGGGACCTGAACTGGACACAGCACTCAAGGTGTGGCCTGACCAGTGCCATGTACAGGGGCAGAATAACCTCACTTCTCCTGCTGGCCACAGTGCTCCTGCTCCAGCCCAGGATGCCTTTGGCTCTGCTGCCCACCTGGGCACACTGCTGGCTCATCTTCAGCTCCTATCTCCCAGCACCCCCAGGTGCCTCTCTGCCTGGCTGCTCTCAGCCACTCTGTCCCCATCCTGTAGCACTGCCTGGGAAGCTGAGGGTGATGCTTCGTGCAGGGGGTAGGAGGGTGAATCCACCTCTCTTCCCATTGGGCATGTCTCGCCTGTGAAATGGACTGCTTCCCTCAAGAGCTTCTGGCTCTTGAGGACCGTGGGTGAAGGTGGCTGGGGAAGTCAGGTGTGCAGCTCTGGCACCACCTTCCAGCCCACAGCAGGCTGTGGCAGGGAGCCAGCTTTGTTAGCACCCTTCTGCAGGTGGAGAATCAGAGAAAATCGCTTCCCTCCCTCCCTCCCTCCCTCCCTCCTTCTTCTCCATCCGCCAGCTCCAGGTGGAGCAAAACCTGTGTCTTCTGCATCCATCTGCTGGAGCTGCTTACTCCCCAGCGGCTGAAAGCTCAACAGCTGTGGCAAAGGCAACGCCAAGCCCAAACCCCAGGCTTTGCAACGCCGCTGCTGCTTCGTGCTTGCAGCCCTTCTGAATTTCCCAGGGTTTGCCAGGAATTCTCAGAGTAGCATCACCAGCAGCTCCTGACTGGGAGTTCCAGGGTCGATGGCCTCACCGGTGATGCCTGCTCAAGCCTTCTCCCTGCCCGGGGCTGTGGAGGTGAGGCTGGAGGAGAGGTGGTGCCCGCTGAGCATGGCAGGTCAGCGGCAAGCTGACTCCCCGGAGCCGAGAGAGCTAAGTGACAGCAGCGAGCAAGGGCTCCTTTGGCAGCATCCAGCAGTTCCTGCTGTAGCTGCTGAAGACACTGACTCTGGTTTGGTTTTTTGGGTTTTTTTTCCCTGCATCTGCTTGCCCCGCGTGTCCCTGTGATGCCTGAAAAATAGGGGCTGGGGGGGAGACTGTGAACTCGGTGCTGAGGACCTGCCTGTGACAGGTCTTCCAGATGCTTTAGTGATGTGCTTGAACCACCACAAGTGATTTGACACAGGTCGAAACGAGAAAAGTCCTCCTCTGCCCCTTGTTCGACCGGAAAGAACCAAAGGAAGCCTTGCCCCAGCATCCTCTTGACCAAGGCAAGGGCTGGCTTTAAAGAGGCTGCTTGGATTGAGGGATGCTCTCGGATGCACCTAGAATCTACTCCATATCAGCCATGCATGCACCTAGAATCTACTCCATATCAGCCACGGATGCACCTAGAATCTACTGCATATCAGCCACGGATGCACCTAGAATCTACTCCCTATCAGCCACGGATGCATCTACAATCCACTCCGTATCAGCCGTGGATGCATCTAGAATCTACTCCATATCAGCCACGGATGCACCTAGAATCTACTCCCTATCAGCCACGGATGCATCTACAATCCACTCCGTATCAGCCGTGGATGCATCTAGAATCTACTCCATATCAGCCACGAATGCATCTAGAATCTACTCCGTATCAGCCATGGATGCATCTACAATCTACTTCATATCAGCCACGTCCTTTGCCTGGATTTTAATGCATCTGCTGCTCTTGCCAGTAAGCAGAGAGCATAAAACCCCGGCTCCGGCATGGAAAGGTGGCCCCTAAGACTCAACTTCTCCATGCACGCCCTTGCAAAATATGAGCTCCAGCTCTTTAAGAGAGGCAGGTTTATTTTTTTTCTCCTCCAGTTCCCTCCTCTCAGACCTTCCCCCCAGTTCAGTGCAACTGAAACCTGATCTAATCCCTTTGCACATGGGTAATTTATTGGTCTATTGGGCTTTTCTTGATGGCAAATTGCATTGTCTTTCTTCCTGGGTTTGAGGCTTTGGAGCAGTTCGCTGCATTCCTGCAGCTTTTTTTTCTTTTTTCCCTCTTTTTTTTTTTTTTTTCCTCAGGGCCTGATCTTTCACACCCCCTCTGTGCGCAGTCAAATCAGTTTTATTGGGCCTCTTTGTTATGCAAACAAGGCAATAATAACCAGGCTATTATTCTGCGAGATTGTGCTTGATTAACAGTTCAAAGGAGGTCGCTGAGAAGAGGAGCCCTCCGCTGCCTGTCCTGCCTGAATCCCTTTTCACCCAGCTTGGGTCAGGTGGCCCTTGGGTCTGCCTCACCCCCACGGTGCCCTATGGGGTTGGGACAGGGCTGCCTCTGCCCCTGCCACCGCATCCATCAGGGCTGCGGACAGCGCCGTCGGGCTGGGCTCTCTCCCTGGTGTGAGGAGGCGCCGGCTGATGTGCGTCGTAAAAGAGAGCCGTAGGACGGCTTGGGTTGGAAAGGACTTGGGAAGGTCATCCAGTTCCAGCCTACCTCCCACTAGAGCAGGCTGCTCAGAGTCCTCTCCCAAGCCTACCCCTGAGCAATTCCAGGGATGGGGCATCCGCTGCCTCTGGGCAGTTTGTTACGGTGTTTCGTAGAATCATGGAATGGTTTAGGTTGGAAGAGACCTTAAAGATCAGCCAGTTCCAGCCCCCCTGTGCCATAGGCAGGGACACCTCCTGCTAGAACAGGTCTTTCAAGGCCTCATCCAACCTGGCCTTGAACACCTCCAGGGAGGGAGCAGCCACAACCTCCCTGGGCAGCTTGTGGCAGTGTCTGACCACCCTCACTGCAAACAACTTCCTCCTAACATAGAATCACAGAATGGTTTAGGTTGGAAGGGACCTCAAAGCTCATCCAGTTCCAGCCCCCTCTGTGCCATAGACAGGGACACCTCCCACTAGAACAGGTCGCTCAAGACCTCATCCAGCCTGGCCTTGAACACCTCCAGGGAGGGAGCAGCCACAACCTCCCTGGGCAACCTGTGCCAGTGTCTCACCACCCTCACTGTAAAAAAACTTCCTCCTAATATCCCGTTTCAATCTCCCCTCCGCCAGCTTAAACCCATTACCCCTTGCCCTGTCATTACCACCTTCGTTGTGAAAAAAAAAGAAAAACAAAAAAACCAAACAAAGTTTTCCTTTTTATCTGTCTGATCCCACAGCCCAGGCAGGCATCAGGATGTGGGTCCAGTGGGGCTCTGCCTGCCTGCTAGTTAGAGTTAGGCACCCTGCATCCAGCCAGATACTTTCCATCCCCTTTGCTTTGTGCTTTGGATTCCTAAAACCTTGCTGGAAGAGATTATAGAATCATAGAATGGTTTAGGTTGGAAGAGACCTCAAAGCTCAGCCAGTTCCAGCCCCCTCTGTGCCATAGGCAGGGACACCTCCCACTAGAACAGATCTCTCAAGGCCTCATCCTACCCGGTCCTGAACACCTCCAGGGAGGCTGTGGAGCACAGAATCACAGGATGTGATCTTCGATTTGGTGATTCTGTGCTCCACAACCTCCCTGGGCAACCTGTGCCAGTGTCTCACCACCCTCACTGTAAACAACTTCCTCCTAACATCCCGTTTCAGTTTCCCCTCCACCACCTTAAACCCATTACCCCTCACCCTGTCATTACCACCTTCGTTGTGGAAAAAAAGAAAAACAAAAAAAAACAAACAAAGTTTTCCTTTTTATCTGTTTGATCCCACAGCCCAGGCAGGCATCAGGATGTGGGTCCAGTGGGGCTCTGCCTGCCTGCTAGTTAGGGTTAGGCACCCTGCATCCAGCCAGATACCTTCCATCCCCTTTGCTTTGTGGCTTTGGATTCCTAAAACCTTGCTGGAAGAGATGTTGCCAGCCAGGTTTTCTTGTTAGTTTGTTTTTGTTTTGTTTGTTTTTTTTTAAAGGAGCAATGTGATCTTTATTCATTTCTTTGTGTTTTTAATCTCTTCTGGGTGCTGTTGCTGGTGGTGGTTGCTGTCTGTCCAGGACCTGAGCAGCCCACATCTTGAATTAGCACCTCCAATAATTTGTGTGCATCTCCTTACTGGAGGTGTCAGCATGAATATGTTTATTTAGAGGTGATCTTTTTAAATTTCTTTGTGTTTTTAAACTCTTCTGGGGTCGTTTTGGTGCTGCTGCTGCTGGTAGCTGCTGTCTGTCTGGGACCTGAGCAGCTGATGGTGGCTGCTGTCTGTCCAGGAGCTGAGCAGCACACATCTTGAAACTGGTATTTAGCACTTCCAAGAATTTGTGTGCATCTCCTTACTGGAGGTGTCAGCATAAATATATTTATTTAGAGGTGATCTTTTTAAATTTCTTGGTGTTTTTAAACTCTTCTGGGGTCCTTTTGGTGCAGCTGCTGCTGGTGGTGGTTGCTGTCTGTCCGGGACCTGAGCAGCCCACATCTTGAATCAGCACCTCCAAGAATTTGTGTGCATCTCCTTACTGGAGGTGTCAGCATGAATATGTTTATTTAGAGGTGATCTTTTTAAATTTCTTTGTGTTTTTAAACTCTTCTGGGGTCGTTTTGGTGCTGCTGCTGCTGCTGGTGGCTGCTGTCTGTCCGGGACCTGAGCAGCCCACATCTTGAAACTGGTCTTTAGCACCTCTGAGAATTTGTGTGCCTCTTGTTGCTGAGGTGTCAGCATGAATATGTTTATTTAGAGGTGATCTTTCTCATTCCTTTGCATTTCTAATGTCTTCTGGGGTCGTTTTAGTGCTGCTGCTGCTGCTGGTGGCTGCTGTCTGTCCAGGACCTGAGCAGCCCACATCTTGAATTAGTACTTCTGAGAAGTTGTGTGCCTCTTGTTACTGAGGTATCAGCAGAAATATGTTTATTTAGAGGTGATCTTTTTTAATTTCTTTGTGTTTTTACTCTCTTCTGGGGTCCTTTTGGTGCTGCTGCTGCTGGTGGTGGCTGCTGCCTGTCCGGGAGCTGAGCAGCCCACGTCTTGAAACTGGTATTTAGCACCTCCAAGAATTTGTGTGCCTCTCCTTACTGGAGGTGTCAGCATAAATATATTTATTTAGAGGTGATTTTTTTTCCCTTTCTTTGTATTTTTAATCTCTTCTGGGGTCCTTTTGGTGCTGTGGCTGCTGCCTGTCCGGGAGCTGAGCAGCACACATCTTGAAACTGGTATTTAGCACTTCTGAGAAGTTGTGTGCCTCTTGTTGCTGAGGTATCAGCATAAATATGTTTAAGTAGAGATGATCTTTTTCATTTCTTTGTATTTTTACTCTCTTCTGGGGTCCTTTTGGTGCTGCTGCTGCTGCTGGTGGCTGCTGTCTGTCCAGGACCTGAGCAGCCCACATCTTGAAGCTGGTATTTAGCACCTCTGGAGAATTTGTGTGCCTCTCATTGCTGAGGTGTCAGCACAAATATGTTTATTTAGATTACTTACATAAATATGCGTTTAGGAGCCTAAGCCTAGGTGCTCAGATCTGAGGCCAAAGGTAATTAACATTTTACTGTGTTCTCAAAAAAAAAAAAAAAGCAAGCCTTTTTTTCTTTTTTTTTTTCTTTTTTTTTTTCTTCTTTTTTTTTTAAACTGCATGTGTGAGGCTTTGCACACCAACACTTCAGCCCCATCCATTTGGGTGATGTATTTGCCCCAACGTGTGGGGGTGATGAAATATTTTCCAAACCCCTTAGTGACCAAGAGGATGTTAAACAACATCTCCTAGCACTGAGCTACTGGAAAACTTAACAGGTCTGGTTGACGTGGGCCCAAGGAGTCTCAAAAAAAGAGCTGGCTCCATCCAAGGAGTCTCAAAAAGAGGTGGCTTTTGTTTGCTGGATGCTTTTGCTTGCCTCAAATGCTGCGCCCAGTTTTGGTGGCCCCAGCCTAAGAAGGCCATGGAGCTGTTGGGGGTGAGGCCAGAGGGGGAAACGCAAAGATGGTGCAAGGGCTGGAGCATCTCTGCTGTGAGGATGGGCAGAGGGGGCTGGGGGTGTTCAGCCTGGAGGAGGCTCCAAGGGGACCTTAGAGCTGCCTTCCAATAGAATCATGGAATCAAACAGGTTGGAAGAAACCTCCAAGCTCATCCAACCCAACCTAGCACCCAGCCCTAGCCAATCAACCACACCATGGCATTAAGTGCCCCAGCCAGGCTTTTCTTGAACACCTCCAGGGGCAACTCCACCATCTTCTCTGGGCAGCCCATTCCAATGCCAATCACTCACTCTGAAGGGATCTTGAATAGCTGAAGGCATCCTGCAGGAAGGCAGCAGAGGGACTTTTCTTGAGGGAGAGGGACTTTTCTTAAGCAGGTGGACTTGTCCTAAGCAATAGAACAAGAGGGAATGGTTTGAAGCTGAGGGAGAGCAGGGTTAGACTGGATCTTAGGAAGAAGCTCTTCAGGATGAGGGTGGTGAGGCTCTGCAGTAGGCTGCTCAGGGAGGCTGTGGATGCCTTCTCCCTGTGGTTGTTCAAGGCCAGGCTGGATGAGGTCTTGAACATCTGAGTCTGATTCAGAGGTGTTCCTGCCCATGGTGGGGAGGTTGGAGTATCTGAAGGGGGTCTACAGGAAGGCTGGGGAGGGACTGTTCACAAGGTCTTGTAATGGCAGGACGAGGGGAAATGGGTTCAAATTGGTGGAGGGGGATGTTAGGAGGAAGTTCTTCACAGTGAGGATGATGAGGCACTCAAACAGGTTGCCCAGGGAGGTTGTGACTGCTCCCTCCCTGGGGGTGTTCAAGGCCAGGCTGGATGAGGTCTTGAGCGTCCTGTTCTAGTGGGAGGTGTCCCTGCCTATGGCACAGGGGGGTTGGAACTGGATGATCTTTAAGGTCTCTTCCAACCTAAACCATTCTATGATTCTATGATCTCTGAGATCCCTTCCAACCCAAGCCATTCTGTGAAATTAATTTCCAGCTTCCCTTTGCTAGAGCAATTGCAGGAAAAGAGATTAGTTGGTTTGGGTCTCTTTATTTTTTTATTTTTTTTGGTGCTCATTTTATGAAAGAGCATAATTTGCTGGACTGAATTGCAGGTAACCTGACCCCAGCTGAAAGGAAAATAGGGGGCAGTGATAATTAAAAGGCTGTTAGTTAGATGTGTGTGGTGTGGTTAATACGTTTGAACACTTAATCTAACAGGGTGCAATATAACACAGTGGTGACAATGATCATAAAAAAAAAAAAAGGTCTTTTTTTTCCCATCCAAAACGGTTCTATGACAGGGGCAGAGCAGCAGGGTGATGGTTTGGGAGTCACCTGCCCCCCGCCCACACACACACACACATGATGAATTTACCCAGACTAGACTCAGCCAGCTGGAAGTTAAGGGATGAAGCTTTAGATTCACAGCTTAGCACAACAGGAGAACAGATATTTACAATATATTAGGGACATTTACAGCTAGATACAGAAATATACAAGTTAAAAGTAATACAGAAACACAACACCCCTCCCAGAAATCAGAGTCCCCCAGGAGGGGCTGCCAACCACCCATCCACCTTCTTTCCACCCTAGACTCTTATCCCAGAATCTGCTTTATGTGCAGATTGGAATGGAAGAATCTGCTTTATGTGCAATTGGAAGGGTTGGTGAGATGGGGGTTTAGAAGCAGAATGATTAGTTGGGTTACACAGATCCAGCTGGAAGCCAGGGAGAGGCACAGACTCTGGCAGACAGACTCCCTTAGCTGTGTTTGTGTCCTTGCTTTTATACATCTCAGCAAACCTAGGAGTGAAGCAGTCATCACCACCGTTTTCTTTTCACAGCCTATCACCATTAAAATACTCCAATTAGCCTCAAACCAGCCTATCGCAATTAAAATATTCCAGTTAACCTCAAACCAGCACAAGCAGGACCTCAATTGTGTGGCTCCTGAGCAAGTGGGAACAACCTGGTGCAGGTGGACCGTGGGGTGGCTGCTGGCTGGAGCAGTGAGTGCTTTGGCTCAGGAAGAGGTCAGGACACCTCTGGGTGCCTGCTGTGGTGCAGTGGCAAAGCAAAGGAGGTGAGCTGGGGAGGGCAGTGAGCTGTCCCCACGGCAGTGTGCCCCATCAGGTGGCAGGTGCTGCAGGAAGCAGACATCACCACCGTTTGCTTTTCACAGCCCATCACCATTAAAATATTCCAGTTAGCCTCAGACCAGCACAAGCAGGACCTCAGTTGTGTGGCTCCCGAGCAAGTGGGAGCAACCTGGTTCAGGTGGACCGTGGGGTGGCTGCTGACTGGAGCTGTGAGTGCTTTGGCTCTGGAAGAGGTCAGGACACCCCTGGGTGCCTGCTGTGGTGCAGTGGCAAAGCAAAGGAGGTGAGCTGGGGAGGGCAGTGAGCTGTCCCCACGGCAGTGTGCCCCGTCAGGTGGCAGGTGCTGCAGGAAGCAAGCCTGCCAGGGGGGAAGGTCTGCTGGTGGGGCTGGGCAAACACCTTCCAGTGAGGACTTTAAAGTGCAAACCGTTTAGCTTATCTGGAGGATTGACAAGAGACTTGATTAGGGCCTGTAATATCTTTGTGGGAAACAGGCTGGTTACTAACGGACCTTTTACTGCCCCAGAGAGAGTGGCTGGGGCTTTTTATGTCCTCACAGTGAAGGCAGATAAAGTCCACTTAGACCCAGGACCCTTGTTTTGTAAAGGTGATAACTCCTGAAGCAGCCTGCCGAGGGAAGTGAAGGATGGAGGGGGTGGCTTTTCACACCCTGCAGACCACACAAGTCCTCGTGGGAGGTGGACCTGAACAAGCATGGGTGAGGAGGGGCTGTGGTAACCCAGGTGATTGAGTTTCTTCTGGCTTTAAACCCTCTGAAACCAGGTTGGAAGTGGCCTAGAGTAACCTGGTCTGGTTGAGAGCTGTCCCTGCCTGTGGCAGGAAGACACCTGAAGTTGGAAGAAACCTTAAGAGAGCATCCCTGTGGCAGGGAGGTAGGATTAGATGGTCTCTAAGCTCTCTTCCAGCCTAAGCAGTTCTATGATTCCATGAAATTCAAGATACTGAAGGAAATTTTGCCTCTGGTTCGGGTGGCACCAAACCCTTGAAAGGAAAAGATGGGTGGGGAGGTTTGGAGGTAGCTGGGCTAGGAGGGATTGGAGTTGCTGATGCCCCAGGATGTTTTTAGTGGGAGATGTCTCTGCCTATGGCAGGGGGTTGGAACTCAGTGAGCTTTGAGGTCCCATCCAACTTAAACCATTCTATGATTCTATAATAGATGGAAGTAACCACAGCTGGGGATGGGCAGGGAGGATGTTCTGTGAGCACTCTTGCAGCTGCGGCTGTTGCTTGGTTGGTTGGTTGTGTGTTAGTGCTTGGCTACACTTCCCAGCCTGCTGTGGAGTCCCTGCAAGAGCAGACTGTGTGTGGTTACAGTTTGCAAAGCAAATTCCCCCTCTCCAAAATTTAGCAGGTGGCCAAGAGGAGCCCAGGACCCTTTGTGAGGGAGGAGGGCGGTGGCATCATCCTAGACCTGGGGCTGGCTCAAGAGATCCCAGGGGAGCCTTGCTGGGTTCCTGCTTGAGAGGATTCGTGGCTGTGCTAAGTCATCTGTGGCTGAAAAACAGATCCATTGTGAGTCGATGGAAAATAGATTATGCAAAATTGAATAAACATCATTTCTTGGCCCGGCCACAAATGAGCCTGCGCCACTGTGCCAAAGCCAGCTGCCGGGGGGGGGACAAGGCAAGGCAAGGCAAGGCATGCCTGCTGGGAGCAGGGGGAGAAGGTCCTGTTTGCTCAGCCTTTATCAGGTGTGGGCAGGGTCTACCCGACCTGCTGGCCACTATTGTGGTTGGAGAAAGGTCTGTGGGAGAGGCGAGGTGGTGAGCAGCACCCCCCAACCCCTTGGCACCCCTCCTGTGCCACTGCGGCACCTGGCTCTGCAAACCTGGCCTTATATGGGGCCCTGAGCAAAAGGAGCCAGGAGCAGTGCCAGGACCTGAGTGATAGCATCTTCAAAGAGGAACACCCTCCCACTTCAGGCCTGGGGAGGATGGAGATGGGCTTCCCTGCCCTCCCTTTTGCCTGGCAGTTTCTTAACTCAGTACCTTATAAAGTTATGTGTGACCCTGGGCAGCGCACACGGTGAGGGATGCTCAGCACCAGGGTGCTGGGGAGCTGCTTGGCGGCAGCCGTCTGTAGGCTGCCGCCGTTGGTGGCTGCGCCTCCTGATCCCAGAGAATGGAGCACGTCCTGAAGGAGCAACACCCTGTGGCTTTGTTTCCCCCTCTGCCTGGCAGCTGAAGGGCTGCAGCAGCCAAAGCAGGCTGAGGTGCTTTGCGCAGGGTGTCCTGCTCGCTGCCTTACCAAGCTGTCTGGGGAAGCTGGGATCTATGGGTCCTACATGTCTGGGGACATGTCCTTCAGCTCCTCCCCGGGGGCTGTGTTGTTTGCAGTGACAGCCTGCTCAGCTGCACGCAACCCCAAGGCATCCTGGAGCTGTGCATCAGCATAACTACTAGGAGTGGAGTGATTTGAATTGCCCTGTGCCACAACTGTTGGGGATAACCAGCAGTGGTGGCACTGGTCACGCTCCTGCAGGCTGCTTCTGGCTCCTGGCTTCCACTGGGAGGCTCCTGGCAAAGCCACACTTGCATCTTTCATCAGATGGGGTGAGCTGCAATTTCCTTATTTTCCACCCTGATAAACCCACATCCGCCCCACCAGCGTTTGGCCCTGAAATGCCACTGCTTGCATTGCCCCTGCCAGCAAACATGCTGGTTCCTGTCACTGCCCACTGTGCTACTGTGCCATCAGCCCCTGCACTGAACACCATCCCTGTTCCACATCTGTGCTAGCTGTGCCATACTGCAGCAGCTGTGTTTGAAGGTGTAGCCTCCATCCCTTACTGCTTGCTCCATGTCTGTGCTAGCTGTGGCATATTGCAGCAGCTGTGTTTGAAGGTGTAGCCTCCATCCCTTCCTGGTTGCTCCATGTCTGTGCTAGCTGTGGCATATTGCAGCAGCTGTGTTTGAAGGTGTAGCCTCCATCCCTTACTGCTTGCTCCATGTCTGTGCTAGCTGTGGCATACTGCAGGAGCCACGTTTGAAGATGAAGCCTCCAAAGCCAAGGCAGGCAGCACAGGGGAGCAGAGCTTCTCTGCTGCTCTACTCTGCTCTGGAGGGACCTCGCCTGGAGTACTCTGTCCAGCTCTGGAGTCCTCAATGCCAGAAGGACATAGGCCTGATGGGCTGGTTCAGAGGAGTGCCATGAAAATGATCATGCACCTCTGCTATGAATACTCAATGATCTCCTTGGATCCCTTCCAACTCCTAACATCCTGTGATGAAGACAGGCTGATGGAGCTGGGGTTGTTCAGCCTGGAGAAGAGAAGGCTCTGGGGAGACCTAATGGTGACCTTCCAGTGCCCAAAGGGGGCTACATGAAGGCTGGAGAGGGACTGTTTGCAAAAGCCTGCAGAAATAGGAGAAGGAACAATGGCTTCAGACTAGAGAAGAGCATATTTTGATTGGGTGTTGGGAACAAGTTCTGCACCATGAGGGTGGTGCAACACTGGAACAGGTTGCCCAGGGAGGTGGTTGAGGCCCCATCCCTGGAGATAGTAAAGGTGAGGCTCAATTGGGCTCTGAGCAACCTGGTCTAGTGGAGGATGTCCATGCTGACTGCCAGGGTGGGCTGGACTGGATGGCCTTTAGGTGTCCCTTCCAACCCAGGCTGTTCTGTGATTCCCTTACCCGTGTGCTGGCCACAGGCCATCCCCTGCATGATGTCTCTCCTCTAGGAGAAACACCAAGGAATGCTCTGCCTTGCCAGCCAGCTGGCTGTGATGAGCTGCCCAGGGGTAAGCAGAATGTCTTTGCTGGAAAACCACATTTCTGGGCTGGAAAAGAACAGTTACGTTTGACCCATACAAGCAGAAGACTTGACAGAAATGTGAGGCCATGTTTCAGGTCAAAAGCTTGGCCCCAGCTCACCTCTGCTTCAAAACATGGTCTAATGGCTGCAAGCTAGAACACAGGAGGCTCCACCTCGACACAAGGGATACCTCTTTACAGTGAGGGTGGTGGAGTACTGGAACAGGCTGCCCAGAGAGGTTGCAGAGTCTCCTTCCCTGGATGTGATCCTGCGTGACCTGCTCTAGGTGATCCTGCTTTGGCCAGGGGGTTGGACTCAGTCATCTCTGTAGAGCTCCAACCCCTAACATTCATAGAATCATAGAATGGTTTAGGTTGGAAGAGACCTCAAAGATCATCCAGTTCCAACCTCCCTGTGCCATAGGCAGGGACACCTCCCACTAGATCAGGATGCTGAAGACCTCATCCAGCCTGGCCTTGAACACCCCCAGGGAGGGAGCAGTCACAACCTCCCCAGGCAGCCTGTGCCAGTGTCTTGTCACCCTCACTGTGAAGAACTTCCTCTTAACATCCCGTTTAAATTTCCCCTCTGCCAATTTGAACCCATTCCCCCTTGTCCTGTCATTACAAGACCTTGTGAATAATCCCTCCACAGCCCTCCTGTAGCCCCCTTCAGATACTGGAAGGTTACTCTAAGGTCTCCTGGAAGCCTTCTCTTCTCCAGGCTGAAAAGTCCCAACTCCCTCAGCCTGTCCTCATAGCAGAGCTGCTGCAGCCCTCTGATTATTTTCGTGGCCCTCCTCTGGACTCTCTCCAGCAGTTCCATGTCCTTCTTGTGCTGGGGGCTGCAGAACTGCCCACAGTAATCCAGTGATTCTGTGTGCAGCGAGGTTGGGTGATGGTTGGACTCGATGATCCTCAGATCTTTTCCAACCTGGCAATTCCGTGATGAGCCAAAGGCTTCCCACCGCGCTTCTTGCGAGTTTAAACGGGGGATGCTGCCAAGGCAGAGCAGCTCTGGGTGCTGTTGCTCGCATCTTGAGCTTATTAAACATCCATTTCAAAGCTGTGAGCAACCTGTCAGACGTTTCCTGTTTGCACCTCGCTCTTGCAAAGGGAGAGAGAGGACACAGCCTTGCTTCTTAACGCTGGGCTGCTTTGGTGCTTTATAACACAGTCTCCCATTCCGGTTTTCCAGCACCAACATTGTTTAGGTTTCCAGCACTGCGATGTTTAAAACTTTAGTACTGTAACAGTATTGAGGTTTGTAAATTTTCTGGTTTTTTTTTTTTTTTTTTTAAACTTNTTTTTTTTTTTTTTTTTTTTTTTAAACAAATCTGGGATGGTTTTGGCACAGATGCCCTGCCAGCCTCCTTCTGAACAAAAAAAAGCCCCTGAGATGGGAGCGTGCGCACGTGTGCCCACCAGAGGCACCGCAAAAGCGTCTGGTGACAGTGGGGCTTGGCTCCTTGTCGTGCTGCTGCCTGATGTGCCTTGGGCCCATCCTGTCTCCAGACCCTCAGAAGGGGTTGATGAGGAGGACAGGAAGGAAAGCGCAGTGAACGTTCAGGGATGGGAGCCTGGGTTCACCCAGCAAAGCCACCAAGATGCTCAGAGGGGTGCAGCACCTGTGTGAAGAGGACAGGCTAGAAGAGTTGGGGCTCTTCAGCCTGGAGGAGAGAAGGCTTCCAGGAGATCGTAGAGTAGCCCCAACACAAGAAGGACATGGAACTGATGGAGCCAGTCCAGAGGAGGCCACCAAGATGCTGAGAGTGCTGCAGCAGCTCTGCTGTGAGGACAGTCTAAGGGAGTTGGGGGTCTTCATCCTGGAGGGGAGAAGGCTTCCAGGAGACCTTAGAGTAGCCCCAACTCGAGGAGGACATGGAACTGTTTGAGCCAGTCCAGAGGAGGCCACCAAGATGCTCAGAGGGCTGCAGCAGCTCTGCTGTGAGGACAGGCTGAGAGAGTTGGGGCTCTTCAGCCTGGAGGAGAAACCAGGAGACCTTATAGTAGCCTTCCAATATCCGAAAGGGGCCTACAGGAAAGCTGGGGAAAGACTATTGACAAGGTCTTGTAATGACAGGATGAGGAGGAATGGGTTTAAACTGGCAGAGGGGAGATTGAAACTGGATGTTAGGAAGTTCTTTGCAGTGAGGGTGGTGAGACACTGGCACAGGTTGCCCAGGGAGGTTGTGGCTGCTCCCTCCCTGAATATCATAGAATGGTTTAATTGGTTTAAACTGGCAGAGGGAAGACTGAAACTGAATGTTAGGAGGAAGTTCTTTACAGTGAGGGTGGTGAGACACTGGCACAGGTTGCCCAGGGAGGTTGTGGAGCACAGAATCACTGAATCAAAGATCACATTCTGTGCTCCACAACCTCTCTGCAGGTGATCAGGACCAGGTTGGATGAGGCCTTGAGCGAGTTCTAATGGGAGGTGACCCTGCCTATGGCACAGGGGGGTTGGAACTGGCTGAGCTTTGAGGTCCCTTCCAACCTAAACTGTTCTGTGATTGCTATAGGCAGAGCAGTGCCTGTGTGATGTTCAGTGGTGGCTGCCTGCTTCTCGCACAGCTGCTTTCCAGTGTGTTCCAGGGAAGCCACTGCCCCAGGGAACAGGTGCTGGAGGTGAGGGGAAGGAAAGCTGAGCTTTGAGGTCCCTTCCAACCTGAACCCTTCTGTGATTGCTATAGGCAGATCAGTGCCCGTGCGATGCTCAGCGGTGGCTGCCTGCTTCTCGCACAGCTGCTTTCCAGTGTGTTCCAGGGAAGCCACTGCCCCAGGGAGCAGGTGCTGGGGGGGAAGGGGGCTCCACCTTTTCTCTGCCTTCCTCTCTGCCTTGGCCAGGGAGCGCCCAGGCTGTGGCTGAGCCCTGCAAAGGCAAGGCCCTGCCTTTGTCTTCACCTCCGCGTGGGCAACGCGAGGCGGGCGCGGAGGGGAGGCGAGGGCTCAGCTGGCATCCCCACACCCTGCCACGCCGGTTTTTCTCCTCCACCTCTTGTTCTCTCTCAGTGGGCCGTGATGGGGAACAGGCTTCCAGGGCTGGGCAGAGCCGCACGGTGCTCAAGAAGAAGGGGGTTTGGCTCCTGCTTCTTGGCAGGGGGCACGAGGACGTGGGCAGGCGCCGTGCCTGGCACTGCTGCGGCTCTGATGGCAGCGGGGAGGTGAGGTGGATGTTGGATCTGCCGCGGCGTTGGTCACGGCACAGGTCTTGCCCCAACCTCTGCAAACTGGCATGTGGCTGGGGCACGACGGTGGTGCCAGGGCTGGGTTTCCCCATGCCCGCAGAGGAGGAAGTGGGAGGCAGAGAGATTTTTGCCCTGACTGAGCTCAAATCCGGACACAAGGCACAGCAATTGATGTGGCACAGAGCTTTGAATGTCAAACCCTGAGGAGGCATTGAGACCCTCCTGGCCTTTTCTCCCACATTAATGATCCTGCCTTATCCCTGCTGATGAATACATCCCATTCTCCCACACCCTGCTTTTCCCCTCCAGGAGCATTCAGCTGAACACTGGGTGTTCTGGCCCTTCCTGGCTTAAAATGGGGCAAATCCTGTGGTTTCTTTGACTTTGATGCATGAGAATTGGGTCATGAGAGTTGGGTCACATCTGGTGGGCAAGGACTGGTCACGCGGTGGAGACAGAATCATGGGTTTGGGCTGCAGGAGGCAGGCAGTGACCTCTTGCAGGGGGTAAAGCCACATGTGCCATGGGTTTGGGCTGCAGGAGGCAGGCAGTGACCTCTTGCAGGGGGTAAAGCCACATGTGCCATGGGTTTGGGCTGCAGGAGGGAGGCACTGACCTCTTGCTGGGGTTAAAGCCACATGTGCCATGGGTTTGGGCTACAGGAGGCAGGCAGTGACCTCTTGCAGGGGGTAAAGCCACATGTGCCATGGGTTTGGGCTGCAGGAGGCAGGCAGTGACCTCTTGCAGGGGGTAAAGCCACATGTGCCATGGGTTTGGGCTGCAGGAGGGAGGCACTGACCTCTTGCTGGGGTTAAAGCCACATGTGCCATGGGTTTGGGCTACAGGAGGCAGGCAGTGACCTCTTGCAGGGGGTAAAGCCACATGTGCCATGGGTTTGGGCTGCAGGAGGGAGGCACTGACCTGTTGCTGGGGTTAAAGCCCCTGCCATGGGTTTGGGCTGCAGGACTGCAGCCCAGACTGTACCTCGCCGGGGTCAGGCTTGGATGTCCTCTGCGCGGGCACGCAGGCATTGACCACCTTGTCCTTTCCTCCCCCCTGCCGCAGTGACGTCTCCATGCAAGATCCTCAAGTGCAACTCTGAGTTCTGGGCGGCCACGTCGGGCTCGCACCACCCGGGCGCGGAGGAGGCGCCGGAGTTCTGCACGGCTCTGCGCGCCTACGCGCACTGCACCCGCCGCACCGCCCGCACCTGCAGGGGCGACCTGGCCTACCACTCCGCCGTGCATGGCATAGAGGACCTGATGGTGCAGCACAACTGCTCCAAGGATGGTCCCACCTCCCAGCCTCGCCTCCGCACGCTGCCCCCAGGCGACAGCCAGGAGCGCTCCGACAGCCCCGAGATCTGCCACTACGAGAAGAGCTTCCACAAGCACTCGGCCGCCCCCAACTACACCCACTGCGGGCTCTTCGGGGACCCCCACCTCAGGACTTTCACGGACACTTTCCAGACCTGCAAGGTGCAAGGGGCTTGGCCGCTCATAGACAATAACTACCTGAACGTGCAGGTCACCAACACGCCGGTGCTGCCTGGCTCCGCCGCCACCGCCACCAGCAAGGTGAGCCCTTGGCGGGTGGAGGTGGGCAAGGGCTGAGGAGCTTCTGAGCAGCTCCTCTTCTCTGCCCTCTCTCTCTCTCCCCTCCACCATGTGGACATGGGGTGGGAGCTCCTGGGAGTTTGAGCGTGTGGCCCCGAACATCAGCCACCAGCCCTTCCTTTGTCCCCTTCACTTCAGTGGCCTGAGGGTTCCTACCGAACACACCCCAGCCCCACCGTGCTTATTGGCAGGCTGAGCTCAGAAGGATGTCCTGGCCAAAGTGGGGGACTGCAAATTAAGAGGGCTCCTACCAGAGAGACTCCAGGATGCTGTGAACAGCTGGACCAGGAGAGGGTCCAGCGAAGAGCTGTGAGGATGATGAAGGGACTGGAGCACTGCCTGATGAGGAGAGGCTGAGGGACCTGGGGCTGCTTAGTCTGGAGAAGAGAAGACTGAGAGGGGGGTCTAAGAAATGTTTCTAAATCTCTTCATGGCTGAGGGTCAGGAGTTGGGGGACAGGCTCTGCTGACTTGCTCCTTGGGATAAGGACAAGGAGCAATGGATGGAAGCTGCCTGATAAGGAGAGGCTGAGGGACCTGGGGCTGCTTAGTCTGGAGGAGAGAAGACTGAGAGGAGATTTAATCAATATTTCTAAATATCTGAGGGCTGGGGGTTAGGGAAGGGGGGACAGGCTCTGCTCACTGCTCCCTGGGATAGGCCAAGGAGCAATGGATGGAAGTTGCAGCTCAACACCAGAGGCAACTTCTTGACTGGAAGGGTCCCAGAGCACTGGCACAGGCTGCCCAGAGAGGTTGTGGAGTCTCCTTCTCTGGAGCCTTTCCAGGCCTGTCTGGATGTGTTCCTGTGTGCCCTGAGCTAGATTGTCTGGTCCTGCTCTGGCAGTGGGGGGTTGGACTGGATGATCTCTTTGGGTCCCTTCCACTCCCTGACATCCTGTGAGCCTGTGAACGATGTGACACCACCCTGGGGGGGTACCCAAGGTCCAAGCAAACCCAGGGCTGCCTTCCATAGAGGCACCAGCTTGCAGGGAAAAAAGCCTGGAGGCAGCTGAGCTCCTCACGTTGCCTTCCCCTTCGCCCAGGCCTGTAATTGTCTCTGTGGTTTGCAGCCAAGTCAAGGCACTTTGTGGGGCACAGTCTGTTCTGAAGGTGCTTTGTCAGCCTAAGTAAACATCCTGAAGGTACAAGGCAAACACTGAGAAAACCCAAGTGAAAATGTGCTGCTGTGGGTACAGCAGGACCTGTGTGACACAGCCTCAGCTTCAGCAGAGACCTGGAGCTGCTCAACTGTTAGGATGCTTATAGAATCATAGAATCATAGAATGGTTTAGGTTGGAAGAGACCTCAAAGCTCATCCAGTTCCAACCCCTCTGTGCCATAGGCAGGGACACCTCCCACTAGAACAGGTCGCTCAAGGCCTCTTCCAGCCTGGCCTTGAACACTTCCAGGGAGGGAGCAGCCACAACCTCCCTGGGCAGCCTGTTCCAGTGTCTCACCACCCTCACTGTGAAGAACTTCCTCCTAACATCCAGTTTCAATCTCCCCTCTGTGCCACTTTAAACCCATTCCTCCTCTTCCTGTCATTACAAGACCTTGTGAATAGTCCCTCCCCAGCCCTCCTGTAGCTCCCTTCAGATACTGGAAGGTTGCTCTAAGGTCTCCTGGAAGCCTTCTCTTCTCCAGGCTGAAAGGCCCCAACTCTATCATTGTGTCCTCATAGCAGAGCTGCTGCAGCCCTCTGAGCATCTTGGTGGCCTCCTCTGGACTGGCTCCAACAGTTCCATGTCCTTCTCGTGTTGGGGCTACTCTAAGGTCTCCTGGCAGCCTTCTCTTCTGCAGGCTGAAAAGCCCCAACCCTCTCATCCAGTCCTCATAGCAGAGGTGCTGCAGCCCTCTGATCATCTTTGTGGCCCTCCTTGATGCTTCTTGTGCTTGTGATTCTTGGTGCACAAGCTCCAAAGCCAAGATGGCATTTTTTTGGTGCCAAAAAAATGGAGGCTCAGCAGGAGGCAGCCTCTTGATTGTGGAAGGTCTCCTGCCACACTGTGTCTGGGAGTTCTGCTTCTCCCTGCCCGTGCAGAGAGAAGAGGAGCAGATGTAGGACAGGGACTGCTTTCAGCTCCGGATGTGACCTTTGCAGGGAAGCCTGGCTGGAGGAAAGAGGTACTTAAGGACCCCAGGGACCTGCAGCTCCTCGGCTGGATCCCAGGATCACTATCTTAATTGAGCCTTTTCACCCCTTATCTGCCTCACAGGCTTGTGGTGAGGAAGGATTAGTCATGAGATCCGCAGCATGAGCTGTGGGAAGCATTACTGGGCCACTGCTGGAGGACCATGTGCTGCTTGGAAGGGCTGGGAGCCTCTCAGTGTGGGGGGCTCTGTGGTTTTGCATCGTATTCTGCCCTTCCTGCTCCAACCAGAGGCAGGGATGGATCCAGAGGAGGTCACAGGAGGTCCAGCCTGAAACTGGGGCAAGGTGGTGCCTCATGACGTGAGTGAGGAAAGGGTAGCAGGGCTGACACGGGACTGGGGACATCTGAGCACCTAGTGGAGGATGGGAGAGTGGGACATTGACAGTGCTCTGGACAGTGCCCACCAGCACCCCTGGAAGTTGAGGTGCTGGGACCTAGCATCGTACTCAGCCCAGTCCTTGGAGAGCCTCAGTTTTTCCCACCTCGGCTTCAAGAGGTGCTGGGACCTAGCATGATACTCAACCCAGTCCTTGAAGAGCCTCAGTTTTTCCCATCCCTCCTCAGGCATCTCTGTCCTGTAGGTGCTGGAACCATCTTGAAGGACATGGAACTGCTGGAGAGAGTCCAGAGGAGGGCCACGAAGATCACCAGAGGGCTGCAGCAGCTCTGCTATGAGGACAGGCTGAAGGAGTTGGGGCTTTTCAGCCTGGAGAAGAGAAGGCTTCGAGGAGACCTTACAGTAGCCTTCCAGTATCTGAAGGGAGCCTACAGGAAGGTTGGGGAGGGACTGTTGACAAGGTCTTGTAATGACAGGACAAGGGGGAATGGGTTCAAACTGGTGGAGGGGAGATTTGAACGGGATGTTAGGAGGAAGTTCTTCACAGTAAGGGTGGTGAGGCACTGGAATGGGTTGCCCAGGGAGGTTGTGGCTGCTCCCTCCCTGGATGTGTTCAAGGCCAGGCTGGATGAGGTCTTGAGTGACCTGATCTAGTGGGAGGTGTCCCTGCCTATGGCACAGGGGGGCTGGAACTGGATGATCTTTGAAGTCTCTTCCAACCTAAACCATTCTATGATTCTATGATCTTGCCTCCATCCCTGCCCCACTGTGACCAGGTATCAGTGTGCCCCTTGTGGGGCCACGTGGCAGGAGGTCCCACTTGACCACTTTTCCCTCTTGGAAGGAGGTGCAGGAGGAAGAGCAGGTCTGCAGGGGGTGAAAGAGGAAGCACAGTTTGCATGGGAAGAAGTGCAAGTTGCTCTTCCTTCCATGCAAACTCTTATTTATCACTCTCCTCATGGAGTGTTCCTGCTGAAGCCAGGTCAGCAAGGAAAGAGCAGGTGCTGTGAGGTCCTTCCTGCAGCAAGGGACCTGTGTTTGAGCCCAGCTAAGGGTGCAGAGCTGTGCTGGGCTCAGTCCATACCTGTGTCACTCATGGGGCACAGGTGTGTGGCTGCTTGCCTGGGGGGGAGCACAAACAGCCAGAGGAGAAGGCTGCTGGTCAGTGAGTGTCCAGGGAGACGAAGAGGTCCAGCCTCACCCTGTAAATGCCATGGGAGCCAGAGAAGCTCCAGCTTCGAGAGGCAGGGCTCATCCCCCTCTGCAGCCTGCCAGGCCCTGGGGGCAAGACAGTGCTGCATGTGTGGGCATGCCACTGCCAGGCTGCCAGGAGTGATGCTCCACCCAGCTCCAGCCACAAAGGAGCTCCTCCCTGGGGCCTGGAGATAACAGCAGGCATCCAGGTGGTCCCTTCAGTCCAGCCTCTGGGGCTTGCCTCCAGGTGGTCCCTTCAGTCCAGTCTCTGGGGCTTGCCTCCAGGTGGTCCCTTCAGTCTAGTCTCTGGGGCTTGCCTCCAGGTGGTCCCTTCAGTCCAGTCTCTGGGGCTTGCCTCCAGGTGGTCCCTTCAGTCTAGTCTCTGGGGCTTGCCTCCAGGTGGTCCCTTCAGTCCAAACTCTGGGCCTTGGTTCCATCCCTGTCCCAGATCAAGATGGCCATGTCTGGGTGCTGAAAAGTTGGGGGAACTTCTTAGAATAAAGCACCTGGCCATGGTCTTCAGGCCACACTCTGCTGAGCAGATACCTCCTCCGCCTCCCATGCTGCTCCTGGTGGGGGCTGCATGCTGGCTCCTGAGGGTTCTTACTGAGCACACCCCAGCCCCACCGTGCTTATTGGCAGGCTGAGCTCAGAGGGGTGATAGAATGGTTTAGGTTGGAAGAGACCTGAAAGCTCATCCAGGTCCAACCCCCCTGTGCCACAGGCAGGGACACCTCCCACTAGATCAGGTTGCTCAAGGCCTCATCCAGCCTGGCCTTGAACACCTCCAGGGAGGGAGCAGCCACAACCTCCCTGGGCAACCTGTTCCAGTGCCTCGCCACCCTCACTGTGAAGAACTTTCTCCTAACATCCCATTTAAATCTCCCCTCTGTCAGTTTGAACCCATTCCTCCTTGTGCTGTCATTACAAGACCTTGTGAACAGTCCCTCCACAGCCCTCCTGTAGGCCCCCTTCAGATACTGGAAGGTTGCTCTAAGGTCTCCTGGAAGCCTTCTCTTCTCCAGGCTGAAAAGTCCCAACTCCCTCAGCCTGTCCTCATAGCAGAGCTGCTCCATTCCTCTGATCATCTTCGTGGCCTTCCTTTGGATTCTCTCCAGCAGTTCCATGTCCTGCTTGTGCTGGGGGCTGCAGAGCTGCAGACAGTGCTGCAGGTGGGGTGTGAGGAGAGCAGAGCAAAGGGGCAGAATCCCCTCCCTTGCCCTGCTGCCCACAGTTGCTCTTGATGCAGCCCAGCACACAGTTGCTGTCTGAGCTGTGTGTGCACACTGTGGGCTCCTGTTGAGCTTCTCATCCACCCAGACCCCCAGGTCCTTTTCCTCAGGGCTGCTCTCCAGCCCCTGTCCTGGCCAAAGTAAGTTAAGAGGGCTCCTACCAGGGAGACTCCAGGACGAGGTCGCCGCTCATCGTAAGTAACCCCCATTTCTTTCTTTCTTTCCTTCCCCCCTCCCACCCAAAGCTCACCATCATCTTCAAGAGCTTCCAGGAGTGCGTGGACCAGAAAGTGTACCAGGCCGAGATGGACGAGCTCCCCGCCGCCTTCGCCGACGGCTCCAAGAACGGCGGCGACAAGCACGGGGCCAACAGCCTGAAGATCACCGAGAAGGTGTCGGGGCAGCACATCGAGATCCAGGCCAAGTACATCGGCACCACCATCGTGGTGAGGCAGGTGGGCAGGTACCTGACCTTCGCCGTGCGCATGCCCGAGGAGGTGGTGAACGCCGTGGAGGACCGGGACAGTCAGGGCCTCTACCTCTGCCTGCGCGGGTGTCCGCTCAACCAGCAGATTGACTTCCAGAGCGTCCGCTCGGCGCAGGCCACCGAGGGTCGCGCCCGCAGGAAGGGCCCCAGCCCCCCGGCCCCCCCCCAAGCCTTCACCTACGAAACGGCCACGGCCAAGTGCAGGGAGAAGCTGCCCGTGGAGGACCTCTACTTCCAGTCCTGCGTCTTTGACCTCCTCACCACCGGCGACGTCAACTTCATGCTGGCCGCTTACTACGCCTTGGAGGACGTGAAGGTGCTTCACTCCAACAAAGACAAGCTGCACCTCTACGAAAGGACACGGGACCTGGCCCCGGGCAACACGGCCCCCTCGGGGACCTCCGCTGCCCTCTGGGTGCTGCTGCTGCTGCTGTGCTTGAGTCGGTGTTGGTTGTGCTTGTTGTAGAGGTTTGCTCCTTCGCGCCCCGCGGAAAGGCGAGCGGGAGGGAAGCAGGAATGAGACAGCAGGGCGGGACAGCCCGAGGCTGGATACCAGAGCTGCAGGGGTGGGCGTCAGACCTCGGCTCCTTCAGCTGGCACCAGGTCCTCCACCTTCCCAGCTCGTGGATGGGAAGAATGTGGTGCCACTGGGACCAGTCAGGAGATTCCGCTGGACCATACCTTGCCTGGACCTTCTCGCCTCCTCTTCTCCCAGTAGTGTGGGTGCTGAGGAGCACCCCCACACCTCCTTGCAGTGCTCCCCCAGGTGCCAGAAATGCAGGTGGCCACTGTGACATTGGTGGCTGTGTCGCTGGAGAGCAGAGCCCGTGAGGAGGACACCGAGCAGTGAGCCAGGGCCAAGCCTGGCCAGCACAGCAGGGCTGAGTTCCTGCTTGCTGGGGCCATGCTCTGCCCATGGCCTCGTTGTTGCAGGAGGTGATGCAATGGGCTGGAACAGCAGGCAGTGGCCCCACACTCGCCTGGCCACCAGTGCCAGGCATCTTCTGGGTGGATGTAGGACTCGTTCCTCAAGCCTCAGCTTGCGTTTGCTGCAGTTCAAAGGGCACCTCCCGTTGCAGGCAGTTCGTTCAGCTGGGTCACTCAACGGCTTTATTCCTGGCTCCCTTATCTCTGCCTGGACCCACTGAGGACTCTGGATGGCAACAGGAGAAACCTGGCCAGTATTCAAGTGGTTTCTGCCACTCCTGCCCAGCGCCAGACAAGTCCCTTGCACCCTTCGCCCTCCAGTCCCCTCCAGCCAGGAGCGGGGGAGGCTGCTCAGTGGGAGAGCTGAGCTGCAGCTGCCTCCAGCCCTGCTCCCTCTGGCCCGGCTGTGGCTGTGCCAGGCCCCGGGATGGAGCAGGAGCAGCTCACTCTGTTTATTTGCTGCTAGGTCTCTGCTCTGCTCCTCGTCCTGTGAAGCTGGGACTCGCAGCCCCATTGCAGACCAGTTGCACCTTAAGACCTCCTGGGCTTGAATCAGAACTGGGGCAATTGTTAGGAATCCAGCCAGGAGACAGGATGCAGCAGAGGACCCCTCCCCACCACACGCACCCCCCCTGCCCCGGCTGCCTCCGGATGTCTGTTCCCCTGCCTCGAAACCCTTGGTACTCATCTTCCTCCACCAGGCAGTGCTGCCCAGCTCCTCGACATCTTCCTCGGTGGTTCACCTCATCACTGGCTGAACAAAGAGCAGGGCCACCTTTGCTCTGCATCCTGGAGACCTCCTGAGGAATTTCCCCTCCTCGGCGGTGGATGCAGGGGAGGGGAGCTGCCCCCTGAAACAAGCCCCCAAACACATCATCACTCTTGGGGGCCATCTCCTCTGGAGTTCTCGAGGCAAAGCAGCACCAGAAGAGGTGGAGGTTGGGGCAGGCAGGCTACGTTTGGCAGCCCAGACTGGTGCCAAGGAGGCAGCGTGGTGTAAATAGCTCGACCCGACTTAATTCCTTGTGTCCCGACAGCTGTAGAGCTCCGTTTGTAAAGCAGCAGAGAAATGCAAAGTCGTGTCCTTGGATGTAATTTATATTTGTCTCTTTAATATATAGAGAGCCCCCTGGCATTGATGGCGTGTGACTGTACAGACAAAGAGATGTCCTTGGGTTGGTTTTGGTTTTTTAATGTTTAAGGAAAGGAAAGAAAACAAAAAAAAAAACAAAAACAACAAGAAGATGTGTTTACTACTTTGCTCCTTTGCTTTGTTTGCTTGGTGCCCCAAGGTGTTGTGTTTTTAGGGAAGGTTTTGGCAAAGCAGGGTGACAACCAGAGTTTGGAGGCACTGAGGAGGGCAACCACTGGACCGTGGCACAGGGACAGCTTTTTGTCTCCCAATGCACTAATGGCTCAAGTCGAGCTGATTTGGGGCTTTTTGTTCAGCTCTTTATTTTCCTGTGAGACTCAGGACGCAGGATTTGAGAGGTGAAAAATTTCTCACTGGGTCAGGGGGAGAGACTTGGGTTTGCTTCTTCATAGAATCAGTCAGGGTTGGAAGGGACCACAAGGATCCTCTAGTTCCAACCCCCCCTGGTTAGCACAGTTCTTGCTGTGTTAACCCATAGGTGACAGCAGCTGTGAGGTGCATCCCTGTGAAGACAAGTTGCTTGCAACAGGACAGAGGGATGGGGTTAGAGAAGGGGAGGTTTGGACTCCCCTTCACAGACAGAAGGAAGAAATTCCTCATCAAGAGAGTGGTCAGACAACTAGCACAGGCTGCCTGGAGAGGTGTTGGGTGCCCCAACCCCGTTCAGCTGCAGCTCTGAACAGCTCAAGTTGCTCAGTGTTATTCAAGTTGAAGATGATAGAATCACAGAGTCAGGCAGGGCTGGAAGGGACCATCTAGTTCCAACCCTCCCTGCCATGCCCAGGGACATCCTGCCCTAGATCAGGCTGCCCACAGCCTCTGCCAGCCTGGCCAAAAACACCTCCAGGGATGTGGCCCCAAACACCTCCCTGCAGGGGCAACCCATTCCAGGCTCTCACCACTCTCACACTGAGGAACTTCCTCCACACACCCAGTCTGAATCTCCTCAGCTCCAGCTTTGCTCCATTCCCCCTACTTCTGTCACTACCTGATAGGCTAAAAAATCCCTCCCCAGCATTTTCACAGGCCCCCTTGAGACACTGGAAGGCCACAATAAGGTCACCTGGGAGCCTCCTCTACTCCAGACTCAACAGCTCCAAGTCTTTCAAGTTTGTCCTCACAGCAGAGGTGCTGCAGCCCTCTGAGCATCCTTGTGCCCCTTCTCTGCACACCTCCAGCATCTCCA
>VWZI01019877.1:3155-15447 GCA_013396835.1 Psilopogon haemacephalus
CATAGAGACCTGGCTAGCCTTTAGTTACTAAGAGATACACTTCTGTTTCTGTAACTGCAGAGACTATGCACTTCCTTCTCCTTTAGGAAGAATTAGTTTCACTACTGGCTGGACATACATCTAGTTTGTTCTTTTTTATCAGATCCCTGTACAGAATCACAGAATCACAGAATTTCTTAGATTGGAAAAGACGTTCAAGATCATTGAGTCCAATCATTAGTTTCACACTGACAAGTCCTTGACTAAACCAAATCCCTCAGCACAACATCTAATCACTACGAATCACTATGGTTGGAAAGGACCACTGGACCATAGCCTCAAGCGCCACATCCACTCTTTTTAAAAACACCTTCAGGCATGGCGACTCCACCACCTCCCTGGCCAGCCCGTTCAAGTGCCTCACCACCCGCTCAGTAATGAACTTTCTCCAAACATCCAATCTAAACCTCTCCTGACACAACTTGAGGCCATTTCCTCTTGTTGGAAAGAATTCAGGAGAAGAGACCTTCCTGCTCAGAATAGAGCATTTACAAACTTTCTTATCTCCATTTGTCTTTAATCTCAACCTTTGCAAAGTAAATTTTAGAAAGGGTAAAGCTCTTACCAGATGCACAGTATACAGAGTTGTAGGTAGTTTCCACCTCAGTCCCTTCTGGCTTGGGGAAATAGGTAAGAAAAAAAGCTAAAAGTCACGGAACCATTTCAGTTGAAAAGGACCTTTAAAATGAAAAATCATTAAGGTTTGAAAAAGACCTTTAAGATCATCAAGTCCAATCATTATCTAACTCTATCAATTCTGCTGCTAAACCATGTCACTCAGCACCATATTTCTGCATCTTTGCAGCACCTCCAGGGATAATGGCATCAATCACCTCCCTGGGGAGCCTATCCCAGTGTTTGATAACAATGAGAAATATCAACACCAATAAAGAAAAAGGAGACATATAAAGACAGAAACTAAAAGATACTGTAAGAAACTTAAGTACTTATAAATTCTCCTCTGGTAATAACTTCATCATACTGAAAATTGTTTAGAATTTGTTTACAGATTATACTGAAGTGTGGACAACTGACAATTGTAAGATACTGTCTAATTACAAGTGTGCCATTTAATGCATGTTCTTTCCTTTATTTTTACTGAGAGAAGCCCTGAAGCTTTGCAGGTTATGGTGAAGAGGACATGCCAGATGATGTTACTGACACCACTAACCAAGCCACAGGGCTCTGTCTTCCAAGACAGAGATTTATAGCGAGCAAGGTCTTCCCTCAGCCACATTTTCTCCAGGCTTGACCCAGTCTAGCAGAACTTCAGACTGTGATGACAACTGAGTGTCTGGGCCACCTGTAGGATATGTATGTAGGAGTTTTGTGAGGTGGAAACTAGAGTGCTCCAATGCACCCATAAGTGACAAGTTCCAACACCCAAAACTTAAATACATGCCACAGCAAACTGGTGATTATATCCTTCTGTTTCAAAAACCTCTAAGACACTTTTTGAAGTCAGAAAAGCAGGCCCGTTTTCTGCTGAGATGGTTGAAAACATTCTGCACAAAAGTCAAGAAAAAAATGTTTACCAGAAAACATTTTGTCACATTTTTTAGTGAGATTCCCCACATCAGTTATTTTAACCTTCAAATCAAGAACTCCCATTGCTTAGATACTGTTCCCACCAGCTTGCTTTTGGTCATTCTTTAGTATGACAAGACAGTGAAAGTGTAAAATAGTAGTGGAAAAAAAGTTTAAAAAGCAAAAGGCTTTTAAGATAACCTATGGCAGAGCAAAATGCTTCTGTTTGAAAAGCCAGTGCCTTGTTTCAGCATGTTATTCTGAAATGCATTTAAATGAGAAATCCATTGTTTTGTTTGATTTTGGACATTTGAACCGGAAATTAAAACAGGCAAATTATAACTATTTGAAATATTTCCTTTCCATCTGAGAAATTCCTGGGTGAAAAATACATCCTGTTTCTCAATCAGCATTCAGCAAAGCTTGGTTTCTTAAGGGGCAAGACAATTCCCCAGGCACTCTCTCTCTTCTGGGATGTACTGCCTGCTGCAGGGAATATGGACATCTGTGTTGTTTGGGACAATGCAGCTCCACTTGAAGCAAGTTACACCATATCCAACCCAGCTAATTAATTGTTCAGCTTTGGATGCTAATCTCTGACTCTATGCAGAAAATCACAGAATTGGTTTGGTTGGGAAAAACATGTAAGATCACCAAGTCCAACAATTCTCTATCTCTACGAAGTCTGGTGCTAAACCATGTGCATTGGGCATCACGTCTCTGTGTCTTTTAAACACCTCTGTGAATCAGGATTTAACCACCTCCATGGGGAGCCTATTAGAGCATTTGAGAACCCTTTCAGTGAAGAATTTTCTTCTAATATCCAACCTAAACCTTCCCTGGTACAACCTGAGGCCATTTCCTCTCATCCTATCATGTGTTACTAGAGAGAAGAGACCAACATCCACCGCACTCCAACCTCCTTTCAGGTAGATGTAGAGAGCCAGAAGATCTCCCCTCAGCCTCTTTTTCTCCAGGCTGAACAACCCCCTTCCCCTCAGCTGCTCCTCACAAGACCTGTTCTCCAGACTCTTGAAACAATTCAACACACTCCAGCACCTCAACGCCTTTTTTGTAGTGAGATCATCAAACTGAGCCCAGTATCAGTGCTCAACCACAACCCTTTTCCTGCTTCTGCTGGTCACACTGTTCCTGATACAGGGCAGAATGCCGTTGGTCTTCTTGGGCACATGCTGACTCATGTTCAGCAGGCTGTCAATCAACACACCCAGGTCTGTCTCCATTAGGCAGCTTTTCAGCCTCTGCCCCAAGTATGGAGCATTGCATCTATTTGTTTTGGCTGAAACGCAGAATCTGGCACCTGCCTTTGCTGAACCTAATACAGTTGAATCTCACATTCCAATCAGAGCTTGCTGTAGAATAGTTACCCCATTACAGAAACAGGATGTAACCAGTAATTTCTCAGTCATTCAAATGCTCATTCACTTATTTTCACTTCCTCTCCATCTGGAAACCAGATTTACAGTCCTGATCTTCCAGCATCTTCAAAGAACAAAATAAACACACGAAAAATTAAATGTCTGCAGTGTAAGGAGTGAGTTGCAATGTTTTATATTACTCCTGACTTAATTTTATTAAATACAATTACTCCTTTCTGTCATGCATAGGTTTGATGATGTGTGATGTTATGTAGGTTTCCCTATAGAAACAGCTAGCACTCCTTGCTTGCCATTAATATTACATGGAATTATACACTATACTAATTTTACAGGCAACTATTTCTCCTGGGGAAAGCTGCATTTTTTATCATTGCATTACACCATTTAAGGAAAACAATGACAGGAGAATTAAAAAATATAAAGTTCATGCTGTTACAAACATTTTTAAAGTGCAATAAAACCAAATCAAAACAGTGATAGCATTTTTCTATGGAAGCATTTATATCTTATAGTAACTGATCCATATTCCAGAGTACTGGCCTGAGGCTGGAGGAGGTTTCTGGCTAGTGTTCCTGTATGACCTCTCCCTGCAATTTATTATGAGTAAACCCAAGGAATTTTCATATACTTTCCAGGTGGTGTGTCCAGGGCAAATCTGTCATTATTGTGTGCCTTATTATTTCTGCTTTTACTATGAGATGGTAATGCTATGAGATATGGGCAGAATAAGAGTCACACAAACCATTATTGCTGCTACCATGGCTAAACAAGAAAACTTTATGAGACAGCAATTGTTGTTGTGAAGCATAACATTATTGTATAAAATCATAGAAACATTATGTTGGAAAATACCTCTAGAAGAATTAAGTCCAACTGACAATCCAACACCACTATGCCCAGTAAAACATGTCCAAAGTGCCACATCTACACATTTTTTTAAGACCTCCAGGGATGATGACAACCACTTTCCTGGGCAGCCTGTTTGAATGCCTGGTCATTTTTCACTAGAAAAGTTTTCTTAGTATCCAACCTAAACCTCCCCTAGTGCAACTTGAGGCCATTTGCTCTTGTCTTATCACTTGTTACTAGGCAGAAGAGACCAACATCTACCTTACTACAACCTCCTTTCAGGGACTTACAGAGAGCAAGGTGGTCTCCCCTGAGCTTCCCCTTTTCTGCAGGCTAAACAACTCTAGCCACTTCTCACATGACCTGTTCTTTGCCATTCTCTGGACCCACTCCAGCACCTCAAAGTCCTTCTTGTATGAGTGCCCCCAGACTCAGCCCAATACTCAATGCGGTGGTCTCACCAGTGCTAAGTCCAGGGGGACGATCCCTTCCCTGATCCTGGTGGCTGCACTGCTTCTGATACTTACCTCTACCAGCAGCTGTCCTACAACTGTGTCCTTCCTCCCTTTCTCTGGAGTCTCCTCAATGGCGTTCCCACAAGGCTGGTGGTTCTGCAGGGCCTCGGTACTTACCATGAACTCCACCTGCCCTGGAGGAATCAGGAGTCAACCAGCCATACTGGGCAGTGCTAGAGAAATGTGGGTTTTAATTTGTGCTGGCCACTCTCTGGTGCATTATAAAGAAGCTTTTCTAAAAGGAGAACTAAACTCGAGACAGTCTTTTATTTTCATCCACACCTTTATGGCCACCTGAGCAGGTGTTAGTCCATCATCAAGAAGAGTAGTGGAGAGGCAGCTCTTGTAAATCAGTCCTCGTCTGAGAGGCTTCTGAGAAAGCAAGCTTTGATTTGAGACCCAGGCACATTAAGCCACTCCACAGCAGGAACATCTGAGTGCTTTCCATACGTCAAGGGAATTGGCGGCTTCTATTCAAATGTTAAGAAAGCAACGGCTCGTAACACTTAAATGGTTTGTTTAGGACCCGGAAACTGCATCCCAGTGTAGTGTCTCAAACTCAGGCTTGGACTTCCCCTTCTGGCACAGACAATGTCCTTCCAGGCAGGTTTGGAATCACCTTAGTTCCCTCACACCAAAGATCTGATATCATTGACAGAAATCTAATCCCAGTACTTTCTTGTCATCCCGTCTCTTATCTAGAGATCTTGGTGTTACTCCCTAAGCCACAGTTTTCCTTTCATTCATGCAGATGCAGTAGGATTCTTCCTGCTTCTCTACCGGTGTACTCAGGAAATGAATAGATTCAGCTGAAGGCATACTGGCCTGTCACTCGGAAAGAGAGATGTCATGAGGGTTGGAACTGCACAGATTCTGGGATTACAGTACATTGAAATGGGTGGTAGGGCTGGTTAAAGTGTGGGACTGAAAGCTTTCTGGATACTGCAGAGCAAGAACTGGGTTGATAAACTGAGAAAAGACTGAGACGTGTACAATCATAAGAAATTATGCATGGAAGTGCAGAGAGCAAGAGGAGTATCTTTGGAATATAAATAAATTCTGGGAAAATGGAGATCATATACCAGTGTTGTGAGTAATAGTAGGGTGTTAAGAAGACTGTAGTCAGCAGGTCAAGGGCAGTTCTCTTCCACTGTCCTATGGTGGAGCCACACTTTGAGTACTGTGTTCAGTTCTGGGCTCCCCAGTTGAAGAGAGGCAGAGAACTACTGGAAAGAGTCCAATGGAGAGCCAAAAGGATTGTTAGGGAATTGGATCCACCACCTTACAAGGACAGGCTGAGAGATCTGGGGCTCTTCAGCCTGGAAGAGAGAAGTCTGAGAGGTGATCTTCTCAATGTTGATCAATATCTAAAGGATGGTGGTCAAGAGGACGGGGGCAGGCTCTTTTCAGTGGTTCCCATCGACAGGACAAGCGGCAGTGGGAACAAACCAGAAGACAGGAGGTTTCACTTAAACATAAGGAAAAACTTCTTTCTTGTAAGGTGCTGGAGCACTGGGCCAGGCTGCCCAGAGAGGTTGTGGAGTTTCCTTCTCTGGTAACTGTCGAAGCTAGCCTGGACACATTCCTGTGCAACCTGATACAGACAAATGTGCTTTAGCAGGGGTATTGAACTCAGTGATTTCCAGAGGCCATTTCCAACCGCTATCATTCTGTGATTTTGTGATTCTGTGAGTAAAGGCAAAGTTACATATACAGACTTAGACATGCATGACCACCCTCATGATTAGTTAGGCACAGATGTAAGACATCAGCAGTGGGAAAATGAGTAAGGGCAAAGGCGCATTGAAATAAGGAAACAGAAAAGACAGGAATAAATCAGTGGAATGGGTATGTCGGTGTCCCTGTTTCAGTTTCACTTTCACTTCTTTTAGAGTAAAAACCTATATTTATTTAAAAAATGAGCAAAGGTGATTAAGGTTTTCTTCAAGTCACCTCTCAGATTCTCTCTCATCTTTTTTGTTGGTGAAAGAATGCAGATTAGAATAGTGAAGCAGGCAACAATAGTGAAGCAGACATGAATAGTGAAGCAGGTATGAACAGTGAAGCAGGTAAGAATAGTGAAGCTCTGCTAAGTGTCTTAATGGGACATCCCATAATCACAGGAAGTCTGCATATTCCATCAAATCTCTCATTATATTGGTATAATATTTATACAAGATGAGACTAAAGGCCTCATATACAGGTGAGGCCTGGTGAACCTGTAGTTTCCATGTGGGTGAGCAATGATGCTCTGGTCTGCAGATAGAATTTTTGTATTTCCATAGGACAAAGACATGACAAGTCTTCAGGTTCTGATTCAAACACAGCTTCCAAAACTTTGTGAGAGCAACATATTCACTCTTCTTTAAACATACCAGTGATTTTCACCTGTATGAAATGGAAAGAGACCCATTGTAACTTTCCTTAACCTGTCAGACTGAGTTAGCAAAATACAGAAGATACTAAGCACGTGACAAACTAGAATTTATTGTGTGTTTGGAGGCAGAGATACTCACTTCTAGGATGACAAACACTTTCCTATTGGTCTGTCTTTCCTTTTCCACATATTGCACATATAGCTCATAGAAATATAGAATCATTATGGTTGGAAAAGGCCTCTAAGATCATCAAGTCAAATTTTCAACCACTGTACCCACTAAACCATGTCCCAGAGTGTCATATCTACACTTCTTGAAAACATCTCCAAAAATAGCAACTCCACCACCTCTCTGGGCAGTCTGTTCCTGTGCCTGACCACTGTTTCAGTATTTAAATTTCTCCCAATGTCTAATATAAGCCTTCCCTGGCACCACTTGAAGACATTTCCTCTCATCTTACCACTATTTACTTCAAAGAAGAGAGTCTGACCTTACTATAGGTTGAAAGGCACTTTGCCTCTGAGCAAACATTACTCTGTGGTTCATATGCAGATTTCTAACAACTTGGAACAGACTGAGAATCAGAAGTTCTCCTCATTCCACTCTCAGTTGAACAGTGAAACAGTCTGGAGAAAAAAATAATTTGGTTTAGTTTTGTGACTCACAGTGCATTGAAATGGAAAGCAGGGGCTGTAAATAATAAGAGCTTTCACAGGATACTGTGATAAGTGGCTTCAATTTATTTTCTTGAAAGTAACCACACAGATATCTCTCTCACAGGTTTCTATTTTCTTTTTCATAAACTCAGACCAAGTTCTCCTCTGATGTTTTGTGCAGTCCATCGGAACAGGAGTGTCTGTTCACTAGTTCTCCAAGGCTTCTTTCATCTCATTCGCTAGTGTCATTAAATAAGATAACCAGAAAAATAAATTTAAGAAGAAAAAAGTCCCACTTGAATAGTAGAAGTGAAATTGATAGGTCATTGTTCAACCATAGCTCAATAGCCCTCTGCCCCTCCAAATATATTTCTGAATGTAGTCTGTTCCAACAGTTGCGGTATCTCAGTCATTGCCTGATATGTGATCTAAGTGCTAATCTTTTGAGGCTTTTCTAGTACTGTAGTTACAGGCACTAGTTTAGTTTCAGTAGTGAGATGATGACCAAAGGACAAAACTGTATGGAATCATAGAATTATTTTGGTTGGGAAAGACTTTTAAGATCAAGTCCAACCATTAGCTAACTCTACCAAGACTAGTGCTAGACCATGTCCCTCAGCACCACATCTCTTCAGAGTTTAAACATCTCCAGGGATGAGGATTCAACCACCTCCCTGGGGAGACTGTTCCAGGGTTTGAGAACCCTTTCACTGAAGGAGTTTCTTCTAATGTCCAACCTAAACCTCCCCGGGACAACTTCAGGCCATTTTCTTTCATCTTGTCATTTGTTACTAGGCAGAAGTGATCAGCACCTACCTCACTCCAATCTCCTGTCAGGAAGCTGTAAAGAGCAAGAAGGTCACCTTTTCTCCAGGCTGAAGCAGATCCCTCAGCCACACCTCATAAGACCTGTCTCCAGAATCAGCTGGTCTCCAGCTGTGACCATATATGAACAAGAATTTGGAATATTGGAAACTGCGAGTTTTACGAAATGAGTTTTGGATGGCCAAGGCAGGGCTCTCTCCATCAACACTTTGTCTCTCTTCTGATCTAAATGAAACATGCACACCCTACCCATACATTCACACAGAAGCCAACATGAGAAACATCCAGAAACATCTTTAAATCCCCCTGCCACAGGTCAGAATTTCTGTTTCTGTCATTACAGACTCGGGACTGTGTGCTGTGCTGTGGTTATCAAGGAGTGCTGCTACATGTGCCACAGTGCTCTCTGTTGCCACAGATCAAAGTAATCACAAATAATTCTTACCAAATAGTAAGTGACAATTTTCTTCTGCTCTACTATGGCCTCTGGAGTGAGGATATAGTGCACCTGGATATCTGTGGTGGAGCCACAACTTCATATCTTAGGCGTTGGCTCAATTTTGAGGAAGATAAAATTGGCTTATTCTATGCATGGCGTGTTCACGTGAAGGTGTGATCCATTCACTGTCATAGCAGTTCAGCTCAGGTTTATAGTCAGCTTGGTAAAGAAGAATCAAAGGGACACAGCTGACCAAAATTAGATAACAATTCACATGCAAGTCCACAGAAAAACTCTGGACATTTTCTAGTTTTCTCAGTCTTAGAAGTATCATAGAATCTTAAAAGTTGTAAAAGTTGTAAAAGACCTCCAAGATCAGCAAGTCCAATCATCAACCCAACACTACCATGACCACTAAACAATGTCCCAGATTGCTAAATCTACACATTTTTGACACCTCCAGGGATGGTGCCTCCACCACTTCCCTGGGTAGCTTATTCCAATGCCTGATCACTGTTACACACACAGGAGACACAGAGAAGAGATGTGACATGACAAGATAATTGCTTTATCTTCCTGTTATTTCCCTGGTGATCAGAATAAATATTTCACTGGTGATCAGAAAAACAGGGGCTTAACCTAGTCCATCTGCCCTGTCTCTGCCACTCACTTGGATTTCTAGGGAGGCTTCTGTGAAGGTGGTAGTGTCTATGGAAAACCAGGATTGTCCCTTCTCATCTATAGTGTAATTCATTTTGTATTTGTCCCCATCCACAGAAATTATGATGGTTTCATTGGCAATTGGAGCATTGGTGCCATCTACCAGTTTCAACTGACAGAGGAAAAAAAAACAAAACAGCAATAACTTCAGAATTTAGACTAGAAACAGAAAACAGTTCCCAAGTCCTGTAGCCTCTTCCCTTTCCCCCCCCCTCCTTGTCAGGCAGGATGTTTCTTTACAGATAAGAACAAAACATGAATGTGGACATGTGTGAAGTGAGTCTTGAGTTTCCTGAAGTAATTGAGTTTGCTGAAAAAAATCTAAGCAAAATGTTCTGATTGGCTGAGGAAAATTATCTGTCAAAGCTCTACGTTCCTCAGTAGTTCACTCTGGTGACATATTTATGACCTTCACTACATTATCATCTGCCTCTTGGTTCAGAAACTCTAAGTTCAGTCTTGTGCCTTGCCCCTTGACTAAAGCTGCACTGAAGATAAATCTATTATTTCCATCTGGCTAACTGAATTTTGTTGTTTGAGCTCAGCCCTTACTTATCACCTCATCCTATCTGGTTATCACTGGATTGCTGGTAGAACCTGTTATTGTCATGATTCCTGCTCTGTTTGGTATGGTTGTGTATGGTGAGACTGTGCCCCTGCTCATGCGGCCACCATGGCTACATGTGTTGTGGTCACCCTTTGCACCAGCATAATGTTCCTTTGTGGAATAGCCCATGCTTGCTGATCTCTGATGTTATTCTCATGTGTCAGAACAACAAGCCTTCTATTCAGTACTGGGCTGACTACCAGGAGGTTCAGAGTCACGTACCTGTTTGCATACACTAACTATCATAGGATCATCTGCCTGTGCAAAGGCAGAGAACGTGGACCATGCCATCTCTCCACGGTATTATTTCATCTCATGTGTTTGGGTGCTTGTGAGTTTGATATGTCATTCATTGTCCAGGGGCTCAGAAATTCCCTACCCTCCCAAAGAGTGGGATTCCTGGTCTGTACTGAGAGTCCAGGAGGTCAAAGCTGATTTTGCTCAGACAGATGTGATCCCACAAGAGCCTGTTCCAATAATCTCTGTTCCTGAGAGAGAGACAGCATAGTAAAAAGAGATTATTAGTGAATAGCAGAATATCTAGACATTTTGCTTAATCTTCTCCATCTTTGCAAGGCCCTCCTGTTATGGCCTGCCATCACTGTGACATTTCCATGTGATACATACCTGTGCCATCTTCTGTTATCTTGCCTTGTACCTCAATGTTCATCTCATATCCTCTGTGCTGGAGCTGAAATATCTTGGTCTTTACTATACCAGAAACACAACCACGAGCATCTGCCTAAGCAGGAAATTGGAGGGAAAACTGGAATGCTGTGAACAAATTTGGTGCCTTGTGGCCCCAAACTCAAAATCCTTAACTTCTGCTTGAGAAATCCCAGCCTTACATACTGGTGTCATCTCCAAGAGCAGAACTTGCTTACATCTATTTCCTAGTGTTTCGTCCACACTATGTCTGCACTCTGTGAGGAACTTAGCATTCAGTTCACCAAGGCTGGTTTCCTTGCCAATTCCTTCCTGCCTTTTTCCTGTTTTCCATTTCTTCTTTATTCACTCTTTACCTTGTTACGACTTCTCCTGCATTTTGCCACATACAGTAGTGCTTTCTTGTTTTCTCCTCATCTTCTTTTTGCCTTGCTCCCTGACAGTCCTGTGCACAGTTACAAAATTGTTCCACAGGTTCCTTTCTCATTCTGGAGCCTCACACCTGCCAAGTGAATATCCATCACTAGATTCAGTGGAGTCAGGATTTCAGCTGTAGGGTTTTCTTCATCAATTCTGTTATCAGTTTAATGACTCACTTCTTAAGAATGCTGCCTTCTTCTTCTGCACAGGGTATTCTCTCTGATGTCCTACTGTCTCCCAACAGTTGCAGATTTGGCCTCCCTCAGGCAACATTGCCCATGTCCCATAAGAAAGACCACTACATTTTAACCTTGGACTCACCTGCCTAGTGAATTCTTCACATACAGCTTCTGCTTCTTTTCCATAACAATTTGAAGCAGAATGGGAAAATTTCCGGCACACTTGGACATTTACCAGACCAGGTACAGATTTCCCATAGGAGTACATCACAAAGTATTATTATCAGACCATCAGTCAGTCACATTCAGACAGATCTCCTTAAAGACATCTGTGGATGACTTCCTAATATTTCTTCTTAAAGGCTGACCAATCTGATATTTTAATGATCCTAGTGATTACATTTCAGTCATTTCCATGGTGAGAATCTTCCATTGTCCATTTAATCTGTCCCAGGTGCGAGGTCTCTGCAGGAATGAAGAACAAGATTGTCTAAAGAAAATCATTTTAGTCAGGAGTATTATTTTGTCACAAACAAAATTTGTGAGGGTTCAGTGAAGTAGAAAGGCAACAAGTGGCTTAGAAGGAGCAACCTGGAAGTTCAAAATGAGAGCACTGGGCTTGCACTATACGTTTAAATTATATCTGACCTGACATCTCTGACTGTTGGCAAGCTGTAACTGAAGAAATGTAAAGGCAGAAAGAGAAAATGGACAGTAAACTGGGAGGAGACAGCTGCAGATGGGTTTGGCATCATCTTTTAAGGAATCTGGAGAATACACTTCACTTTAAATGTTCAGGCCAAGTAACAGGCTCAAGACTGATAGAGTGGAACCAGCATGTACTGGATGTCTGGGCAATGTACAAAAAACCTTCCCTGGCTCTAGTTTTGGTCTGAGAAAGGAGGAGTGAAGGATGAGATTTACTCCAACTCTGTGACTCACAAACCACAGACAAGACACTGAAAGTTCCTTGTCCTTAATAGTGATCATCTTGGGCAGCTTCACAAGGACCTCGTACTTAGGCAGCACTAGATCATAGAATCATAGAATCATAGAATGGTCTAGGTTGGAA
>VWZI01019884.1:0-13824 GCA_013396835.1 Psilopogon haemacephalus
CAGTGCTCCACAATGGGATGGGGCTAAGAATTGGAGGGGTAAAACTGAGAAAACTCACGGGTTGAGACTGAGATGAGGTCAGGTCACTGCTGCACTGGCACTGTCCTCTGCTGGTTCAGGTGGTCTGTGCTAGAGGAATCCCCACAATGTGCAAGTAAAATTATGTGTTACAATGTTTGTTGGTGTCCTCTGGACCAGACCATAGGGTTCAATACTGCAGTGAGCTCCTTCTCTTGCTGCACTCTGGCATGGACTTATCTACAAACTGAAGTCCCTTACGGACTTCCCTTGCTCCAAGTGGACCTTTACCTATCAGCCCCAGTCTCCTCAGGTGTATACCTGCTGTGGCACAGCCTTATCCACAGCCACAGTCACGTTGAGGTGCATCTGTTCCTGTGTGGCCTTCTCTTTGGGCCACAATGTCTTCAGAGGTGTATCTGCTGCAGTAGGGCCTTACCCACGTCTGAACCCCTCCAGGGCTGTACCTGCTCTGTTGTAGGCTTATCCAAGGCCATTTGCTTTGAGGTGCTCCAGCATGACCTCATGCACACCACTGATGCTTCAAGGTATATTTCCGTCAGCATGGCTTTATCCACATCCATAGATGCTTCAGGGTGTACCTTCCCCATTGTGGACTTACCCCTGGTTATACCTGCTGTGGCACAGGCATAGAGTCATACCAATAGTGTATCACGATGGTTGGAAAAGACTTCTAAGATCAAATCCAACCATGCCACAGGCTCTTTGAGACACACTCACTCTGGCATGGGCTTATGCACTGCCACCTCACAGTGTCCTGCTCCCATGTGGTCTCTTTCAGAGGTGACAGTTCCTTGACTGAAGGTCACATTGGCCTTCCAGTCTGTTCCACACAGCAGCAGAGAAAGAGCAGTGATGTCCTGGCCAACTGCCAGCCTAGGCACATCACTGCTGCTGTTATCAAAATGTTCCAGGGACAGCAGGGTGAGCTGATTGACAGCACAGCAGTGCTGGGAGCAACATAAGTAAAAAACGACCACTGAGGAGCATTAGCCTCAACTACACAGTAAGGCAGCAGCATGTGAACCTGTCAATTAAAGATCTAAATTGCAATAACAGCTATAAATTTGACCTGCTACATTCCAGTCAAATCTCTTGTTATCTCAAACCCTTCGAACTTCACCTTGGATACCAAAAATGCCTACTGAGGTTTAACCCCAGCTGGAAACTAAGCTCCAGTGACTCCTTTGCTCCTTGCCAGTGGGATGAGGGAGAGAATCAGAAAACTCCTGGTTTGAGATGAAGAGAGGTTAAGAGGAAAAGCAAAGGCCACACGTACAGACAAAGTAAAAGAGGAATTTATTCACCACTTCCCACCAACAGGCAGGCATTCCCAGGAAAGCAGAGCTCCATCACGTGTCATGGCTATTTGGGAAGGTGGATGCCATAACTTTGAATGTCCACTCCTTCCTCCTTCTTTCCCCAGGTTGCATTGCAGAGCATGGTGTCATTTGGCATGGAATACTCCTTTGGTCAGTTGGGGTCAGCTGTCCCAGATGTGTCTCTTCCCAATGACTTGTGCACCCATAGCTTACTCACTGGTGGGGTGGTGTGAGGAGCAGAAAAGGCCCTAACTTTGTGTGAGCTCTGCTCAGCAGTAACTAAAATATCCCTGTGTTGCCAGCACTGTTTTCAGCACAAGCCCAAACTCAGCCCATACCAGGCACTGTGAGGAAAATGAACTCTGTCCCAGCCAAAACAAGCACAGGGTGAACTGTGTCCAGAATGGAATTGTACTCACCTGCTCTGCTCCTGCATTTTCCTCTCTCTCTTAGAGGTGGCAGAGGAGAGGTCAGGTTTACAGGTGCTATGTGCACTAGTGCCTGGGGTGTTGCTCAGAGTGTCTTTGGCCCAGGTAAGAGGCCACCCTCTTCCCACTGCTTCAGTGAATGGTGCTTGATCCCTGCAAGCCTTTGGGTCTCATTGCTCCATCTCTAAACACAGCTTGATCAGCATTCAGACAGGGCTGTGTGGTGGCCAAGGTGGGACAGACTTCAGCATCTCCTGAGTCATGTCACTTTGAAGGACATCTCTGTTTCCCTGACTGATGATGACTGAGCAGTCTGCNAAAGGGCAAGCAGAGAGAGTGAGACTGCAGCTACACAGAGAGATGAAGTATAGCAACGTCCCTGTGCCCCAAGACTTCAAGAGCCATGGATTCTCTTTCTTTATCTGCTCTTCTGACTGGGTGACCTTGGCAAGGTCATTGCACTTCTCTTTGCTCATCATTTATAATGAGGCCTATGGTGGTGGCCTTCTATGTAAAGCTATTGTGCAGCCTACTGAAGGAAGAATATGATGAGGGGAGTGAGAGAGTTCAGCCAGTAACCAAGGGTAGCTGCTCTGGAGCCAGCCTGGCCTGCAGCCCACAGGGTTTTTGTAGTTTTCCTTTGTTAGAGAAACAGTAGAGAGTGGAGAGAGCAGAGGGGAGCAGGCAGCTTTCTCAGGAGAGGCTGACAAGGTGTGGCCATTTCCAGAGCTACTGTGGCCACTCCCAGGCATATAAAAGAAAACTCTGGGGAGCAAAAGCAAGCAGAAGTGTTGTGGCCAGAGCAGGCTAACACAACCTGGTGCCAGCCTGAGTGTGATGCAGCTTTGCACAACGCTTCTTGCAGAAGGACATGTGGGAAGGGTGCAGAAAGCTCTGCCAGCCCTGACCAAGGAAGGATAATTTCCCCTGGCAGAAAACCAGGGCCTCTCTAAGCTCTGTGCCCACCATGAATGATGCAGCTTCCCAGACAGGAGCTGCATGTTCCAGTGGGAAGATGCAGCTACGCAGGCAATAGGCTGCAGGTTGTGCCCTGCTCTTACACTGGTCCACGATGCAGCAGTGGCCACCCCTGTGTGAGGTGCAGCCAGGCTGGGGAACTCTGCTTAATGACAGAGCTCTGGGAGGAGGTGAGTAGCTTGGGAAGCATCAAGGAGTGCAATCTCTGGAATCACATTTTGTCTTCCACGAGGCAGGCTCAACAGTCAGAGAAAAGAATCTAGACACAATGGCTACAATATGGTAAAGAAAACAAGCAAATACTTGATTTCCCATCCCAGTTATTTCCTTTTATCTGCTGCGAGTTACTGCAGTCTTTGTCAGATGTGCTCACCTTAACTAAACGAGAGATGCTGATGGGTAAATACAGAAAAGCTTAGAAAATGTCCTGTGGTTCTAGTTAGCACACACAACACACCACTTGACAGCTACAAAGCAAACAAACAAACAAAACCCAAAGAAAACTCCAAAAGCAAACAAAAAAAGCCTCCAAACAAACAAAACCTCAACAAAACCCCCCCAAACAAAAAGAACTTTCTTCAAATGAACTTCGAATGAAAAATCTGTGATCGAATTACTTACTTTTCATTTTCAGTATTGAGTATCACAGAACTATGACCTGCTCAGTGTCACCTTGCTTGCAGTAATCTTACATAACTTCTCAAAAGCACCACAAAGATGATTCATGTCGATAAAAGAAAAGGTTGTTCTATGAGGTATATGCTAGAGAAGGCCAATTGTAGAACAGCTCAGTTTGGAAGGGTCTTCAGAGATGGAGATCATCCACTCCAACCTCCCTACCATAGGCATGGACAACTCACCACTAGACTTGGCTGCTCAAGGCCTCATCCACTCTGACTTTGAACACTGTCAGGGAGGAGACATTTACAACCTCCCTGAGCAACCTATTCCAGAGTCTCACCACCCTCATACTGAACAACTTCTAATACCCATTCCAAGCCCACTCTCTTCTTACTGCTAGACACCCTTATGAAAAGTTCCTCTCCAGCCTTCCTGTATAATACCTACTTTTTAAAATGCCTAAGTTGGAATATAGGAATTCCCATTCCTGGATGTATTTAAAATCAGTCTAGATCAGGTGGTTAAGGATATGGTGTAGCAGATGCCCTGGTAGAGTTAGATAATGTTTGAACTGGATGATCTTGAAGGTCTTTTGTGGGATTCTATGATTCTGTGACTAAGGACATAACTTCTTGCTAGTTACTTATGGGTTACTCACAGTTGCTATCTGGCAACTCACAGTTCCTTACTGGCTCATGTGTGTAAAAAATACACATGACTGACTTCTCCTTTCAAGCATGAAGGCTCAAGGTGCAAGAGAGTTAAGGCTAAGTTACCCAAATATACCACTGGAGAGAAGTGGCCTCATCCCCGATGAAATGAGGATACAGACAACGTGGATACGCAATGCATCAGCTGAACAAGGCTTTTACACTATCCATACATTTACCCTTGATGCTACACTGCATTTTCAGATAGTTCTCTGTTTTAACCCTCTTCTGTCCTCTTTCTTAAATACAGAAAAAGCAACGTGTTCAGACAAAGCAAACAAACCAACCAACCCCACACAAACAGAAAACCCCAGCAGAAAGCGAGCTGTGCCAGCATAGAATCATAAAATCATAGAATGGTCTAGGTTGGAAGAGACCTCAAAGATCATCCAGTTCCAACCCCCTGCCACAGGCAGGGACACCTCCCACTAGATCAGGACACTCAAGACCTCATCGAGCCTGGCCTTGAACACATCCAGGGAGGGAGCAGACACAACCTCCCTGGGCAACCTGTTCCAGTGCCTCACCACCCTCACTGTGAAGAATTTCTTCCTAACATCCCATTCAAATCTCCCCTCCTCCAATTTGAACCCATTCCTCCTTGTTCTGTCATTACAAGACCTTGTGAACAGTCCCTCCCCAGCCCTCCTGTAGGCCCCTTCAGATACTGGTAGGCTGCTATAAGGTCTCCCCGAAGCCTTCTCTTCTCCAGGCTGAAAAGCCCCAACTCTCTCAGCCTGTCCTCATAGCACAGCTGCTCCAGCCCTCTGATCATCTTCGTGGCCCTCCTCTGGACTCTCTCCAACAGTTCCGTGTCCTTCTTGTGCTGGGGGCTCCAGAACTGCACACAGTACTCCAGGTGGGGTCTGAGAAGAACAGAGTAAAGGGGGAGAATCACCTCCCTTGCCCTGCTGGTAATGCCTCTCTTAATGCAGCCCAGCACACAGTTGGCTGTCTGAGCCGTGTGTGCACACTGCAGGCTCATGTTGAGCTTCTCATCCACCCAGACCCCCAGGTCCTTTTCCTCAGAGCATAGGGAAGAGTGATGCCGTTTCATACCACGTAGTTACTTAACTATTTCCATTAGCAAATGGATCCAAGCTTTTTAGAACCCATGACTTTTCCAATACCTTCTGCCAAAAAACTTCTTGAAGGCTGGAGTTCAGCTATTCTTTCAGCAGGATCATCATTACACTCCTGATATTCTGACATAAAGCGCTCCGGCAGGTTTTATTCAATGGTTTGTGCTGTGAAAAATAACTTCAGTGACCTATGAATTCTGCAGGTGCTTCTCGTTTTTAAGGCCTGGATACACTGCTTTGAAGACCATTTTGTAAACAGGCTCAGTGAGGCTGAGCTTACTGAGCTCAGACTGAGCAAAGTCACTTATTCGAGGATATTTTCTTACAAACACAGCTGCTTGGGTACAAACCCCAACACAGAATCCTAGATGCATTGGGTTGGAAGGCACCTTTAAAGGTTATCTAGACAGCAGGGACATCTTCAACTAGATCAGGTTGCTCAGAGCCCCATCAAGCCTGACCTTAAATGTCTTCAGTGATGGGGCAATGGCCACCTTCCTGGGAAACTTGTTCCAGTATTTCACCACCTTTGTAGTAGAGGACTTCCAAACATCCGATCCTACCATTCTCTGGTTTAAAAACATTGTCCCTTGTTCTGTAGTTACATGCTTCTGTAAAGAGTCACTCCCAGCTTTCTTGTAGGTCCCCTTTGGGTCCTGGAAGGCTGATGTAAGGTCTCCCTGGTCCCTTCTCCAGGTTGAATAACCCAAATTCTCTCAACCTGTCTTTGTAGGAGAGGTGTTCCAGCTCTCTTATCATTTTTATGGCCCTCCTCTGGACCCTCTGCATCAGGTCCATGTCCTTCCTGTGTCGAGGGCCCCCTAGCTCAGAACATCCAGAGCCCCAGAGCCCAGAACATTCTCCATTCCTGTTGGTGGATGCTCTGCACCAGAAAGCTCCACTCAGTAACTGCGGTGTCTAGCAGTCTCTAGAGCCCAGTTTTGAAATTGCATCCAGGTTTGTGGTCTGGATGACTGAACAAATGTCACTACTGGAAGCACAGGATTAAATTTAGAACAGTTGTGGGCTAGTCACAAGAGGTGTTTCTTGTCCACCAAGTATTTGGATGAGGGGATTTGTTGCACCACGGTAAGTTTGCAGATGACAATAAGTTGAGTGGAAATATTCATCTGTTTAAAGGTAGAGAGGCAAATACAGAGGCTAGATCAAAGGACCAAGGCTGGTGGGATGAGATTCAACAAGGCCAAGTGCTGGGTCCTCAGCTTGGTTCACAACAGCTCTGTGCAATGCTACAGGCTTGTGGAAGGGTGGACGGGAAGCTGTGCTCCTTACTACTGAGTAACAAGGGATAGGACAAGAGGAAACATCCTCAAGTTACACTAGGGAAGGCTTAAGTTGGAAATTGGGGAGAATTTCATGACCAAAATGGTTGCCAAACCCTGGAATAGGGTGCCTAGAGAACTGATGTGACCACCATCCTTGCAGATACTTAAAACATGTGACAGAGAAAGTAAGAGGTAAGAAGGAAAGAAACTTCCCTTCTCCACTGCTGCCTCTGCATCTGGTTTTCCCTCCTGACCCCTGAGCACCACCTTGCCTGCCCTGCTGCCCACAGCCTGGTAGCTTTGCTGGCTCAGTGTGGGCTTTTTCCAGGAACATGCTCCCAGAAAACACTCCAGAGCCAATAGCAGGTAAAAAACAACTGTGAAATGGGAGGAAAAAAACCCCAAATCACCACCATCTGTTATTCACATACTGCATGAAACGTGTCTCTTGTCAAACTCAGAGGATCACAGGATGTTAGGGGTTGGAAGGGACCCAAAGAGATCATTGACTCCAAGCCCCCTGCCAGGGCAGGACCATACAATCTAGCACAGATCACAGTGGAACACATCCAGACAGGATAAGGTGTATGATGGATACAGAAGCTCCAAATGGACAGCAGACACACAGAAAAGCTACAGAGCTGTGTGACAGGCTCTCAATGACATCCTGATCCAACGTGGAGACTTTGGGGTCTAAAAGTAGAGTATTTAGATCTCCTCTATCACCTGTCATGGCCATTGCTTGCTGGGTATGCTTAGAAGGAGATGGGCTGTGGGGAAACTCAGGAGGTCATAGCAGCAGCTCTTGATGTCATCTCCTTGGCAGAATGTTACCAGAATCAGCTCGATGGCTGGTAACAAAAGGCAGAATAGAAGAAGGCAAGAAGGTCCTTCCTTCTAGGCCTGCAAGCAGCTGGAGCTAAAGGCAACCTTGTGCTGTGCTGGCCTTGTGGACAGGCAGGTCTCCATCTGCAGGACACCAACCACCTCTCAAGCAGTCACAGCCAATTCTTGGGTCTCCTTTCCTGTTTTTCCTTCCTGTATCTCCCTCTATAGCTTGTCCTCGGTCACTGCATGCTGGCTCTGGTGTTCAGCAATGCTCTCCCTGGGGGAATCCTGATGCTTTTCATTTAAGGGGAAGAAAGGAAGGCCTCATAAACTAGGATGGAGACGTTTTCTCTTATTTTTACCTGTCCTTTTGTCCAGGAACTCTAAATTGTAAACTTTGTCCAAGTGAGACACCTGCTAGAGCACTGAGCAGACTTGTGACAAAGTCATGTGCTCACTAAAGAGAAAACCAGAGCAGATGCAGCACTGAAAACAATGTCACACTTGCAAGGAGGAGTGATTTCTCTTGACTGTCTACCATGATGTTCCNAGATCAGGTTGCTCAGAGCCCCATCAAGCCTGACCTTAAATGTCTTCAGTGATGGGGCAATGGCCACCTTCCTGGGAAACTTGTTCCAGTATTTCACCACCTTTGTAGTAGAGGACTTCCAAACATCCGATCCTACCATTCTCTGGTTTAAAAACATTGTCCCTTGTTCTGTAGTTACATGCTTCTGTAAAGAGTCACTCCCAGCTTTCTTGTAGGTCCCCTTTGGGTCCTGGAAGGCTGATGTAAGGTCTCCCTGGTCCCTTCTCCAGGTTGAATAACCCAAATTCTCTCAACCTGTCTTTGTAGGAGAGGTGTTCCAGCTCTCTTATCATTTTTATGGCCCTCCTCTGGACCCTCTGCATCAGGTCCATGTCCTTCCTGTGTCGAGGGCCCCCTAGCTCAGAACATCCAGAGCCCCAGAGCCCAGAACATTCTCCATTCCTGTTGGTGGATGCTCTGCACCAGAAAGCTCCACTCAGTAACTGCGGTGTCTAGCAGTCTCTAGAGCCCAGTTTTGAAATTGCATCCAGGTTTGTGGTCTGGATGACTGAACAAATGTCACTACTGGAAGCACAGGATTAAATTTAGAACAGTTGTGGGCTAGTCACAAGAGGTGTTTCTTGTCCACCAAGTATTTGGATGAGGGGATTTGTTGCACCACGGTAAGTTTGCAGATGACAATAAGTTGAGTGGAAATATTCATCTGTTTAAAGGTAGAGAGGCAAATACAGAGGCTAGATCAAAGGACCAAGGCTGGTGGGATGAGATTCAACAAGGCCAAGTGCTGGGTCCTCAGCTTGGTTCACAACAGCTCTGTGCAATGCTACAGGCTTGTGGAAGGGGGGACGGGAAGCTGTGCTCCTTACTACTGAGTAACAAGGGATAGGACAAGAGGAAACATCCTCAAGTTACACTAGGGAAGGCTTAAGTTGGAAATTGGGGAGAATTTCATGACCAAAATGGTTGCCAAACCCTGGAATAGGGTGCCTAGAGAACTGATGTGACCACCATCCTTGCAGATACTTAAAACATGTGACAGAGAAAGGAAGAGGTAAGAAGGAAAGAAACTTCCCTTCTCCACTGCTGCCTCTGCATCTGGTTTTCCCTCCTGACCCCTGAGCACCACCTTGCCTGCCCTGCTGCCCACAGCCTGGTAGCTTTGCTGGCTCAGTGTGGGCTTTTTCCAGGAACATGCTCCCAGAAAACACTCCAGAGCCAATAGCAGGTAAAAAACAACTGTGAAATGGGAGGAAAAAAACCCCAAATCACCACCATCTGTTATTCACATACTGCATGAAACGTGTCTCTTGTCAAACTCAGAGGATCACAGGATGTTAGGGGTTGGAAGGGACCCAAAGAGATCATTGACTCCAAGCCCCCTGCCAGGGCAGGACCATACAATCTAGCACAGATCACAGTGGAACACATCCAGACAGGATAAGGTGTATGATGGATACAGAAGCTCCAAATGGACAGCAGACACACAGAAAAGCTACAGAGCTGTGTGACAGGCTCTCAATGACATCCTGATCCAACGTGGAGACTTTGGGGTCTAAAAGTAGAGTATTTAGATCTCCTCTATCACCTGTCATGGCCATTGCTTGCTGGGTATGCTTAGAAGGAGATGGGCTGTGGGGAAACTCAGGAGGTCATAGCAGCAGCTCTTGATGTCATCTCCTTGGCAGAATGTTACCAGAATCAGCTCGATGGCTGGTAACAAAAGGCAGAATAGAAGAAGGCAAGAAGGTCCTTCCTTCTAGGCCTGCAAGCAGCTGGAGCTAAAGGCAACCTTGTGCTGTGCTGGCCTTGTGGACAGGCAGGTCTCCATCTGCAGGACACCAACCACCTCTCAAGCAGTCACAGCCAATTCTTGGGTCTCCTTTCCTGTTTTTCCTTCCTGTATCTCCCTCTATAGCTTGTCCTCGGTCACTGCATGCTGGCTCTGGTGTTCAGCAATGCTCTCCCTGGGGGAATCCTGATGCTTTTCATTTAAGGGGAAGAAAGGAAGGCCTCATAAACTAGGATGGAGACGTTTTCTCTTATTTTTACCTGTCCTTTTGTCCAGGAACTCTAAATTGTAAACTTTGTCCAAGTGAGACACCTGCTAGAGCACTGAGCAGACTTGTGACAAAGTCATGTGCTCACTAAAGAGAAAACCAGAGCAGATGCAGCACTGAAAACAATGTCACACTTGCAAGGAGGAGTGATTTCTCTTGACTGTCTACCATGATGTTCCCACCCTTTCTTCAAAACACTCTTTTTTAGTTTCTCTTTTCCTGAGACAGATTAAAAAAGAGATGCAATGGAAGAGACAAGACAAGGAGAGCAAGGCTGTTTATCAGGCAGCAGAATTCCCACCTTAGAGCTGCTGGTTTTGAATTAAAGCAGGTCATGATGCTTTCTTTATGGAAAATTGTGCTGTTGTGCTGTGGTGTAGGACCACATTGATTTTCAGGTGAGAACTGTGGCAGCTGATCTCTGAGAAAAAAAATCTTCCTGAGAAGTGCCAAGTCCATTCATTCTACTGTTGTAGTGTGTTCCTTCTTGCTCTATCCTTTTCTGCCTTTAAATGGTTTAAGACCACTTTTGTCTTATCCTACAAAATAAAAACCTTGCTTTTACTGTGCTTTTTTTCCTCTTGCATGACAAGTGTTTCTTATCAAACTCAAGAGGAGAATGTATATGATGGCTGCAGAAACTTCAACTCAAGAGCAGACACAAAGAAAAGCTACAGAGATGTGTGACAGGCTCTCAGTGACATCCTGATCCAACGTGGAGGCTTGGGCCGATGAGGAGGCTGATGGCCCAAGCCGTTAGTGCAGGAGGGACACAGCCCAGTGCTGCCACTCTGCTGGGGATTCTTTATTGCTGTGAAACACGAGAGGGACGGTTCCACAGGTACCAGTTTGCAAGAGAGTGGGAAAGATGTGGGGAGGACTGGCACAGCCAGGCATAAGAGGCTGGGGTTGAGGACCAGTTGGAAGTGCATCATCTTTTCCAAATGCAGAGAGACCCAGATCTGCTCTGCTTCTGACCATGAATACTTGGTTGATCACCTGAAGGACCAATTTCCCAACAGCAATGCCTCATTGCTTTGTGTCCTGGAGCACCCCAAATTCCATCCTTCTCCTCCACTGCGGGTTTGAATGGGGAGGACAAGAAGGTGTGAAAGCTGTGTTCCCCAGCCCAGCGGCCTTGAAAGGGAACAGCTTCTTTTTCCACCTGTGTGTTCACTCATGTGGAAGGCTGTGCTGGGAATCAGGCTGGTGGTTGGCTGGGTCCCTTGCACGCAGTATAAACTGGCAAATGGACACTTTGTCTAAAAAAGCATAAATAGAGGAAGGAAAAAAGGTGTGAGAGTTCCTGCTTTCTAAGTGTTCCTGCCTGGAGAGGTCGCCCACTTCTGCACCATGCTGTGCAGTCTAGCAAACTTGGCCAGTCCTGAGGTCCATTTGAGAGGGCCGCCAGCGGCACCCGGACCCAGCTGCTCTGAGACCCTGCTGCAGCCCACTTCTTGGCTGCTATTCTGGCTGGGGGAGACCTTTGCAGTTTGGCTCTCCCGCTGCTGCTGAAGCAATGTGGCTTCCACCAATCTCCGTCTCGCGGAAACCGTATTTTTTGAGGTACCACTGAGTTTGGTGTCCTTTACATCCACCTTGGATTTTTGCTGTTTGGATTTGCCATTGGATATTGCTTGCAGAGTTAGAATCAGCCGAGCCGCAGAGACTCCAGCAAGGGATGATCACCGAACGCCTATCTCACCGCGGTGAGTGAAGCCTGCTGTTCCCTTAATTCTCTGCTCAGCCTGATTGATAGAAGGGCAAAAGCTGAGTTAGTAGCGTAGCCTTTTCCATTTTGGAATCATAGAATCATAGCATCAGCCAGGGTTGGAAGGGACCACAAGGATTGTCTAGTTCCAACCCCCCCGCCGTATTATGTTCCGACTTCCTAAATCTCTACACCTGTCCATAGCATCCTGCGAAGGTTTTTCCCAACTGCATTGAGCCTGTAAATAAATCTAAATTAGTTCTGACTCTAGTTTGAGGGCAGGGGTTTTCAGGGAAATAAAAATAATTCCATTTTTATAATTCCTGGCTCAGCCACATTAATTCCCTGCCTCCACGACACTCTGCTTTAGCAACAAATGGATGAGACTGGACCTTTAGTGTGTGTTTGTCCATTCAAAACTTGCTCTCTGAGATTATGTATACATTCTTCTCCAAGTATGCTCCATCCTTTGTGGTGTCTTTCTTGGACAAATCTTCCAGATTTTTGCTGCTGGAAGGAAGAAAAAGAAAGAGATGCCCTTGTTTCCATCCTGCTTTCTGATGTATTTCTCTCTGTCTTGGAGAAAGATGCCTCTTTGCATGTTTAGGGTTTTTTACCTTAAATTCAGAGCTTGGGATACCCACCTTGGCTGTGGACTGGCCGCTCCCATGCTGTCTTCTAACTCAACGCCACGGGTCTCAGGCAGCAGGAAGCAGAGCAGCCCCACAAGTACAGGGGGACTCCCAAAGACAGCCATGGGGATGGCGTGGTGGAACTGGCTCAGGAGACGGATCAGGGGTACCAAGATCCCTGCAACCCTTGCTGACATGGAGCACAGCCCTGCGCCGGTCTGTCTGGGGAGGTGAGAGCAGTGTTCAGCATCCCCATGGCCGCTGTGGTGTAATATGTGGCCATGGGGACAGGAGGTTCTTGTCCCACCACTGTCAGCAGCCATGGCAGTGCCATGTTTCAATGCATGGGGAGACCTCACCTGATGACTGTGGGGAGGAGCTCTGCAATATAGACATNTCAACACAGCTTTCCTGGGCAATACCCTCTGGACCCAGGTTTTTGCTGAGGCCCTGCACATTTCCCAGATTAGCAGCATCTGTAATGGCCAACGCCTGCCAAGGGCAAGGAGCTGTGTAAGGGTCAGGCATAGCTGAGATGAAGTCATGGCAGTAGGAAATCTGGCCAGTGGGAGCCCTGGGCTGTGGCCTTCAAGGCAGCTCAGAGGCTGGAGCAAGCCCTGCTCTGGGGCCAGCAGAGCTGGGAGGGTGGATGTGAACCAGAATAGAGCTGCCTGGACCTGGCCTTGGCTCTGCTCTTGACTTGCAAAGAGGTTCCTCACCTTCAGGGATGCCAGTGATGATGAGACACATAATGCCAGACAGCATTAGGAGAACAGCCTGAGTTTTCTTCCTCCCAAACCACTCAAGCAGGAAAATGCAGGACAGTCGAGCTGGTAACTCCACTGCCCCAAAGGCAAGCTGTGTCAGGTAGACGTCCAGACCAAAATTTGCCACGCTGAGGCTCAACCCATAGTAGATAAGGCTGTCTGCAAACCTGAAATTCAAGTGAAGTTGAACAGGACATGGAACCAGATGGGATTTCCAGGGGTTTTACTCCTCAACATTTGGACTCCACACAACTTATTTTAATGTTTTGCAATCTCTGTGATGCTTTGGGGCACCACCTATGACAATGCTGTGGGATGTAGTTGCATAAGATAAAGATATATGAATGGTCAGCAACTTTAAGACTGCACCCATAAGTTCTAGAGGGGGCACAAAGCTAAATCATAGCACAGGGATTGCCACAGCATCCTGAATAATCCCATGCCCCTAGGGATTAGATCTGCTCCATTATGGAGAAAGAAAATCCAGAATATAAATACAAAAAGCCAAACATGAACCCAGAGAGCACACAAAATGAATTTAAAGTTCTTGCTAGCCTCCAATCATTTTTTCACCTAGAAGAGGAAAAACAGGAACCATGTTCTGGCTTACCAGGCGAGTGACATGATCAAAGTCACCTTCCGGAGGTGCCTATTCCGAAAGAGATCCGAAATGCTTCCAGTCTTGGTCTGTTTCTCAGCCTTTAGCTTTAGAAGACAGAAAGACAAAGAGTCAAATCAGTCAAAAGAAATTCATGGCTCAATTCTTTTTCATCTGCAGTAAATGGAAAGGCTTTGCAGGAGCCCAGGCAGTTG
>VWZI01019891.1:0-24531 GCA_013396835.1 Psilopogon haemacephalus
GCAGTTTATTCTTCCTCCCCAGGTGCAGGACTCTGCACTTCTCTTTGTTGAACTTCACTTGGTTCTTCATGTTGCAGCTGCTGAGCTTCTGTCCCCAGAGCAGTGCCAGCTACTTACTCACAGGCACAACTCAAGCCTGCAACCAAGGTAGCCTTGCAGCAGTGCCCTGAGCAGTGCCCTGAGCTCTACAGTGCTTACTGAGCACCTGGGGCTGGCTTTGAGGCCAGCACCTGAGAGCCTCTGCAGCTCCACATCCCATGGGGTTGTTGCAGCACAGCCTCCAGCACTGTCCCCGTGCAAGGGAGAAGCTTTTGGTCTCCATTCAAACGCAGATGTCTGCAGCATTTGTGTGCCCTGGGCTCTGAAACCTGAAAGTAACAGCAGGAGGAACCCTGAGCTCTCCTCCTTCTTGCAGCACATGTCTGGGAGGGAGAGGCTCAGGGAGCCAGGAGGAGAAGAGCCCAGGGAGGAGAAGAGCCAAGGGAGCTGGGAGAGGGAAGGAATCTCCAGTATGAGGAAAGTGTTTATGCTGTTCTGGGGGCAACAGGAAAAACCACATCTACAATTTGAGCTCTTCAGTGTTTGGGAAGAGATGCTGGAAGCAGCCAAGACAGACGACCAGAACTGTTCTTGACTCATCTGCATTCAGGATCTGATGCAGCTTTATGGCCTGCAGCAGTTACACAACTTGCTGCAAAGCCAGAAGATGAGTCAGGGCTGTGAGCTCTGCTGAGAGAGATCTTTGCTGTGTTCTATCAGCTCCAAGGGCAGCAAAGGAGATGCCATTTGCCACACAGCTTGGGACAAGCCAAACCACTCAGGATTTTAGCAAAGAGCTCTGCTCCCCGTGCAGGAGCAGACAGCAGCCTGCAGGGAGCTGCTCCAGGGAGCATGCACCTGAAAAGCAGAAACCACAAAGTGTGAAGGGCAAGAGGAGCAGGACAGGGCCATTCCCACTGCTTCTGTGCTCCCTGTGACCTCTCTGGCTCTAGGCTCTCACAACAAATCACTCCAGACTGCCAAAGCATGAACCAAAGGAGAGCTGCCTAAACAAAGGACACCAAGGCAGCAGCCAGGCAGGGCCAAGAATCTGCCTCCTGCACACTCTGAAAGGACAACCCAACCACACTGCTGAGCTACCAGAGACAGGCACAGTGCAGGCAGGGTTAGGAGAGAGGGCACTGAGCAAAGCCACCAGAGACAGGCACAGTGCTGGCAGGGTTAGGAGAGAGGACACTGAGCAAAGCCACCAGAGACAGGCACAGTGCTGGCAGGGTTAGGAGAGAGAGCACTGAGCAAAGCCACCAGAGACAGGCACAGTGCAGGCAAGGTTAGGAGAGAGGACACTGAGCAAAGCCACCAGAGACAGGCACAGTGCAGGCAAGGTTAGGAGAGAGAGCACTGAGCAAAGCCACCAGAGACAGGCACAGTGCTGGCAGGGTTAGGAGAGAGGGCACTGAGCAAAGCCACCAGAGACAGGCACAGTGCAGGCAGGGTTAGGAGAGAGGGCACTGAGCAAAGCCACCAGAGACAGGCACAGTGCTGGCAGGGTTAGGAGAGAGGACACTGAGCAAAGCCACCAGAGACAGGCACAGTGCTGGCAGGGTTAGGAGAGAGGACACTGAGCAAAGCCACCAGAGACAGGCACAGTGCAGGCAGGGTTAGGAGAGAGGGCACTGAGCAAAGCCACCAGAGACAGGCACAGTGCTGGCAGGGTTAGGAGAGAGGGCACTGAGCAAAGCCACCAGAGACAGGCACAGTGCTGGCAGGGTTAGGAGAGAGGGCACTGAGCAAAGCCACATTTAACTTCGGGGCAAGGGACATGAAGTTCTTCAGGTGCAACTCATAAAGTGCCTCCAGGCCCTCCTGTGCACATCCAGAGGGAGCCATGAAGAACAGCAGCACTGCAGAGCAGAGCCTGAAGCTGCTTTACAAGAGCAGAGCTGCAAACTGCACTTTCTGGCTGCACCTTTGGGCCAATCTAGCTCCATCCCCACCTCAGGGTTTCAACGATGCTTTCAAATATCTTCATTTGAGTGGAGGGCTCTGAATGTCCTCTAGCAAGGAACAATTGAAGGCCAGGTTGGATGAAGCTTTGAGCTGCTGGGAGGTGTCTCTGCCCATGGCAGGGAGGTTGGATCTAGATGATCTTGAAGGTCCCTCCCAACCCATTCTGTGAATTCTTCCAAAGTGGGGACAAAAATGGCAACGAGATTTAGCCTGGAAAACCACCTCTGTGGAACTGCATGTCCTGAGCAGGCACTTTGGGCAGCTTCAATCCCAGCCTGCTAAATGCAGCATTCTGCACCCCTTTAAATGTGCAGTTAGCTAGGAAGTGGCAGGTAAGGAAGAGCAGGAGGAGGATGAGGTGTTGGCAGCATTGGACACTTCACTACTCAGAGTCTAGAGGCTACATTAGTGTTGCTCTCACCAAAAGCATCGCGCAGGAGGAATTTCTGTCCTAAGCATACAGAAGGAAGAAGAAAAATGTTATGAGAGACCATAGATGGAAGATATGAGCAAGCTCTTACTGTTCAATTTGCACTTTGCCTGCAGCTGTCCTTACCAGGACCCCGCAGGGGTCTGGTTACATAAGAACACGGAGCTGTGGTCCACCAGTGGGAAGCTTAAAGAAACAGTCTGATTTGTAAAGGATCTGGAGTGGAGAGAGTCTCTTGAGGCTAACACCATCAGCAGTGCAAGCAGGAGCAGAAGAGGTCAATCACCAACATCTGTGTGCAGCAAACCCCCTCCACCCCCAGCCTGAGCAGCTGACTCTGAACAGCTTCTCTGAGCACAGCCCCATGGCAGCAAACATGTTCTGCTCAGCTCCCAGCCCTGGCCCTGCTGTGCCAGGGCCTGCAGCCGTGCTGCAAGGGGACTGAGCTCCACAGTAACCCCAGCCTGAGGCAGGGCTTGCCCACACTGGCACCTCTGGGCTGCAGAGGAAGAGAAATGGCCAGGAGGGGAGATTTGAATGGGATGTTAGGAAGAAATTCTTCACAGTGAGGGTGGCGAGGCAGTGGAACAGGTTGCCCAGGGAGGTTGTGGCTGCTCCCTCCCTGGAGGTGTTCAAGGCCAGGCTGGATGAGGTCTTGAGAATCCTGATCTAGTGGGAAGTGTCCCTGCCTATGGCATGGGGGGGTTGGAACTGGCTGAGCTTTGAGGTCTCTTCCAACCTAAACCATTCTATGATTCTATGACCTGCACTGCAGAGTGGCTGAAGGTTAAGCCAAAGGCTCCACCACACAGCTGAACTCCAGCTGCTACCTGCTACCCCTTTTTCTTTTTTACTACTTTAAATACCATTTAGCTTTCATCAGCAGCTGCATCTCTCCCTTCCCCACTCCCACTGGAGGCTGCATTCCCCTACCACTGTGCACTTCACCTACCACTGGAAGGTTATAGCAACCCTCCAGTATCTGAAGGGGGCTACAGGAGGGCTGGGGAGGGACTGTTCACAAGGGCTTGGAATGACAGGAGGAGGGGAAATGGGTTCAAACTGGCAGAGGGGAGATTGAAACTGGATGTTAGGAGGAAGTTCTTCACAGTGAGGGTGGTGAGGCACTGGCACAGGTTGCCCAGGGAGGTTGTGGAGCACAGAATCACCCAATGTGATCAAAGATGATTCTGTGCTCCACAACCTCCCTGCAGGTGTTCAAGGTCAGGCTGGATGAGGTCTTGAGTGACCTGATCTAGTGGGAGGTGTCCCTGCCTGTGGCACAGAGGGGTTGGAACTGGCTGATCTTTGAGGTCTCTTCCAACCTAAACCATTCTATGATTCTTCCTGCTGTGCTCAGCTCCTTGGGTGGGGTCACCACATGGGCAGGGCAGAAGTGCTGCACTTGGCTGTCACCACAGTCTCCAGCACAGGCTGCAGCAAAAGCAGCAGCAGCCAAACCACAAACACCACAAAACTTCAGTTTCAGTTCTTTTGGTCGACAGATTTGAGGGACAGGAGCAGAGAACCCAGGAGCACAACCCACAGAGCAAGAGCTGCTCACCTGCAGCCTCCCTGGCACAGGCTGCCCAGGGATGTGCTGAGGCCCTGTCCCTGCAGACATCCGAGGGCAGAGAGGATGTGGTCCTGGGCAGCCTGCTCTAGCTGGAGGTGTCCCTGCTGAGTGCAGGGACCTGGACAAGAGGAGCTTTGAGGGTCCCTTCCAGCCCAGGGCAATCTGTGACTGCATAAGACAGCTCACACAGCTGCATCTGCATTTGGGGCTCCCTGGTAAGATTTACACCTGAACCCCAACCCCTTCCAGTGCTTCCAGATGTGCACTGCATCCAGACTGTGTCTTCACATCTCTCTGGGGAGGGTTTGGGGTTTTTAAAACACCAAACTTTATACTCTGACAGAAATGGAGAGCTCATAAAAGCTGTGTTTAGCTACCAGAATGCTGCCTCGGCTGAGCACGCAGCATCCTCTGGCTCCTCCTTCATCCTTCCCTCCTGCAGAGAACACTCTCAGAAACAGCTCAGGAGGAGCTTCCATGAACAACAAAGAGCTCAGAGCTGTCTAAACAGGCATCAGATGACAAAGGAGAGAAAATGAAGTTTGGGGTTCAGGCCATCTGAACACAGCAGCAGCAGCAGCATTTCATCTGCCCCAAATACCTGCTGCTGAATGTTGGATTCCACCTGAAGTTCAGAATCCAAACAGTGGCTCTACCACAGGAGGCTTCCTGCACTTGAAGAGCAGAAGCAGACCTTGCTCCAAAGCACAACTTCTGACCATCAGGTAGGTGTTCAGCTACAACTAAGGACAATGAAAATCCATCAGGAAGGAAATGGCAAATCTTACCTTTGTCAACCACATCCCAGACTTCAACTTTAACGATGTCATCAGTGGCTAAAAGCATGAGAAGAAGACAAAGGGTTAGAGGAACCTTTCAGTGAAATGTCCAACACCCAATGCTCACCACAGAGAGCCAAAGCAGCAGGGGAAGGGCAGTACTAACCCTGGGTGGTTTAAAAGAAAACTCAAACACAACAACCCCCCAAATATAACAACCTCAGCAGAAGGACTCAGAGCTGTGGAGTGAGACCAGAGGAGGCCACAAAGATGCTGGCAGGGCTGGAGCAGCTCTGCTGTGAGCACAGGCTGAGGGAGCTGGGGGGGTGCAGCCTGCTGAGGAGAAGGTTCCAGGGGCACCTCAGAGCTGCTGCAAGTACCTGAAGGGATCCTGCAGGAAGGCTGCAGAGAGACTTCTGCTGAGGGTGTCTGAGGCAGGCCAAGGGGAATGGTTTGGAGCTGAGGCAGAGCAGGGTTAGAGTGGAGCTGAGGCAGAAGTTGCTGTTTGAGGGTGGTGAGAGTCTGGCACAGGCTGCCCAGGGAGGTTGTGGCTGCCCCACCCTGGAGGTGTTCAGGGCCAGGCTGGATGAGGCCTTGAGCAAGCTGTGCTGTGGGAGGTGTCCCTGCCCATGGCAGAGGTTGGCACTGGATAAGCTTTCAGGTCCCTTCCAACCCAACCCATTCCATGGATCTATTAAAATGAGCTGTTCCTGGCTCCACAGGCCCTCAGGGAGCTGCAGCATCACCCACTCACAAGCAGGAAGGAATTTGAGCTGCTAGCACTTGAGGCAAGTCAGATTCTGGTGAGAGAGAGAGCAGTGCTGGTCCTGTGGGCAGCAGCTTCACCTTCAGCCAGCAGGTGGAAGGGGCAGCTCTGCTGAACAGTCCCCGAGGACTCCCAACAAGCAGTCCAAGCTCCAAGAACCTGTTCCAAGGAAGAGCTGCTGCTTGGAAATGCTCCCAGGTACAAAGCAAAAGGAGCTGGAGCAGCTGTGAGCATGAAACAGAGGGCAGGAGGCTGGCACAGTGCTGCCAAGCCAGGGAATGCTTCCCCCACAGGATTCACTTCAGTGTTTCCAAACACTCTAAAGGCAGATCAGGAATGCTGGAAAACTTCAGTCCTCTGCTGCTGGCCAAAAGATCCTTTCTGCATTTAACAGGAAGCAAACTCAGCCTGTTCTCCCTCACAGCAGCTCCTGCTTCTCTTCTGCTTTGGCAGCAAGGCACAGGAGGAGCAGCCAGAGCAGCACAGGCTCGGGTGGGACTGAAAACTCAGCAGCCTGAAGCCTCTGCCCAAACCAGTCCTGACCCTGAGCATTTGCAGAGCCCCTGAAGCCAGGCACATGCTCCAGCCCCCAGCCCACCCTGGCCATGCTGTGACCCTGCAGGTGCTGGGACAGGTCAGCAGTGGAGGTCTGCCCCAAACACAGGCTGCAGCTGGGGCTGGCCTGAAGCAAAGGGGACAGCCAGAGCAGCACAGGCAGTGCAGTGCTGGCACCTTCCAGCAGGTCAGCAGCAGCTTTCCCTCCTCAGCCAGCAAAGCACAGGGCACGGGAGGAGCCCAGAGGGCACCACAGCAAGCAGCACATGAGCAGAGCCCTTCTGTGAAGAGCCTTGAGCCCTCCTTCAGCAGGCAGCCCCTGGGGTGATGTGCAGTGTTCCTGGGGAGCTGATCCAGCACCCAGCATTGAGACTTTGCTCCCAAGCTCTGGAAATCTGCTCAGCATGACACCAACCACACCCTGGGGTAAGATCTGCTCTGCTGAGTGCTCTGCTGAGCAGCAGACAGCTGAGGACTGACACAGAGACCTGCTCCACACCCTGCCCGGAGGGGGAGCATGGAATTGCACAAGGAAGCTCACTGCACCATTTTCCTATGGGGGTTTCTCTGCTGTTAGCCCCAGAGCTGCTGTCAGCTGGCAGCCAGTGAGAGCTCCCTCTGCACCACCAGCTCCTGACCAGCCTCAGCACTCAGAGCATCAACCCCCCTGGACAACCTCTGCCAGTGTCTCCCCACCCTCACTCTCAACAATCTCTTCACACTAAGCTCCTGTGGCAGGAGGTGGAAGATGTCCTGGGGGTCTGCAGCAGGAAACCACAGTGCCTGGGTCACAGCATGGGATGGGCTGGAAGGGACCTTAGAGCTCATCCAGTGCCACCCCCTGCCATGGGCAGGGACACCTCCCACAGCACAGCTTGCTCAAGGCCTCATCCAGCCTGGCCCTGAACACCTCCAGGGAGGTTGTGGAGCACAGAAGCACCCAATGTGATCTTTGATCACATTGGGTGCTTCTGTGCTCCACAACCTCCCCGGGCAGCCTGTGCCAGTCTCTCCCCACCCTCACTCTCAACAATTTCTTCCTCATCTCCACTCTCCCTCTCCCCTCTCCCAGCTCAAAGCCATTGTCCCTCCTCCTGCCACTCCCAGCCCTTGCCCAAAGTCCCTCCCCAGCTCTCCTGCAGCCCCTCCAAGCACTGCAAGGCTGCTCTGAGCTCTCCCTGCAGCCTTCTCTTCTCAACCACAGGTCCCTCAGCCTGTCCTTGTAGCAGAGGTTCTCCTGCTCTCTGATGCTCTGTGGCATCCTCTGGACCCACTCCAGCAGGTCCATGTCCTTCTTGAGCTGGGGACAGCAGAGCTGGACACAGACATGGTTCACTTCATCTGCTTGGGATCCCAAATCCCGTGGAGCAGAGGAGCTCTGCCACTCCTCACAGCAGGACCAAGATGTGACCAGAAGTGTTTGTCAGTTCCTCTTTCAGACTTCCTTTCCAAGACTGCCAAGCAAAGAACAAAAGGTGGTGACAAACACAACGTAGAAGAGTGATCAGGAAGGTCAAGGAGCCTTCCTTGGACACAAAAATGACCAACAGGCACAACTGGCACAGTGTGCTGGTTTGGACTAACTGGAGAATTTGAGTGAGAAATGAGACTATTGACTGAGAGAGGAAAGCACAGGATGGCACTGCACACAGAGCTCTACTGAGAAAGAAAAAAAAAAAAAAGTTGTTTTAGAAGTTATAACCAAAATGTAAATAGGGGAGAAGGTTTCAGACCTTGCTGGGCTGCAGCTGCTTCTCTTGCATGGTTCCTTTGTCTCTGCCTTGGTAGCTAATTCTCAGTAATTCTACTAACTTCTTTCCTCCTGCTAACCCCCCCTTAGCTGATCTACCTCAGCTTATCTGCAGCATCAACAGGTGGTGAGAGAAGATTGGGGAAGGGAGGAAAGGTGGTAGGGGGTGGTTGGTTACCCCTCCTGGGGATTTTGGTCTCTGGCAGGGCTGTGGTGTTTCTCTATTACCTTTCCACTGTATATATCTGTAAATATCTGTTATACCTTGTCAATATCTGCTTGGAAATTGAGCATTGCTGTTAATATAAAGCTTCATTTATCAACTTCCACTGTTCTGAGTCCTAGCCTGGGTTTATAGCAGAAGGTGGGGGGGCAGGGAGCTGTTTAAACCATTACAATGTCCTCCTGGGTGACTGTGCTGGTTTGAGCTAATTGGAGAATTTGAGTGAGAAATGAGACTATTGGCTGAGAGGAAAGCACAGGAGGTCACTGCACACAGAGCTTTATTGAGAAAGAAAAAAAAAGTTGTTTTAAAAGTTATAACCAAAACATAGATTGGGCAGAAGGTTTGAGACCTTGCTGGGCTGTGGCTGCTCCTCTTTGCATGGTTCCTTTGTCTCTGCCTTCTGTAGCTGATTTTTAATAACTCTACTAACTTCTTTCCTCCTGCTAACCCCCCCTGGCTGCTCTACCTCTGCCTATCTGCAGCATCAACAGGTGGTGAGAGAAGATTGGGGAAGGGAGGAAAGGTGGTAGGGGGTGGTTGGTTACCCCTCTTGGGGATTTTGGTCTCTGGCAGGGCTGTGGTGTTTCTGTATTACCTTTTCACATCTGTAAATATCTGTTATACACTGTCAATATCTGCTTGGAAATTGAGCATTGCTGTTAATATAAAGCTTCATTCATCAACTTCCACTGTCCTGAGTCCTAGCCTGGGTTTATTTCAAAAGGTAGGGGGGCAGGGAACTGCTAAACCACCACACACAGGAAAGGAATGTTGGTTATTGTGAGCAAGAAGCAGCAACTCAGCTCCCTCTGCCTTCAGCTCCTCCAGTGCAGGTCTGTGAAGGTGTGACAAGGTGGCAGGTTCCACATCTAAAATGTAAACCTTCTAACAGCAGGCACTGGAAGAATTCTCCCCTGTTTTACGGGAACACCTGTAAATATTTGCTGCCAGCCAGCCCAGAATATTTACTCAAGACAGCAGGAGAGGGCAGAGCAGAGGAAAAACAAACTTTATTTTTCCTCTACAGATTAACTCTGGAGCAGGGTGGGGACCAGATCTGAGCCAGCTGCTCAGAGTGCCCACAGCAAACATCTCAGCAGAGCACACAACAGCAGGGGCTGGGAGGGACCTCCAGAGATCATCCAGCCCCAGCCCCTGCCAGAGCAGGAGCAGCCAGGGCAGGGCACACAGCAACACATCCAGGCAGGTTCTGAAGCTCTCCACAGCAGGAGACTCCACAGCCTCTCTGGGCAGCCTGCTCCAGCCTCCAGCACCCTCCCAGGGACAAAGTTTCCCCTCTTCTTCCCCTGCCACCTCCTCTGCTCCAGCTTGCCCCCAGTGCCCCTTGGGCACCCCTGGGCACAGCCTGGCTGCATCCTGCCCACACTGCCCTGCACATCTTGAGCACAGCACTGAGGGCAGCCCTCAGGCTCCTCTGCTGCCAGCTCCCAGCCCCAGCTCCCTCAGCCTGGCCCCACAGGAGATGTTCTCTGCCTGCAGCAGCTTTGCCTCTGGGCTGGACTCTCTCCAGCANGCACCCCCAAATCCCTTTCCCCTGTGCTGCTCTCCAGCAGTTCAGCCCCAGCCTGTGCTGCTCCTGGGGCTGTTCTTTCCCAGGTGCAAGACTTTCATTCATTTTCCCCCCACCCAGGTCTGCATCCTGCCCAGGCCTGTCTGGATGGCAGCACAGCCCCAGGGGTGGCAGCAACCTCAGAATGCTTTTCAGAAAGGGACATTTTGTACAAGAGGCTCTAAGAAAGCTGCAAACAGCTGCTTAGCAAATCAGCCCTGCCTTACAGTGTGACAGCTGCACCCTGCAAAGGCACAATGTCACCTGTGCCCTTCCAGGGGCTTGGGCACCTGAGGAGAGCTCACACACTGCTGCCAGCTCCAGCCACCATGCTCCATGGACCCTGAGCTGCTAGGCCCAAGCATCAGCTGTAGCAAACCCCCGGCAGGTACCAGCCCAGCTCAGCTTCCCTCCTGGCTGGTCTCTACCCCAGCAGTGCTCCCAAGCCTCAGCTCAGCCTGTCTGGATTCAGCCCCAGGGGTGTCAGTCACTGCTCCCAGCTGGTGCCTGCCCTGGGTGCAGTTCTCTTCTCTCTCCCTGTCTGACACAGGCCTCCTGGCTCCTCCTATTTCCGCTATGCTGAGTCTTCCATGAAGAACAGCTTTGGCCTCAAGTACCTGCACAAGTTCTTCAACATCCCCTTCTTACAGCTGCAGGTAAGACAGAGAGCACCTTGGCTGTGCTGCCTGGCTGGGACAGGAGGCATTGTCCTCTCTCTCTGCTGGAGTTTGCTCTTTGGGGTTCTTTTGTTGTTAGAGGAGCCCCAAGGGGGGGTTGGTTTTAATTCAGTGATGTCAGTGCAGTGCTGCTGGGACTTGAACACATCTGCTTGTGGGGGGACTATAGAATCAGTCAGGGTTGGAAGGGAGCACAAGGATCAGGCAGTCCCAACCCCCCTGCCATGCCCAGGGACACCCTACCCTAGAGCAGGCTGCCCACAGCCTCTGCCAGCCTGGCCAAAAACACCTCCAGGGATCTGGCCCCAAACAGCAAAGGCACAATGTCACCTGTGCCCTTCCAGGGGCTTGGGCACCTGAGAAGAGCTCACACACTGCTGCCAGCTCCAGCCACCATGCTCCATGGACACTGAGCTGCTAGGCCCAAGCATCAGCTGTAACAAACCCCCCTGCAGGTACCAGCCCAGCTCAGCTTCCCTCCTGGCTGGTCTCTACCCCAGCAGTGCTCCCAAGCCTCAGCTCAGCAGAAGAGCCACAGCCTGCAACAGGCACAGAGCTCTGGCTGGCTGTGGAGGTGCAGAGACCTGCACCTGAGGAGGCACCACCAGGCACTACTACAGATTTGGGGTGACCTTAGAATCATAGAATCAGTCAGGGTTGGAAGCACCACAAGGATCATCTAGTTCCACCTGCTGGAGAGCAGCTCCCCAGAGAAGGACCTTGGAGAGTGGACAAGAAGTGACCCACGGGAACACCAAAGGCATCCTGGGATGTAGGCAGCAGGTCAAGGGAGGTTCTACTCTCCCTGCACTGTGCCCTCGTCAGGCCACTTGTGGACTCCTCCATCCAAGAGGGACAGGGAACTGCTGGACAGAGTCCAAGGGAGGCTATGAGGATAGGCAGGTGACTTCAGCAGCTCTCCTGGGAGGAGAGGCTGAGAGCCCTGGGGCTGTTTAGTCTGGAGAAGAGAAGGCTGAGAGGGGATCTGAGCAATGTCTGCAACCAGTCAAAAGGCAGCTGCCAGGAGGATGGAGCCAGACTCATTTCAGTGACACCCAAGAACAGGATGAGGGGCAAGGGACAGGAACTCAAGCACAGGAAATTCCACCTCAACACGAGGAGAAATTTCTTTATTGTGAGGGTGCTGGAGCCTGGAGCAGGCTGCCCAGAGAGGCTGTGAAGTCTCCTGATCTGGAGAGCTTCCAGACACACCTGGACGTGCTCCTGGGTGCTCTGCCCTGGCTGCTCCTGCTCTGGCAGGGGGCTTGGACTGGCTGATCTCTGGAGGTCCCTTCCCTGCCGTCCTGTGTCTGGATCTTTCTGCAGGGACACCAAAGCACAGGCACAGGCACTTTGTGTGCCTGCTGGGGCACAGAAAAGCCTCTCAGAAAGGCCAGGCCAGGATGCCAGGCTGCATTTGCAAACCACCTGTGCATCCCCTGTGCTCATTAGAGCAAGCCCAGCTCTGGAGGGTTGGCCTGAGGCACAAAAGCCCTCATTAACCTGCAGCACACAGCTGCAGCTGCTCACTCCAAGGCTGCCTGGGCTGGAGCACTCAGGGGTGATTCTGCAGACAGAGGTGGTCTGGGTGATGAAAACTGAGCTCCCCCAGCACTCACCAGCATGCTGAGAGTCTGAGAGAGGCAGAGCAGTGTGGGGGAAGGAGGCCACAGCTCAAAGCCAGCAGCCAGAGGCTTGGCTGAGGGAGGGGAGCAGGCTGCACACACAGCGTGGAGCTGCTGGGGGCCTGGGGCAGGTGACAGAGCAGCAGGAAGGTGGCACCCACGGTGAAGGTACCTGGGGAAGAAATGGAGAAGCTAACAGGCAGACACCACAGCCACGTGGAGAGCCCCAGGAAGCAGCTGCATTAGCTCAAACAGCTGCCAGGGGAGAGGCAAGCACTGGCTGAGGGTGACCTGTCCCTCTGCCACGCACAGGCCACAGCCACCAACCCTGCAGACCTCCACAGAAACACAGAATGAAGCAGCTTGAAAAACACCTCTGAGATCATCCAGTTCAACCTAGCATCTAACCCTGCTAATGAACTAACCCACAGCAGCAGGTGCCTCATGCAGCCTCCTCTCAAACACCCCCAGGGATGGGGACTCCACCACCTCCCCTGCAGCCCATCCCAATGCCAATCTCTCTCTCTGCCAACAACTTCCTCCTAACATCCAGCCTGAACCTGCCCTGCCACAGCTTGAGCCTCTGTCCCCTCCTTCTGTCCCTGGCTGCCTGGCAGCAGAGCCCAACCCCAGCTGGCCACAACCTCCCTCCAGACAGCTGCAGAGAGCAATGAGCTCTGCCCTCAGCCACCTCTCCTGCAGGCTGCACACCCCCAGCTCCCTCAGCCTCTCCTCTTGGGGCTGTGCTCCAGGCCCCTCCCCAGCCTTGCTGCCCTTCTCTGGGCACCTTCCAGCCCCTCAACATCTCTCTTGAATGGAGGCAACCAGAACTGGTCACAGCACTCAAGGTGTGTCCTGAGCAGTGCTGAGCACAGGGGCAGAAGAACCTCCCTGCTCCTGCTGCCCACACTGCTCCTGACCTTCTCAGCCTCTGTCAAGAGAGAGCTGCCCCAGGGCAGGCCAGGCCTGACTGATGATCTCTGGAGGTCCCTTCCAACCCCTAACATCTGTGATCCTGTGACTCTCCAGCTCCCTGTGCACACACCACAGCCTGCTCACTCCCCCAGAGCTGAACGCTGCAGAGGCAACAGAAACAAAAGAGCTCTGTTCCAAGGCTGCCTGCTGCTGACCATGCCCCAGGGCTGTGTGACCATCATCACAAGACTTGGGCATCATGGTACCCTCCAGCAGCACAAACTGGACTGGTGAATGAGGCACAGCACTGATCTGCTGTTGTCCAGGCTGTGTGGGGCTGTTCTCCAGCTGGCAGGGGACAGAGTGCACTCAAACGTCAGAGTGGTGCAGAAGGACCAGTGGCAGGCAAAGGCCAACTCACTGCTGACCTCCTGAAAGAAAAAAAACACACTGGGGTCATAGACTCAGAGAAGAGTTTGGGTTGGAAGGGGCCTTAAAGACCACCCAGCTGCAAGTCTTCCATGAGCAGGGACCCTTCCACCAGGCCAGGCTGCCTGAGGCCTCACCACACTCACTCAGCAGCTCCCCAGCAAGGCTGGGCCATTTCTGGTCACGACTCAGTGCACTGCTGAAGCTGCCTTATGGAGCTCCAGTGCCTGCAGTGTCTCCTCCAGCAAGACCCAGGCCTCTTAGAGCTGCTTAAGACTAGCAGAGGACAAAAGGGAAATCAAACTTCTCATCTCATCTTTCAGACTCAGCCAAGCCCTTCAGCAAGCTTCCAAGATGCAGCTGTGCTTCAGCAAACCACAGAATGTTTGGATTGGAAGGGACCTGCACAGCTCAGCCAGTCCAAGCCCTGCACTCAGCAGGGACATCCTCCACCAGAGCAGGTTGCCCACAGCCCTGTCCAGCCTCACCTGCAATATCTCCAGGCCTGGGGCCTCAACCACCTCCCTGGGCAACCTGCTGCAATGTTGCAGCAGCCTCCTGGGGCAGAACTTGTTCCTCACATCCAATCTCAGTCTGCTCTGCTCTCATTCCAAACCATTGCCCCTGGTTGTGCTGGTTTCAAATGAAGGTGTTCTCATCACACAGTCACGGAATGGTCTGGTGGGGATAGACCTCCAAAGCTCATCCAGTCCAACCCCCCTGCAGTCAGCAGAGCAGGTCACCCACAGCCCTGCCCAGCCTCACCTGGAATATATCCAGGCCTGGGGTCTCAACCTGCTGCAGTGTTGCAACAGCCTCCTGGGGCAGAACTTGTTCCTCACATCCAATCTCAGTCTGCTCTGCTCTCATTCCAAACCATTGCCCCTGGTTGTGCTGGTTTCAAATGAAGGTGTTCTCATCACACAGTCACGGAATGGTCTGGTGGGGATAGACCTCCAAAGCTCATCCAGTCCAACCCCCCTGCAGTCAGCAGAGCAGGTCACCCACAGCCCTGCCCAGCCTCACCTGGAATATATCCAGGCCTGGGGTCTCAACCTGCTGCAGTGTTGCAACAGCCTCCTGGGGCAGAACTTGTTCCTCACATCCAATCTCAGTCTGCTCTGCTCTCATTCCAAACCATTGCCCCTGTGCCTTTAGGCCTTTGTGGGAAGTCCATCTGCAGCCTGCTTGCAGGTCCCTGAGCATGGCACTGAGTGAGCTGTGCAGAGCCACAGCTGCTGGAGGAGCAGAGCTGGCACTGGATCTTACCCTGGCACTTTGGGGCTGGTTTGGCTTGGCTTAGTCTAAGCCCCAGTGCCTGTGCTTTGGGGCTGGTGTGTGACCTGTGGGGCAGAACTGGTTCCTCACAGCCAATCTCAACCTGCTCTGCTCTCATTCCAAACCATTGCCCCTGGTTGTGCTGGTTTCAAATGAAGGTGTTCTCATCACACAACCACAGAATGGTCTGGTGGGGAGAGACCTCACAGCTCATCCAGTCCAACCCCCCTGCAGTCAGCAGAGCAGGTCACCCACAGTCCTGCCCAGCTGCACCTGGAATATATCCAGGCCTGGGGCCTCAACCACCTCCCTGGGCAACCTACTGCAGTGTTGCAGCAGCCTCCTGGGGCAGAACTTGTTCCTCACAGCCAATCTCAACCTGCTCTCCTCTCATTCCAATCCATTGCCCTGGGCCTGTCCCTGCAGGCCTTTGGGGATTGTCCCTCTGCAGCTTTCTGGCAGGATTCAGGTATTGGCAGGCAGCTCTAAGATCTCCCTGGAGCCTTCAGGCTGAGCAGTTCCAGCTCCCTCAGGATGCCCTTGCAGCAGAGATGCTCCAGCCCTTGGATCACCTCCGTGGCCTCCTCTGGATATCAGCACCAGTTTCGAGATGCTGTTTGCACCATGCTGCTGCCTCCTACACAGCAGAGCAACACAAAAGCAGGCCCAGCCTCAGAGATGGGTTTCCCTGTCCCCCTGTTGCCATTAACGACTCAAATGCATCCTAAACATTTCAGATCATAGAATGGTTTAGGTTGGAAGAGACCTCAAAGCTCAGCCAGTTCCAACCCCCCTGTGCCATAGGCAGGGACACCTCCCACTAGATCAGGTCATTCAAGACCTCATCCAGATCTTGAACTGCAGCTCCCCAAGGCCTGAACTTTAGTGCTTAGAGTGAACTTCAGTGAAGCATGCCTGAGAAAGGTGACTCAGAAACGAAGGCAACTGCAGTGAGGAGAGGAGATTTTATCTGCCAGGCAGACTGTGCTGGTTTGAGCTAACTGGAGAATTTGAGTGAGAAATTAGACTATGGGCTGAGAGAGGTAAACACAGGGTGGCACTGCACCAAGTTTTACTGAGAAAGAAAACAAAAAAAAAGTTGTTTTTAAGAACTGTTCTGAAAATAATCAGATAGCAGAAGGCTTCTGACTGCTCTGGCTGTGGCTGCTTCTCTTGCATGGTCTCCTTTCCCTTTGTCTTGGTAGCTAATTCAGAGTAAAACTACTAACTCCTTTCTATCACTAACCCCCTCTGGCTGATCTACTTCAGCTCATCTGCAGCATCAACAGGTGGTGAGAAGACTGGGGAAGGGGGGAAAGGTGGTAGGGGGTGGTTGGTTACCCCTCTTGGGGATTTTGGTCTCTGGTAGGGCTGTGGTGTTTCTGTGTTACCTTTTCACTGTATCTATCTGTAAATATCTGTTACACCTTGTCAATATTTGCTTGGATATTGAGCACTGCTGTAAATACAAAGCTTCATTTATCAACTCCCAGTGTCTTCTGAGGTTTAGCCTGGGTTTATAAAAGATGGGGGGGCAGGGAACTGCTAAACCACTACACAGACACAGGAGAGAGGAGCAGCCAAAGCTGCAGAACCTCTCCCCAGAGGCACTGCCTCGTGACTGTCATTCCCTCCACCCCCCTTCCCTCTTACTTTTGTAGTTCCAGTGGATGCTGGTGACTTGGATCTCCTGAGTTGGGATGTACTCCTCAATGAATTTCTTGCCCTGCAGGCGGTGCCAGAGGGTGGTTTTCCCAGTGTTCCTGTCCCCTCGGATGACAATTTTCACTGAGGAAGAGAGCAGGCAGAGAGAGCTGATCAGAAACACACCAAGAGCTGTGCAGAGCTGTGCTCAGCTTCTGAGTCATCACTCAGCTGTAATCAGCTCTCACTGAGGAAGAGAGCAGGCAGAGAGAGCTGATCAGGAACGCACCAAGAACTGTGCAGAGCTGTGCTCAGCTTCTGCAAGCATCACTCAGCTGTAATCAGCTCTCACTGAGGAAGAGAGCAGGCAGAGAGAGCTGATCAGAAACACCGAGAGCTGTGCAGAGCTGTGCTCAGCTTCTGAAGCATCACTCAGCTGTAATCAGCTCTCACTGAGGAAGAGAGCAGGCAGACAAACAGCTGATCAGAAACACACCAAGAGCTGTGCAGAGCTGTGCTCAGCTTCTGAAGCATCACTCAGCTGCAATCAGCTCTCACTGAGGAAGAGAGCAGGCAGAGAGAGCTGATCAGAAACGCATCAAGAGCTGTACAGAGCTGTGCTCAGCTTCTGCAAGCATCACTCAGCTGTAATCAGCCCTCCCACAGCACACAGCCAGGGTGAGCTCTGCCAGGGCACAGCAGTCCCAGCCACCACCATCATTTGTGCTTATCCCAAGCACAGCTCCAGGCTGGGTGGGGAATGGCTGAGAGAAGCCCTGAGGAACAGGACCTGGGGGTCTGGGTGGATGAGAAGCTCAAGATGAGGCTGCAGTGTGAGTGCAGCCCAGACAGCAACTGTGTGCTGGGCTGCAGCAAGAGCAGCTGTGGGCAGCAGGGCAAGGGAGGGGATTGTGCCCCTTGGCTCTGCTCTCCTCACACCCCACCTGCAGCACTGTCTGCAGCTCTGCAGCCCCCAGCACAAGGACATGGAACTGCTGGAGAGAGTCCAGAGGAGGCCACCAAGATGCTCAGAGGGCTGCAGCAGCTCTGCTATGAGGACAGGCTGAGAGAGTTGGGACTGTTCAGCAAGNAAAGGGGATGTTAGGAGGAAGTTGTTCACAGTGAGGGTGGTGAGACACTGGCACAGGTTGCCCAGGGAGGTTGTGGAGCACAGAAGCACCCAATGTGATCTTTGATCTCCCAGCCTGTCCCCACAGCAGAGGTTCTCCATGTTCTGATCACTTTTGTGGCCTCCTCTGTTGCCTCTCCAGCAGCTCCAGGTGCTCCTTGTGCTGGTTGCCCAGAGCTGTGTGCAGTGGTGGGGGTGAGGTGTGAGCAGAGCAGAGGGGCAGAATCCCCTCCCTGTGCTGCTGCAGTCTCTGGCAGAGATCCCTGCTGGCTCCTTTAGGCCTTTCTAACTGCTCTCACTGCCAACCCTCCAAAGCCACTTCAGCATCCATCCACCCTCTCCTGTGATGTGCAGCATGAGAAACCAAACCACTGAGTTTTAGGGGACAAGCAGAGGCTCCCTCAGCCCTTGGGCTGCTCTCAATGTGCCCCTTCAGGACCACTCCCACAAGACTGGACTGAGAGGTCTGCCCAGAAGGGGCAATCTCACCTCCCCTGGCACTCCTCTGCTGCCAAGAGCATTATTTATGCAGCCACACACTGAGCTAGAGCAGGAATTGATCAGGCTGAAAACCTACCCCAAAGGTACTCATATTCAGCCTTCCTCTGCAGCTCAGGTGCCAGCTGCACCTGGAGAGGAGCAGCCCAGGGCAGGCACAGCTGGAGCAGCAAGCAGGTCACCCCCACCCCCAGAGCTCCCCTTTGGATCCTCTAGGTTGCTTGGCACAAGCCCAGGGGCTCCTTTAGCCTCCATACTCTGTGCCAGGATCTCTTTCCTCTGCCACAGGGCATCAGCTTTCACTGATTTCTTTCCCGAGAAGAGAAAAGGTCTTTAAAAACCAGCTCAGGCAGAGGGCAGGTGATGTATAAACCAAACCTGTGCCTGGGCCCTTGGCTGGGGTAGCTCTGCTCAGTGACAGGAGCCTGCAAGAGAGGAAGAGCTGAGAGAGCTTCAGGGCACAGCCAAGAGTGATGCTTCAGCACTTACTTTATAACCTAACTTCTCATAAAAATCCTCCAATTAGCCTCAAAGCAGCAGAGCAAGGCCCTGAGCTGTGCCTGACATGGCAAGAGGAGCAGTGAGGCTGGGCAAGGTCAGAACTCACTCACAGGGGAACCACCACTGCCTCAGAACTCACCCACATGAGCACCACCACTGCCTCAGAACTCACCCACACAGGCACCATCACTGCCCAGGAACTCACCCACACAGGCACCATCACTGCCCCAGAACTCACCCACACAGACACCATCACTGCCCCAGAACTCACCCACACGGACACCATCACTGCCCCAGAACTCACCCACACGGACACCATCACTGCCCCAGAACTCATCCACACAGACACCATCACTGCCCCAGAACTCATCCACACAGGCACCATCACTGCCCCAGAACTCACCCACACAGGCACCGTCACTGCCTCCTTTAAAGTTCAGTCACTAATTACTGCTACCAGGCACAGGTTGGCAGCAAAGCCATGAGGGTGGTCTGGGAGGAGAAGAGGAGGGATGTGGAGAAGGCAAACACCTGAGGAAAAGCTAACCACATCCCTTCGTTCATAGTGCTCCTGCAGCAGGAAAAATCCAGAAGGATTTCCACTCTCCAGACAGGGAGACAGAAGCAGAGTGGTGGAGATGCAGAGAGCAGGTCTCAGAGATCTCAGGAGCAGCAATCAGGAATCCCCAGCTCTGCTGTGCTCCTCCAGGGCACTGCAGCCACAAGCTCAGACCCGGGAGCAAAGATGCCCAAACTCCTCTGCTGCTGCCCACGGGGAGGGTCACAACCTTGCTCTTGCTGAGGGCCTGGGGCCTGTGACCAGGAGGCCAAGGCTGTGCAGCTCCAAGGCTTGAAGCTGGTTCTGCTGCCACAGGCAGCACCCACAGCAGCTCTGCCACACCTTGCACCAGCCCCAGGAGAGTGACACCCACAGAATGGGCTGGGCTGGAAGGGACCTCCAAAGCTCAGCCAGCCCAAGCCCCTGCAGGCAGCAGAGACATCCTCCACTAGCACAGGATGCTCACAGCCTCACCTGGAATATCTCCAGGGATGGGCAACCTGCTGCAGTGTTCCTGGTGCAGAACTTGCTCCTCACATCCAACTCAGGCTGCTCTGGAAGGGACCTCCAAAGCTCAGCCAGCCCAAGCCCCTGCAGGCAGCACACATCCTCCACTAGCACAGGCTGCTCACAGCCTCACCTGGAGTATCTCCAGGGATGGGCAACTTGCTGCAGTGTTCCAGCAGCCTCCTGGTGCAGAACTTGCTCCTCACATCCAACTCAGGCTGCTCTGCTCTCCTTTCAAACTGTTGTCCCTGGTTCTGTCCCTGCAGGCCTTTGGGAGCAGTCCCTCTGCAGCCTCCCTGCAGCCCCTTCAGGTCCTGGCAGGCTGCTCTGAGGTCTTCCTGGAGCCTTCTCTTCTCCAGGCTGAACAACAACAGCTCCCCACAGGGGAGCTTTTCCAGCCCTCTGATCAACTTCATGGTATCCTCTGAACCCTCTCCAGGTTCTTCTGTGTTGAGGGCTCCAGAGCTGGACATGGAGCTGCTGGTGAGGCCTCCCAAGCACAGAGGGCAGAATCCTCCCTCTCCATCTCTGGCCAAGCTTTTGCTGCAGCCCAGGAGGTGGGGAGCAGCAGCGAGGGGAAAGTCTTTCTTTTGGGAGTAGTGCTGGATGAAAGTACTTCAGTCAGAGCCTGAGAACTACTCCCAAACAGCATGGAAGCAGTAAGGACCCCCGTGGCCACCAAAGGACAGATGGCATTCACTGCACTCTGCCTTTCAAAGCATGTCTGAGGCACCAAAGTACCAAGGAGAGGGACTGGGGAGGGGTTCTTACAGCTACTGACTTTTGAAGTCAGCACTGGAGGCAGCTGAGGGCAGGCTGCAGCTCACCAAGGTGTCCTGTGCTGCAGGAACTCTGCCCTGAGCCTTGTGGGCCAAGCTGGGTGCAGGATGAAGGATGAAGCTGAGAGCAGAAGTGGATCACGTTGTGAGGAAGAGCACAGCTGGAGCTGAACGTGCAGCACCTCCATGCCTTCTGTTCCTCTCACTGACCATCCAGACCAGGCAGAAGGAAGACATTTTTTGTGCTGAGGGTGGTGAAACATTGACCTGGGCTGCCTGCAGAGGTGGGGGATGCCCCAGCCCTGGAAGCATTCCAGGTCAGGCTTCCTGGGGCTCTGAACAACCTGCTCTAGTTGGAGATGTCCCTGCTGACTGCAGGGGGCTTGGACTGGATGAGCTTGAAAGGTCCCCTTCAACCCAAAGCAGTCTGTGAGCACCAATGGCTAACTCCCAGGGGATCCTGCTGCCAGTGCAACCCAGCCAGGGCTCTTCATCTCACCCTTGGTTGGCCATCAGTGTTCTGTAGAAACCTGAGTCCCCTGGTGCTGCTGTCTCCCCTGTCACCCCTCTGCCATGGCACTGAGATCCACCTGGCCTGGTCTGCAGCCTGCCTGCACTCCCCTTGCAGAGCCAGCACAGCTCCAGCAGAGCTGCTCCAGCTTCAGCTAGAGCTGCTCCTATCCAGTGCTTGTCACCCTCAGTGCCACCAAGCACCACAGGGTCACCCCAAACTGGTTACAAGGACAGGCACTAAGGCTGGCACAGCACAGCCTGTTCTGGGCCCTGTGGCAGGGCCCCAAGAGGCAGGTGCCAAGGCTCTTGTCCTGGCCATCCACTGCCCTCCTTACCAGCAAGCAGCACAAGGCATTCTCAGCACACTAAATCCTTTCCTGGCAAGGAAACAGACTCCAGGTCATGACCAGTGATGGTCTGTGGAAGCAAAAGCTGCCATCACAGCACCCTTTGGTTTAGGTAGGCACCTCCAGGAGAACAGAAGTGTTAAGGATGGGTTGAGTGGCTACAGGCCACATCTGCCCTCCTCTGCTGACCACTGTGCACCTGCTAAGGAAGCAGCAGTGGTGATGCAGCTCTGCCCTTCCCCACCTATGGCCCTTGGAATGGAAATCCTTCACAGCCCACCTGTCACCACCACCACCACCCTCCCAGCATGCTGGAGCAGCCTGCCTGCCCAGTGCCAGGGCTACAAGAGGCTAGTCCAGAGCCCTTCTGCAAGCCTGCCTCTATCTCCTATAAATATTACATAACAGCAGTGCTGGGAAGAGTTACCATGGAGATTGGAAAGCTTCCCTTAAGGCAAGGACAGAGAGCTGCAGCTCCACTCCAGATATGAAAGCAGTAACTAGAGCACAAATCCTGATAAGGCAGAGCACAACCCAAAAAGCCCTCCTGAGGCTTTCAATAAGCAGGCAAAAAGCAGCCAAGGTGCAGCTGGCAGCTCAGCTGCCTCCTTTCTGGCCTGGCTGCACCGACAGCATCAGGGCCGTGAGGATGCAGTCAGTCAACACAGCACAGAGAGCAGGTCCTGCCAGCTGCTGTGCCACCAGGGTGCAGCTGAACCCAACTGTCCACCAGCCCAAAAGTCAGCTCCTGTCTCCTTCATAATTCACAAGCTGCTGTCAGCTACCTGATCTCAACAGGTCCCAGTGGAGCACTTGGACAAATTGTGGGCTGCAGGAAGCCTCTGTACATCTGTACAGAGCTCTGCAGCCTCCTGCTGAGGGATGCAGCACTGCAGGGCAAGGCACAGCAGCCTCCTCCTCACTGGAAGTCAGCTCCCCTGACAGTGGCACAGTGCTCCTGCTCCCAGCCAGGACCTCTTGCTCAGGCAGGAGCTCTCCATGATGAGCACGACTGGCACATGTGGCAGGGACACAGGCACCACAGGTCACACACCAGCCCCAAAGCACAGGCACTGGGGCTTAGACTAAGCCAAGCCAAACCAGCCCCAAAGTGCCAGGGTAAGATCCAGTGCCAGCTCTGCTCCTCCAGCAGCTGTGGCTCTGCACAGCTCACTCAGTGCCATGCTCAGGGACCTGCAAGCAGGCTGCAGATGGACTTCTCACAAAGGCCTAAAGGCACAGGGGCAATGGATTGGAATGAGAGCAGAGCAGACTGAGATTGGATGTGAGGAACAAGTTCTGCCCCAGGAGGCTGTTGCAACACTGCAGCAGGTTGAGACCCCAGGCCTGGATATATTCCAGGTGAGGCTGGGCAGGGCTGTGGGTGACCTGCTCTGCTGACTGCAGGGGGGTTGGACTGGATGAGCTTTGGAGGTCTCTCCCCACCAGACCATTCCGTGACTGTGTGATGAGAACACCTTCATTTGAAACCAGCACAACCAGGGGCAATGGTTTGGAATGAGAGCAGAGCAGACTGAGATTGGATGTGAGGAACAAGTTCTGCCCCAGGAGGCTGCTGCAACATTGCAGCAGGTTGCCCAGGGAGGTGGTTGAGGCCCATCTCTGGAGATATTCCAGGTGAAGCTGGGCAGGGCTCTGGGCAACCTGCTCTGGTGGAGGATGTCCCTGCTGAGTGCAGGGCTTGGACTGGCTGAGCTGTGCAGGTCCCTTCCAACCCAAACATTCTGTGGTTTGCTGAAGCACAGCTGCATCTTGGAAGCTTGCTGAAGGGCTTGGCTGAGTCTGAAAGATGAGATGAGAAGTTTGATTTCCCTTTTGTGCTCTGCTAGTCTTAAGCAGCTCTAAGAGGCCTGGGTCTTGCTGGAGGAGACACTGCAGGCACTGGAGCTCCATAAGGCAGCTTCAGCAGTGCACTGAGTCGTGACCAGAAATGGCCCAGCCTTGCTGGGGAGCTGCTGAGTGAGTGTGGTGAGGCCTCAGGCAGCCTGGCCTGGTGGAAGGGTCCCTGCTCATGGAAGACTTGCAGCTGGGTGGTCTTTAAGGCCCCTTCCAACCCAAACTCTTCTCTGAGTCTATGACCCCAGTGTGTTTTTTTTCTTTCAGGAGGTCAGCAGTGAGTTGGCCTTTGTCTGCCACTGCAGATCCCTTCCATCCCAAACATTCTATGACTTAGTAAAACACAGCTCCATCTCAGCAGCTTGCTGAAGGGCTTGGCTGAGTCTGAGAGATGAGACCAGGCAGCTCCCTCCCCCCTGCCAACCTCTCAGCCTCCTGCTGTCTGCCTTCGCTGCCTGCCCAGAGCCTGAGGAGCTGCTACTCACTGGGACCATCTCTGTTTTCAGCCAGGGTGCCATAACTACTGTCCCTGTGTCACAGGCAGGACTTAGGGAGCTGCTTCACACACTCACACTGCCCTCCTGAAATGCTCTGCCACAAATCATCCCTGCTGAGCTCCAGGGGGAAAACAGAACCCTCAGCCACACCAAGGGGAAGGAAATAAAATCAAACTAAAACAAATCAAGCCCCGAGCCTCAACAGGGGAAAAAAAAAAATAAAATCAAACTCTGAGCCTCAACAGGGGGGAAAAAAAAAGTCAAATCCTGAGCCTCAAACAGGGATGAAAAAGGCAACCCTGAGCCTCAAAGAGGGCAAAAAAAAAATCAAACCCTGAGCCTCAACAGGGACGAAAAAGGCAACCCTGAGCCTCAACAGGGTGAAAAAAATCAAACCTTGAGCCTCAACAGAGGTGAAAAAGGCTACGCTGAGCCTCAAAAGGGACGAAAAAGGCTACGCTGAGCCTCAAAAGGGACGAAAAAGGCTACGCTGAGCCTCAAAAGGGACGAAAAAGGCTACGCTGAGCCTCAAAAGGGACGAAAAAGGCTACCCTGAGCCTCAAAAGGGACGAAAAAGGCTACCCTGAGCCTCAAAAGGGACGAAAAAGGCAACCCTGAGCCTCGAAGAGGGTGAAAAAGGCAAGCCCGAGCATAAACGGGGGCGAAAAATGCTACCCCGAGCCTCAACACTGAAAACAGTTACAAAAGATCTCAGTTGTAGAAAAGAAAGGCAGGGTGAGGTGCGGCAGCAGGGGCAGGCAGCTCCAGCGCTGGCCTCTGGCCTGGCAGAGCTCCACAGACTCTGATCGCACAGCCCTGGGAGCTTCCTTACAGCCACGGCGGCGCTGGGCTGCTGCGGGCAGCTCAGGGCACACTCCCCGGAGCCTCTCCCTCGACGCTCCAACAGCCGAAATCTGATTTCCGAGGCGCTGTGCGCAGGCAGGCAGGCGCCGAGCCCCGCGGACACGGCGGGAGGCTGAGGCGGATCAAAGTTTCCATCCCCTCCTCCTCCTCCCACGGCCCCGTGGGCTCGGCCGCTTCACCGCCGGCTCGGCTCCGGGGGGGTCGTGCCCGAGCGCCCACCCCGCACAGCACTACCGCAGGCGTCCCGCAG
>VWZI01019893.1:0-37829 GCA_013396835.1 Psilopogon haemacephalus
GGTTGGACCAATTCTAGGGTATATGTCACCTCATACCGGGACAAATTCCATACCTGTAAATCAAATGCAACATCACGTAGTTTCATCAAAAGCCCAAATGCCAGAATCTTTACTTCCTCAAAAGTACTGGCAAAACACTGGATCAAAGTGTGGACACGAGTAGAATCAATCTCCTGATCCAAATGAAAAACCTGTGGCTGGCCTGTTCAAAGAAATCAATGCCTTATGTAGTTTTGCTGTACCTCTTTACAGAATAAGCACTGTATTCACATTTTGCTTAGCCATACCAGAAGAAGCATTAAAATAAAATTTTAGCCAATGCAACATTATAATATTACTTAATTATCTTATGTCTACTGTGGAAAGGAAAGCTACCATATCCAAAAAACTCTCAGCAACACAGAAAGTAACTCATTTCCATAACCAGAATCCCACTTACACACATTAAATTTAGCAGTGAAAAAACCTTTGTTTTAGGTTTGCTTAAAAATTTATTTCCTGAAATCATGTAAGACTAGAAAATAAATCCTTTAAAGCTGAAGTGTGTTTTGGAGTTTAGTTATTTGGGTTCTTTTCAGCTTACGAATGATCCCCTATAATATAAGCCATTACAACTTTCACTTTTCATTTACATACCATGACTTCTGGCAACTGACCTAATGCTGCAGAGAAGTCAGAAATGTTAGGACTTAAACAAGTGCACTGTAGTCCAGCACAGAACACAATAGCATCTAAATCTCCTTTATAGAAATAATGTCAGTCTTCTGAAATCTTTAAAGTGCTATTATGAACAACTCTCAATAAAGAAAAAAAAAAAAAGGCAACAACATGCCACAAATTTATAATAAAATTGATGCATTTATGATTTATGAGATCTACAGCATTCTTTCCTTCACTCTCAAAACCAACTTATCTAACATGTCTCATTTCTATTTAAAAAACCCAAACATTTAAAATTCCAATTTAAGGTGAAAAATATTATTTTATGTTGGCCACACAATACAGAGACAAGATGTAGCAGGACCATCAACATTCCAAGATTTATTAGTAAATCTCCAATTTTTGTTGTTGCAACATTGCAAAGAGAATTTAAGTAACAGCAGCACATCATCATAAATTAAGTCAAATTAAACCGTTCTTTATTTAGTATAATAATATCATAGGTCATGCCAGCCTTACCAATCAAGAATTTTTACTGTCACAATGTTTTAAATTATATATCATCAAGATCTTAGAACAGGAGAGGAGGATAAAGCTATCAAATACATTAACTTTTGTCCAAATGTTTTCTTAATAATAACAGAAATTCATTGGATGACCTTGCTAAACCCCACGCTGTGTCAGAAAATGCCAATTTATGTAGGGCCACAATCCCAATTTATGTACCAGGCCACACATTTTTGCATTTACTTCAACATTCTGTTTTTCAAAAAATCTTACTATCCTGCTTCAGGTAAGAAGAAAATGACATAGGAAATGCCATCAAATTTAGGGACTAAGAATATCATCTCACTGTGACAGAAATTATCTGGCATGAAAGAATCTTCTTAAATGCCTCCCATTCCTGCAGACTACAAATTAGTCTTCTCACCTTTTGGACCAGAAAATATTTCTGCTACCAACCCTAAAATAGTTAGTGCAGAAAATCTGGTTGGATGCGATGAACCAGGAAACAGTACCTCAAAAAGTCTGTCACATACAGATGACATGAAATCCTGAAAATCACAAGAAAAAAAATTAAGTTTACTTTCTGCCCTGCAAACCAAAAAGTCTAAGTATCTGAATTCAGGAGATTCTGCTGTATGTCACCCCAGAAATTATCACTGTACAGTTAATTTTGGAAGAATGAGAGGCTTGATTCCACAGTAGTGATGAATTTCAAGGAAGCCAGAGTTACAGGGAAGGCTGGAAAATCATTATTTTTTTTTGAAGCAACAGTTTCCCTTCACCACTCCCAAGAAGATGGCCATTGTATCCACACCTTTAAAATCAGTTGAGGAAAAGCAGAACTCAAAATAAGAAACTGTTTAACACAAAGAAACTGATTATGTGACCCTTCAGAACAGGGGGAGGGAGGGGACATAAATAAATGATGGAAGTCTTTATATGGAAGTCTATGAGCCAGAGTTCTCATTCATTCTCTCACTGATCATCCTGGAGAGCCAGAAGTGGGCCGAAGCTCAACACATCTATAGTTCAAGCCCAATAAAATAGATTATTTAAAACTTGTGACTGAACTGCTAGTAGCTGAAAATTTTTGTTTGGACATATTCAGTTGCTCCCCACTTACTGCTCTTTCAGTTCACATCAGGAAGCAGATAATAAGCCATATTGCTTTTGGACAAAAGTAACCTTAAGGATACCCTGCAAATACTAATGGGCACTCAGTTCTTGAGCCAACAGTACGTTCAGTCAAAATTAACTTGCTTAAGTGCATATAGAGTAAACAAAGTCCTCAGCACTCTTTTGCTTTACAAGTTTCTTCTTCCTGCACTGCACCATTTCCTAACACAAACACAGTCTAAGTTACCCAGGGGTGTTCTCAAGGAGAATGCACTATCTTTCAGAAATACTATCCCACATATTTTATCTCTGTCTCTAGTAGTCTTACTTACTTTATATCGCTGCAGAATCCCCAAAGGATATCTTTTGGTTGAGTTTTCAAGTAACTCCTCCTTGGCTTTATTTTGCCTCAATTTATATAGCACCTGGGAACTGTCTTTTATCCTACAAAATAACTTTTAGAATAAAAGCAAAACATAGGTAAGGCAGGAATCACTGACAGTTAAATAGGGAAGGGGGGATTTTCAGCTTGGTTTCCACTTGCAATTTTTACATATTGTTTGCATATAGTGTAACACTAGAACAGGTCTTTCTCTTTACATTCCAAAAATCAAGATTTTTTGCTCCCTGTGTCTTTGATGATCAACCTTTTCCCACTACTCCCTGCACCTCCAACACCTTCTTCCACCCTTCTCCTTAAATTCATGTTTAGTCTTCTCTTTCCACTTCTACATTTTCACAGAATGGCCTATATTGGAAAAGACCTTTAAGTTCAAGTCCAACAACTAGCCTAATGCAGACAAGTCCTTCACTAGACCATATTCCTAACCACCACATCCGCATGGCTTTTAAATATGTCTAGGAATAGAGACTCCATCACCTCCCTAGGCAAGCTGTTTCAACACCTGATAACCCCTTTGGTACAGAAATTTTTCCTAATACCCAACCTAAATTTTCCTTAGCACAACTTGAGACCATTTCCCTTTGTCCTATCATGTTACTTGGATGAATGGACCTGCTCCCACCTCTTTGCAACCTCCTTTCAGGTAGTTGTAGAGAACAATAAGGTCTCCCTTTAGCCTCTTTTTCTCTAGGCTAAACAACACCAGTTCCTTCAGCCACTCCTTATAAGACATGCTTTAGACCCTTAATCATCTTTGTTGCCCTTCTTTGGACATGCTTTAGTACTTCAATAGCCTTCTTGTAGGGAGAGGCACAAAACTGGAAACAGTACTCAAGACGGAGCCTCACCTGTGAGAAGCACAGGGGTAAAATCACTTTCCTGGTCCTACTGGCCACATTATTCCTGATACAGGCCAGGATGCTGTTGGCCTTCTTAGCCATTTGAGCACACTGCTGGCTCATGTTCGGCCATCTATCAATTAACATCCCCTCTTCGTTAAGCATATTTCTAGCCACTCCTCCTAAGCTGTGACAGCGCCTGGGGTTGCTCCAGCCACAGTGCAGAACCTGGCATTTAGCTTTATTGAAACTCCTAAAATTGGTATTGGCCCATTGACCAAGTCTATCCAGACCCCTTTACAGAGCCTTTCTACCCTCAAGCAAATGAGCACTTCCACCCAGATTGGTGTAGCCTTAGTAGCTCACACTCAATCCCCTCATCCATACCACTGATAGATGTTAAACAGAACTGGCCCCACTACTGAGCCCTGGGGAACACCACTCATGATCAGCTGCCAACTGGATTTAATTCCATTCACCTGCCAGTGTCTGATCCAGGAGAGCGCATGTCTACCCAGGCCATGGGCAAGCAGTTATTTTCTGTGAAACACATTTCCCTATAAAAAAGCTCAATGTCTGTCATTTTTATAGCTTCAGTATCTAGAGTTTGACTCGCCTCTTTTATTACCCACTATTACTCTCTTTCTTATTGCACTCCTTGCAACACATTTCTTCCATCCTGTTCCTCAGGCTACACCAGGCAAGAATGGAAACAGATGGGATTTCTCTTTACACCAAACCTAATCTGTCGCTTTCTTCCCATCCCAAATTAATTATTTTCTCCTTCCACGCTGCTTTATTTTGCCATTAACATCTTCCAAAATGTTCTTTATATACACAGTTTCCTCATTTTATCCACATCCTTCTATATGTGACCTTGGAATGTCCATGTTTGCATTCTCAATCCTTGCAGACTATAACAGCACAGCGCCAACAACACTCCTCTACTTTGTCTTCCAAGTCAGGTTACTGAGTTTGACCAAGAAATTCAATGTGCCTGAGTTCTGGTAAGGGTTTGGTAAATATACATAAGCACACATTTAGTCCACAATTGCAATACAAAGTTCATGGTTTACTGCTACAGCATTGTAAAGGGTTAAGCCCACCTGGGAACCCCCTGACTCCTCCCAAGGGCTGGTCTGACCTTTTCCCAGGTGTCATGGTTAGCCACTCCCACTTCCTGCTAGGACCTGGCTATAAAAAGGAGAACCCAGGTTGTCTTCTCTCTCTTCTTCTCGTACTGGCTGCCTGAGCACCACCATTTTTATTAGGAACACTAACTGCTTTTTCACCATCAAATTCCTACATCCTGACTCCATCCAACACCAAAAGCATCGACCTCAGCCTTCGGACTCAATTGCCTTCCACAGGTTGTATTTGTATTATGTTCCCCCTATTTTCCCCTGCTTCTGTATTTTTTCCCTCATTCCCCATACCCTGCATTTCATTCCCCTTTTCTCCCACCTTCTGTAAAAAACCCTTTTCCCTCCTATTTATTGTTAAAGTTTATACCTTTTTTATTTCCAAACCGGACTGAGTTTTTATTGGGCTTCTGAGCTCAGGGGTAGGTGGCTTAAACCCGATACAAGCATGTAGCTTTGCTATTGGTATACCTGTGCTACAAGAACAAGCTGAGAGAGATGGGGTTGTTCAGCCTGAAGAAGAGAAGGCTCTAATAATGAGCCTTCCAATACCTCAATGGCACCTACAAGAAGGATAGAGAGAGGCACTGTATATAAAGGCCTGCAGTGAAAGGATGAGGGGCAATGGCTTCAAAGTAGAGAAGAACAGATTCAGATTGGATGCTAGGAACAAGTTCGTTACCATGGAGTAGTGGAACACTGGAACAGGCTGCCCGGAGAGGTGGTTTGGGCCTCATCCCTGAAGAGATTCAAGGATGCGCCTACTTACAGCAGGGAGTGTTTGACTAGATGACCTTTAGAGGTCAATTCCAACACAGATCATTCTATGATTCTGATTAACACTCTACCACTAAGATCTTGAAGCCATCCTTGGCTGCAATGACTCCCACCATTCAGTTGAGTAATAATACATTGCACACAGTTCTGATCTTAGAGCTACTACTCTTCCAGGTAAGTGACTTTATAACATACTTGTCAGACAACCTTTATAGCTTGAAATTACCTTTCTCAGTAAAGAAATTATCTGTTGCCTTACTGAAGGTGACTGGTTATTCAAGTTGTACATCATAAAAAAATGAATTAGTTCCATTTCCTCCACAGACACAATTTCCGTGCTACGATGAGATTCACAAAGCAAACCTAAAGCATCAATGCAAACCTGAAAGATATTTACATGTTAACCACAAAAGAGTTCCAGACACTTATGACAACATCTTTGTTTTAACACAATCCTGACACAGTATTTAGGATCAAAGCAATTCTTCTAACTAAAAGACATACAAAAAAGGTCACCCCCTTACCTGACTGTGCTGATGAACTAAACCCTGTTTTATATATGCAGTGGATACAAAACCACTGCTGATATTTGAAATTTCCAGGTGTCCATGAGCCCTGGCTGTCCTTAGGCATGCCATTAATGCTCCCAGAGCTCCTCTAGTACTTCGAGAGCCTAAAGAAAATGAAAGCCAGTAATAATTCAATTAACATAAACAATGTACTCATTGCAATGCTTGTCAGAAAATACCAATACTTCCAACATGTGGCCTTTATCCTTTCATTTTTTACTCCATTAACCTGTCAGATTAAATTAATTCTGAATCACCTGGTTTCCAAAAAGCTTTGTCCTGAACATGGCAAAAAGAATCTTTTGAGGTCTCAAAAGCCTTCATTTTAGAACTACACTAAATTATGCTGAAACTACGAGAGAATCAAAAATCTCATATCCACATGCTTGCAACAAAAAGGAACAGGACACACCTGTGTAAAAAGTAAACAGAAAAGTAACACAAAAATATTGTTAAAAATGCCAATATTGTTAATCTTGGCATGTCAAAGGAACAGTAAGGCACCCACAGTTAGAGTAGCAATTTTTGCTTATGACACGAAGACACACATTATTATTATGAATTTCCCCTTTAAATATTAGCAGCAATTATAATAATCTATGATTTTCCTCCCAAATTATTATTAACAAAATGTCACTTAAAAAAAAATCATAATCACAAGTACAGTATGCATTTTCTTACCTAGATTAGCACCTGCAGAAGCCTGAAGAATTCTAATCATGTAGCTCAGACTATCAGGGCTACATTTGAGCAATTTTGGTAAATAGTAATCTGTTATGTAAGTAGTTTGGTCATGGTTTCCTTCACACAGTATTAGTAAAAGAGGAGAAACCCAGATGTCATGCCACTGGTCAATACAAGTGCTTTCTTGAAAACTCAATGTAAAATGGGCTTTGTGATTTGTAAGCATGGTTTCCAAAAGCTCACTAGCATAGGGTGCAAGAGACTGATCATTCATTACATCCAAGATTTGTGCTGGAATTGTTCTGTCCAACTGGAGTATACTTTCAGCACCCACACATTCCACAAGACAGCCAAGAGAAGTGTATTTCCCTTTTACATGCCATTCCAAGCTCATTAAATGCTTTAGCAGCCTTGCAAAGAATGGGTCTGATTTTATATTGGATCCAGTAATGGTGCTCCGGTGCATGTGAAGAAGATTCTTTAAGATCAATTTAGTCTGGTGTCTAACAGCATCAAGAGGGTGTTCCCAGTGTGTATAAATGTACTCCAGCAGCTTCCCTATTATGTCTGAGTTCCCATTAAGTTTGATTTTTAGATTCGGGGAACCTGAAACAAGGGCAGCCAGTGCTGAATTAGTCCAAATAGCAAGGATTCTAGACAAGGAAGTCGCCATACTGGATTCTTTCAACCTTTTAAAAAGAAAAACAACAACAAAATCAAAGAGGTCATTATCTGCATTCGTCAGTTTAAAAAAAAAAAAATTCCTAATTGTTCATCACCTTAGTTTACATCACACCAAAACATGTATGGAGACACTAAACTGCTCACTGAACAAAAGGAGCTAACACAAAAAGGTAACAAACTGGATGCTGCAAAGTTACTTGATACTTAGTTACCTGACATGCTGTTAACTGGTCACAGCTACAACTTTTAAATATGGGGAAAAGAAAACTGACAAGCTACGACACTTGATATTTTAAAACAAAAATTAAAATTAATATCCACATATTTGAGCAATGTTATATTATTGCATGCTTTCTCAAAGTGTAAGAAAAACTTTGCCATATAAAACCATTAAAACTCAGCACCATGTGTGTAAAAACAAAATCACCAAAAATATGTCCAAAGCAGGAAAAAAGATTGAACTAAATGCACATTTAAATCTCCTATCCAGTAGTGCTGATATGTCAACCAATCGATGCTTGCAACCTGAAAAAAAATTAAATGCCACCTTACTTCAAGTAATTCTATTCACTGGCATGCTTTTGTTTTCCTCTGTACTTTTGAAAGCATAGGAACTGATGCTTGATTTTAGTTCAAAGTTACAATTTTCTCCTGCATGCTATCTAGGCAATATTAAGACATATTTTTCAAACTGAGAGAGTTATTCTCAGTATATTAGAAAGATTACACGATCTGTGGAAAAATATCGTATCATTACATTGAAAACATCAAAGAGATGTTCCAACAGGACCATAAGAGCCATGCAAAACTAGAAGTAAAAAGATCAATGCCCCCCTCCCAAACAAAAACACAGGCTTACTCTGAACTCAAAGACAATAAGACTGATGCAATATCTAGTAACAATTTCTCTCCATTTTCACCCATGCTGCCATTCTTCCATTCCAGCATAGCCAGTGCTCCATGACAAAGAAAGAGAAGGACCGAATCAGGGATTTCTTCCATACACAGAGTCCCACAGTTATTCACAAACCACACTGGCACGCTTGTTTGTTTCACTGACCCAAGAAGCAAATCACTGATCTGTAATAACAAAACAATACAGCACAAGAGAAAAACTATTTTGTGCACAACTGAGAATCCTAGATCTAAAGATATTTTTTGTACACTGTTTTTCCCTCATTCGAAACTCTAGTTTTATCTCCTATGGCAAGGAGAGAATAAAGGATTTACACTCCAGAAAAAGACTGATGCAGGCTGGCAACTACTGCTTGACGCACACCAAAGCCTCTGAACAATATTGGTGGCACTGCTTAACAACACGATGACATTTCAGTGTTTTGAGAAGAAATGCACTTACCAAGGAAGGTAACTCTTCAACTGGCTCATACATAGCTTTAGTAAACAGAACAACAGCTAGTCCTGAGGTAGTCTGGACAGTTTGCAGGAGACTTGCTACATGGCAGAGAAAGGCAATTTACATTAGAGTGCAGCAAACTTCCTGTTCTAGAACTATGTATCAAACTTATAAATATGGTAGTGAATTTTCCTAGGCTGCTTGCTATTGTGTGGTCACATGCATGCACCTGGACAGCAAGAATTAATCAATTTATACTCTACTGTAATAGGAAACTATTAGTATCTTTAATCTGTCTGCTGAAGAGGGGAGAAGAGCATGGAAGAGAAGACATAAGGCCTGGAGACACCTAGTCTGAGGGTCCAAGACTTGTCCAGACTTGTTCTGCTTGCAGTGGTAAACAAGGTGCATCCACTTGTGTCTTCCCAAATAAGGGAAAGCAAGCTCCTGGTTTCACCTAATACAGTCAATTTTGGCCAAGTGCCATTCTGACTGGTGAATCTCTGTTACCAAAGGAGCCATTACATTGAAGCAGTTGATAAAAGATGTGGACAAGGTAAGAACATGATGCTTTGCCTCGTGCTCTGCCCTGCCACATTGTGCTTTGCCTCATGCTCTCTCCTCTGACAACGTGTTCTGCCTTGTTTTGCTGTGTCTCGTGCTCCAAGCCAGCCTTTTGATGTACAAGCTTGTCCACCCAGAAACTGCCATGACTCAATTTGCCAGGAGAAGGCATTTAGTACATCCACACCATGGCAAGAATTAGCCACCAGCAAGACATTGTGTCTGCCTGCACACCATCCACCCTGGAAGGACTCAAGACCAGGTCAGAAACTGTGCTAAACCACAGGATCCTACTAGAACCTAGGAAAAACTCCAAAGCCTCTAATGGCTTTCAAATGGCTGACAGCAATCCCTCCACATGCTTTTGGGTACTGTCTAAGATTATAATGCAGCTCCAGAAATCTTGAGATACTAGCTTGCGAGTAAATATTCTAAAGCTTTTTTGTGATTGAAGTTCTGACTATGTAACTGTAAATTCTATTGTGCCTTCTGCCTCAGCAGAAAGGAGCCTCTCGAGTGCCCCTAAAGGGCAAGCAGCATATTAACCACAAAATTCTCTTTCCAGTTTAAATTGTTCGCATTTCTGGTTTTCTTTAATTGTTTAAATTACCTGTTTTCCTGTATGTAAACACCCACAACCACACATCTGAACCTTGTAAATAAGTTTTCTGGCAAGATTTAATAAACAATTGCATAGTTATTAATTATTTTCACTTCAATATTACCATCGGCATTAATAAATATCAAATTTGTATATAAATTATAATATTCTGACAGCATAATTTATATGGATACATAATTTTTTTGTAGGTACAGTCTCAAAAGTATTTTTGTTAGTTTCTAAATTATTAATAAGAGCAAGTAAGAGAAAATACCTTGGGGTTTTTGTATTTGGACAAGTTAAACTGTACACTGCAAAATTATGATCAACAAATCATAGAGTGTTGAAAGACCTACTACTGCTCCTATTACAATTAATCTCAGTTATTCCTATTATCATTCAAGCTAAACTAAGTTTTCATACAGACACTGTGTCTACTGCAAAGACACACTGGTATAACTGAAAATATTTGTGTTTGAATGTTACTAAGCTTACCGTCCATTAGGAAGTTTGTGGAGCTTTTCAGTAAGCTACACATGCTTTGCCACACAGAAGACTCACGGTGTTTCCAAAGACTTCCGTGGATATTTTCTGGTAGTTTCTGCACAAGCATCATTGACACTTTAATGGCTATCAGTAAATCATGCATCAACTGAGTCTGAACAACATGATTTCCATGATTCTTTCTGTGGAAAACAGAAAAGACAGACACGGATGCTAAATAGGAAATTAAGATCATTTTTTACCATCCCCAGAAAACTATGTTCAGCCAACCTCAGACAGAATTAATGGTAAAAATATAATTTGAGTAGGCAAGATAGATAACTATAGGAAAACAAGAAGACTCAAGGACAGTACTTCAAAATTAAGTTAACAAACATAATGACATATTTTGCTGCCCTTTGTGCAGGTTCTTGTGACAAATTTTCATTCATTTGATTCTGTCTGAGCAGAACCAATTTTTTCCCAGAAACTTTCCTAAAAGACCAATAGAACACAGTGTTGCTCCTTTCTCATTCTTCCTACATGTGTAAAGCATATTTCTATGAATAGACTTCCTTCTCACATGAAGACAGACAACATGCAAATTTTTAATGTACAAGACACTCAACTACGGACCCTTCTCCTTTGGGTGTTTGATGAGACAGCATACTGAAGAGGCTTTTCTTTATGCAATAGTGGACATGTTCAGAAATTAAATGATGACTGCTGTAAAAAGACTAAACAGAGGGATCAATATTGAATTAAGCAGTCATGGAAAATGGAAGAGTATTACTCTACCAGAATTTTAGTAAGTGTACAGTCACAGTTCAATTAGTAAGATCACAATCTAAAGGCCTCCCATAAAAGTAGTAGCTCTAACACAGTACCAGTACCTTAAATGTTACACCTTTAATTTTCTTCCTTTCCTATTTTATAATCATATTGACACATGTAAAAAAACCAAAACCACTCAGTAGCAGCCTTTTAAAAATTAAATATACATATCATTGCAAACCAACCTTTCCATTTTTCATCTATGTATAGTTATCAAAGTGATATTCCAAGCCATACCAGACTATCTTGAAAAAGTGAAATAAAACCAGATAAAACACAGCTTATATCAAATCCACTTGCCTGTTTTCTTCCTGTATGTCAAGTAGAGACTTCTGCAGAAACTGAAGAACTAGTGAAAATAATTATAGTATGGATTTATTTAAAAGATAAACTGAACATAAAAATTCCAGCAAAGCAATATACATCACAACCACACACAACAAACAGTTATGCATATAGTGGTGTTTCTTCCACATATACAAATTAAACTGACATTTCAGTGCAGACCCAAAGAAGCAATGATAAAGCCCAATCTCAAGCCATTTTGCAACAGTCTGGTACAAACCAAAGAGCTTTCCAACTGATTTGGCCTAATCCTGTGAGTTCTGGTTCCTCAGTGAAAATGACCAAGAGCTAAAGGCAGAGCAGCAGCAGAAGGTGCACAGGAAGCTGTGAACACTACCTGCATGCTGAGAGCACAGTATGTCAAGTTATCCCATACTACCAGGAGATGAGACTTCTGCTGAATTATTGCCAAACAAAATTCCTATCATGGAAGGCCTGGACTTATAGTCAAGACTGGTTGTTAACAGCTCACTGTTATCTTACCCAATTTCCTGATTAAGCACAGAACTGAGAACACTCTACTTAAAGTATCATCAACTGCCCCAGCCCTTTTAGAATCACTCACTGGTATATTTTCAAATCTGTATCTAGGGCCTATCAATAAGCAAGACTGACTCTTGGAAATTAAAGGTACAAACAAGGTAAAATCTATGACAAAAAAAAAAAAGTCGTATGTGAGGGTACTAGCTATTAAAAATTAACCAAGAGGAAATAAGATCTGATAGATCTTAATGCCTACCTCATGTTATTCCTTCACACACACACCCCCCAGTAATCTACTGTGAAACCATAAATGTAACTTTACCTTCTTCAAACAGGTTTTTAATACTTGCTCTACCTAGAGGAAAGAAAACACATTTTAACTTCTGAATACTAGCCAATGCTCTCTATTTTTTTACATCAAGTGTAAACACTACTTTATGTGCTACACCAAAACACAAACCAATGCTGAGCAAGTTAAAACAGAATTCAGGACATTCAATGCCATCATACCTAAGCTGAAGTCCTCCATGCAGGAAGCAAGGTTGTCCAATACTTTTCTGTACAAATAAACATCTGTGGTTTTCAGTTCCTTCCTAAGGCAGCATGCAAAGCTTTGTACAGCTAGCGTCATAAACTGTTCAGGAAGACAGTTTAGTGAACTGCAACAGTAAGAAATAGCACTATCAGTTAGCTCATTCTCAATATATTAAGTCAACATAAGCTAAAACTCCAATAACAGACAGATGTTGCTTCGTGCATGAAAAGGTACTCTGCTTTAGAAGAAATAGGTATGTTCTAATTTGGGAGCTAGAATGCCTGTCACAAAGGTGTAAAGCTCTAGCATGCAACCAAACAGTCCTGCATCTCTCAGTGGGAGAACAAATATTATTTGACATCAAAATGAATACAGCCAAGCACTGGATCTTAAAACTGTAAAGGTTGTAATAAATTTGCTGAAGAAATAAAACAATAATTATGCAACAGATTTTTTTATGAGTAGAAGAAACCACAGTTTAGTTATAATTCCTCTGAAAAGCCCCCTCTCGATGTTGTCAGTTACTTTTTTTAAATAGAAGTATTTTAAATTTCTACTCTAATATTGGATTTTAAAATTCAGTGTTAAGTACACACTATGGCATATTTCCAGTAAAGAAATTGACCTAATAACACTTTGAAGTTATTTATCCAATTATATATATTGCATTATTAATAATTAAGAAAAAACAGTACATATTCACACACTAGTACCACAAATTTAAAGTAATTAAACTACAGCAATTAGAAGCACATGGAAATATACTGATTTATAGTAAGAAGTGCATTTTAAGAAACATAAAAGCTCAGTTTTTTACCTTGCTAATACTTTTTTCAAGGGATTCTTCATACCCAATGAAAAATACATTTCTCCCAAAATAACTAAACAAGCTTTAACCATGGAATCACATGGAGAGTTTTGATCCATCTTCTTCACCAATGGTATAATCTATAATGAACAGAACATATGATTTACAAAAACTCTTTATACTCTGAGGGAGGCCTTTCTCTGAACATGCAAATCACCTGGGGACATTATGATTACATCAAGAACTGAGGAATGTCTCAACAAAAATAAATACATCCCGGGTGACTCACCTGGTAAGACCTCTAGTGGCCCAGAGTGGGTATTGTGAACAGCTGGGAGGCAAAGAGGGACACCAACCCCTTAAGACCCCTGGAAATCCACTTATACAATATTAATGAGAGCTAGGTGTAGCTGTGATAAATGAACAGTATAAAAAGTCACAGGTTATGCCTGCTCAGTGGAGGAAAAACATCACGGACCATGCTACATGCTGGAACTCAACAGGATTCTCAGACTTCTCCTCTGGCTGAAGACATCACAAGCTGAGAAGGACTCAGATCCTGGAACCTCTTCCCCCACTCCCAGCCAACGACAGAAAAGCTTTTTTTTTTTTCTTTCTTTCTCTCTCTTTTTCTCATTTTCCCTCTCTCCCTTTTCTTCCTTTCTCTGTTTTGTTTACCCTTTAATAAATAGCCTGGCTTTGATATTTGGCCTCATTTGTGCCTTAATTTCACACTTGGAAATATTTTAAAAGAACCATGTCCCTTTCCTAACTTCCAGACTGAGATACACTCTCATCATTAACTGAGGCAGAACTCTCTCTCATCCAAGGATATAGTGCAAAACTGCCCTACTTTTACCATATCCCATTGAGTTTCAAGTGTTGAAAAACGTTCAAAGAACACCTCTAATATAATAAAGACAAACATAATAGAAAACTTGGTATTGCTTGTCTTCCATCATCTTCAGTACTGTAGCCCTTGCTAATTTAAGTAACAGAACTACATTTCTGTCTGCAGGTGCAGCAGTAACCACTGATTTTTCACCTGCTCCCAGGAATGTTCAAAACATTATAAAGTTTATTTTAGAATTGTTTCAAATTAACTGTTGTCAAGGGTTAGGGCACATGACTGACTTAGCAAGGGAAAACCACACTAACAGTAAAGTCTTACTTGTTTAATACACTGGATCTGCTGGATGCCATTGCTTAGCTGTGTGCAGTGCAGAAGCAGAGATGCCAGGTTTTGATCTCCATCCTTTGAAAACCCTACATTTGGAAGGTGATACTCTTTTTAGAAAGGAATTACAATAAGTGATATAAAGAATTCCTAACTTAAGAAATCACTGCTTAATTCTGAAGGGGTTTTCCTGTTTCATTAAACCTCTTGGTGCCACAATCCCTTAAGTTACAACTCCTTAGTACAATTTTTTTCTAACACAGAAAAACTCGCCTGTTTCACAGCAACACAATAGTAGGCTCTGTCTTCAGTATAAAGACCAGTTTCACAAAACCACAGCATGACTGAAGCTGGAAGTGACCCCTGGAGGTAATCTGATCCTGCTCAAGTAATGTCACCTAAAGCAGGCTGCCCAGGGCTACAGACAGTCAGCTTTGAATACCTTCAAGAACAGAGACTCCACAACTTCCCTGGGAAACCTGTGGCAGTGCTCAGAACATCTTGTGTTTTAGTATGTACCCATGTCTCCTGTCCCATCACTGTTTAACACAGAAAAAAATCTGGCTCTGTTTTACATCCTCCTTCCAGATGTATTTTACACATTGATAAGATCCCCTGCTAAGCCTTCTCCTCGTCACACTGGAAAGTCTCAGCTCTCTCAGCCTTTCCTCATAGGAGAGATCCTTCTTCATCAGTAGCCCTTCACTAGACTCTCTCCAATATGGTTTTTAAGTTGTTGAGATTTTGAAAGTAAAGATCACTGTACGTTTATCTCATTAAACAATAACTTAAAAAAGTAATAACCACACCACACAACCAACCACAAAATAAAAGAGTGTCTGAACAGTATCTTCAAATCAAGTTCACTACAGTAAATACAAAGACTAGATTACCTTCAGAGATTCCCTGCAACTGGTTCTGTGATTCTTTAAAACTTACATCCCACATACTAAACCTAGTATTTGGATAGCACTGCAAGTGGGATTACAAGTAGGAGCTTCTATCACATTCCAATGAATGATAAAACAAAGAAAAGAGCTTTCTAACCAAAGATACGGTGGTCTAAAGGGTACTTCTAACTCTCTCAAGGTTAAAAAGTCACTGTCATTAAAAAATAAAAATAAACCACAAAAGAGCAAACATATCTAAAATGCACAAGACAAAACCACCAGAAACAAAACATAATGTGGGGAAAATATATCAATAGCTATGCAAAGGCATTCAACTAACAAAAAAGAAATTCCACAGTCCAGACAAAAACATTCGACTTACTTTGAAGTTTTTCAAGCTGCTGCTGATCAAGAAAAAATGCATCCACCTGAATTTCCTTCTTCTTCTTTAAAACCATTTTAGCTGATTGCAAAACCTGCTTTAAGAAGTTAAATTGTTTTAAAAGCTTCCAATAACTTTTTCACCATCCTGAAATTATGTTTATTGCACTATCTGTGCAATTTCTATTTTTTCAACATCACAAAATTCAATTACTTCAAGCATTTTGCCCAAAATTCACCCAGCCCTCATGGGTATCACCACATGGAAGTCACAGAAAACGGGATTTGCTGGATGACAAACTGTCACTGGAGTTTCTACTGCACCCTTTATGTAGTCTGCAGCATGATTCCATGTAACAGTTTGAAAATATCACACAGACGCATGGAAACACTACACCAAATCTTCTGTTCTCTGTTTTACTCTTCACAATTCACTGAAGTTGCACTGAAGTTAGAACTGTGGAGCAACAGTTTTGTTTCTTTAAAATTATCAACCAACTCTGCATTTGCTATAATGGATGTTGCAAATAGTAATTTTTCTGCCTTTAAAACAATGACAGTTTTAGGCATACTAGTTTCACTGGTCATTATCACAAAACAGCTGAGGTTGGAAGGGACTCTGGAGGTCATCTGGTTCAATCCCCTGCCCAAGTTAGGCCACCTAGACACAGGACCAAAGCCACATAGCTTTTCAATGATTCCAAGGATGGAGACTCCACAACCTTTCTGGACAATCTGTGCCAGTGCTGGAATATCCTCGCACACCTAGTGCTTCTTGATGTTCAGAGGAACCCTCCTATGTTTCAGTCTGCACCTATGGCCTCCTGTCCTGGCACTAAGCATCACTAGAAGAGTCCCGCTCCATCTTCTTTGCGCCCTCCCTCCACATATTATATATCCAGCACAGAGCTAGAGAGATTACTAAGGGAGCTGGAGCTCTGCCGTTTGGAGGAGACTGAGAAATGACCTCATCAATGTTCACAAAGATGTAAAGGGTGGAGGATGGAGCCAGGCTCTGCTCGGTGATGCCCGATGACAAGACAAGGGGCAATGGATGGAAGCCGAGGCATAGGAAGTTTCATTTAAACATGAGGAGGATTTTTTTCACTGTGAAGGTGACACAACACTGGAAGAAGCTGTCCAGGGGTGCTGTGGACCCTCTCCGGAGATACGTAAAACCTTCCTGGATGTGTTTCTGTGTCATCTGCTATTGGCATCCTACTGTGGCAGGCGGGTTGGACTGGATCAGCTTTCGAGGTCCATTCCAGCCCCTGACATTCTATGATTCTATAACCACCGACGATAAGACCTCCCAGTTTATTATCTGGTCCCAGTTGACCAATAATCAGAAAGCATAATTCCTTTTATTTTATTCTAAAAACAGGTGTCTTCAACCCCTCCCCAGGCAGTAGGCGCCACAAGATAGCAATCACCGGCGTGCCAGTGCCCGTCTTGGCAGCAGGGCCGGTGCCCGCGCTGGGTAACCAACACGTGAGCCCCGACAACCTCCGAGTGGCCTCAGGAAGAGCGGCTCACGGGCCCTTCTACGGTACAACAGCTTCACGCTTTCCCTCACTGTCCCGAGACCGCCGAGTAACCCACAGCAGCACCCAGCGCACACCCAGGCCAGGCCGCAACCGCCGCCGAGTCAGGCGTAGTCCCAGGGACACCCCCACCCCAGCGGCCTCAAGGCGGGCGGTAGTGCGGATCCGGTATGCAGCGGGGGCAGACCAGAACAGCCGGCCGCCAGACCGCTGCCATGGAAACTGCAGCGGAGGGAAAAGGCAGAAAGGGAAACAGGAACTCAGCACTCACCCACCGGCAGAGTCACCTACCGGCGCCGCTGGCCCTCCCAGTCTCCACCGTCACACCACGTGCCGCCCGCCGCCAACCAGGATGCTCCAGGGGTGCTCCCCTATTAGGGCACTGTTTCCGGCAGGGGACTCCAGCGCCACCTCACGCAAGACGGACTGATAGACCCAGTACTGCGGGGGAATTCCGGCCCGCTTCTGCCGAGGCTCCTGCGGCGTAACGGCGGCCGGCGCTATTCCCCACACGGCAGCAGGTAGCTGGGTTTCTTTGCAAAATACTGCCCTTCGCTACAGCATACACCAAGGTGGGGGCCGCTGGGCTCTGTGAGACACGACTAGCTTTCCTTACTTTAAAATGTACTCTTCAGTTTGGGAAAACTTGGTTGTAGCTTTGATGAATCTGATGATGTCAACAGCTAATGTTTCTGAGCAGCTGCACTCTGGTCTCGGTTCCCGAGCTTCCTCAGCAGTTTGAAATGACTCTCATTTGTCTTGTGTCCTCGCTGAAGACAGCAGCTGCAAGCATCCCTCCGGAGCCGTCTGCGTGTCGTAGCCAGAGAAAGGAAACCCCAGCGAAGCATCCAATGTGAATCATGCTTCTCCCTCTGGGCATGAATTCTTCCCTCTTTCTTTCCCTTTTTTTCCCCTAAGGAGCAGAAAGAGCATGAAGAAACATTTTGCAAAAATCCAATAAAACTCATTTGAAAAGAGTCATCCAATTCATTTAAACCTCTATTGCCTAGGTCGGACCAGATGATTCTTGGGGTCACTCCCAACCTGGCATTCTATGATTGTATGACTTCTCACTCAGCCAACTCTCTTGGCCAGTCCTTAATTTGTCACCATTCCCACATTTTCTTAAACTGTAAAATGCTGAACACTCTCCTAGAAGCATTTTCTTTTTAGCCAGAGCAGGTTATTTTTCAGAAGTGTTCAACAAATAGATTGTGTGACTTTAACAATCTTCCCAGGTCCCATACACATAGAATGTAACAAGTAAGGTAATTTGCAATAGGTTGTCAAATAGGATGGTCTTCCCCTGAATCACTGAGCTGTATCTCAGAAAAAGGGAAACCTTGCACACTTTGTAAAAAATGGTTACTATAAAAGTGGTAATTGTAAAATATCAGCTCAACATAGCAGCCATGCTTCCACAATGATTTCAGATTAATGTTCTGATAAGGAAAAAGGGGAAAATATAAGGAAAACCATTCATTGCCACTTAATTTTCACCCAACAGTGATTTTCTTAGAAATTTAAAGCAGCTAGAGTCCATAAGAATCTGTTCAGAACTGTGTTGGTTTGAGCTAATTGGAGAATCTGAGTGAGAAATCAGACTATTGGCTGAGAGAGGTAAACACAGTGTCTTACTTCACCCAGACCTCTACCGAGAAAGAAAAAAAAAAAAAAAAAGTTGTTTTTAAGAGCTGTTCTCAAAACAATCAGATAGCAAACAGCTTCTGTCTGTGCTGGCTGCAGCTGCTTTGTCCGCTTTGTCTCTCTGTCTTTTAGCTAATTCAGAGTAAAACCACTAACTCCTTTCTACTAATCCCCCTGGACAATCTACTTCAGCTTATCTGCAGCATCAACAGGTGGTGAGATAAGACTGGGGAAGGGGGGAAAGGTGGTGGGGGGGGTTGGTTACCCTCTCTTGGGGATTTTGGTCTCTGGGAGGGCTGTGGTGTCTGTATTACCTTTTCACTATATATATTTGTAAATATCTGTTATTTCTTGTAAATATGTGTTTGTATATTGTACATTGCTGTAAATATAAAGCTTCATTTATCAACTTCCATTGTTTTTGAGTCCTAGCTGGGGTTTACAAAAGGTGGGGGGGCAGGTAACTGCTAAACCACTACAAGTACTCTGTAAACAAACTTCTAAATCCTCATTTAACATTGAAGTTTGACAGTACCTTCTAATTTCGGACATGGTCATGGCCAAAGGACTTGAAAAAAGGTTTAACCGCAACATCCAAACATATGGAAATCTCGAGTTTTTCTGTTGGTTGTTTTTTTTCCCTCTGTGTTCAGCCATTTCTAGGAAACTCATGTGTGTGGTAGTGCCCTACATGAAACGATGGACTTGAAGAGAGATTGCATGCTCCTGTTATTTATGACCTTGCAGTGAAAGCACACAAAGCATCTTCATTAAGTGGAAGTAAAGCCTCCAACAAGCTGAGACTTCCCTTCCTCAAGCTCTGTTCAATACCTGCACATTTTACACTCATTGTGATCCTTTTCCTACAGGTTGCCCAGTTTCATGGGAACTCTTTTCAGGGTTTCAGCTCTGTTTATTTGTAAGAGGGAAAAGACGGTATGTGTTTGATCAGAACTAAGAGGCCGATAGTCACTAGGTTACTAAAGATAAGATGCCGGGGGAAATGGGGCTTCCAAGTATGCACATCACCAGTATGGAAAGATAGTACGTAACAGATTCCAAAATAAAGGAGGAGCTCTGTTCTCCTTCATTCGACCTTCTGGCATGTCCTGATCATATGTCACAGAATTCTGAACCCATTATATACCAAGGGCCTAGGTACCAGGGTTGGAGCAGCACCAGTCTTACCACCATGATGGTGCGGTTCCCAGTGGGTACGCCTACCTTAAGAAGGTAAGTGCCTGCCAGCTCTGTGATATATGCATCTCAGGAGTTTTGCTGGTCAGCTGGATAGGGTGAATATAACCTGTTCTTTGATCAATAGAGTTACTTGGCATTCTTTGTCATATACCTTTCTCTTTATTATTTTAGTATTTCAGCTACAATAAAATGTTAAAACTGTACCCAGAGAGGGGTACCCATGTGAATGTGCATTCTCTCATCCCTAAAGAACCCACTGGAACAGTATTCTAGCTCATTTTCTGTTAATACTAGGGGTAACATTGCAGCAACTTTCTGCTTTCTAAAACAGGTTTACTCTCCTCAGGTTTTTCCAGTTAGAGGAGTTAGGATGTCAGGGAGCCATCAAGTAACACCTGAAGAAAACACTCTTTATAGTGCAATATAAAGCAAAGAGACATCTGAAGAAATTAAAAAATAGCATGCAAGATCCTCATGCATCAATTTCTCTGTTCTTCCAAGGGCACCACACTTTCAGTATTCAAAATAACTTTCTTAGAACTACCTCACATGCTACCTTTGGGCAGTTTACCAGGCATGGGTTATTAGACTGAACTACCTTGAAAAGGTTTTGTAATTTATGTTCCATTGGTAAGCAGCAACAGACCCTTGAATTACTGGTGACATGGCTTCATTATTCTCTGTAGTATTTCAGAAATCTTGCAGAGACCATTAAAAAAATCATAGTGTTAGAAATTGCTAAGGAGAGAATGAAAAACAAACTAGAAAGCATCACTATAGGTGTATAAATACACCTATACCTTGCACATTGTGCATAATGTTCATCCCTACACAAAAATAAGGCTGCTAAAAGTATGAGGTAGAGTAAAAAGGATGGCCAAAGGTACAAAGAAGCTTCTTTAGGAAACTATTAAAGAGATTAGGTAGCTTCAGTCTTCAAGAGAAATTACTAAAATGGAATATGACAGCAATTTCTAACAGCATTTTTCACTGTCTCTACAAAAAAATAAGAGGTGTCAAATAAACTGAGCAGATGATGTTTCCAATGAGTTATCCAAAACATGATGCTCAGCATCCTAAGATACTTTGGGTCTTGACCTTTGTTCAAAAGTAGCTGGACTAACTTATGGAAGAAAAAAAAATGTTTCAAAATACAAAACTTCTGTTCACAAAGCCCCTGAACCACAAAGCAACTGGAGATTGAGGTAGCAGTCTTAGGTAATGACAACTTAACTTCCACAGGCTGAGGACAAAACCCAAGCAACTGGATACCAGTCTGTACCGGCCCTTGCTCTCACTGGCTACAGCCGTTTTTAACTGTGATGTCTCAAAATGTTTCTGCTTTTTTTCCTAGAACTGGATTTATGTTCACAGACATTTTGAAAAATCACCATTCATCAATGAAAATGCCTCTCAAGGGAAACACTCTATCCCAAACTGTTGAAAACATTAATGTTTAAGATGTAAATTCCAGTCTTCCTGAGCTATGCCTATCTGCAGGAAGTAGAGTATTTTTTATTTTACACTTCTTCCAGAGGGAGACAATGAGCTTACAATTAGAAAATTCAGAACTTGATTATTGAGAGTAGTGCAGAATCTTAACCACTCTGTGGCGCCAAACAATTAGAAAGAGGATGTGTTTTCAAAGGGAAGCCACGGACCTTCCGATAAGCCTTATCATTCTTATGTAGAAAAAAACTTTGTTAGTAACTTTTTTTTTGCCATTCAAAGGTATAAAAGCACAAATAGTAGAGGCTGTTTAGAGAAGACGCCATTTTGAGATTACTGAAAGACAAGCCGCAGCCTTGAAAGAGCCACTTCAGATATGACATAGTAATGAGCATCAACCACTCTCTCTTCCTCTCCTCCACTTAAAAAGTTGGTTTAAGCTGTTTTTTTTTTTGTCAAGAAAGATCAAGATACTTTTAAATTAATTTGAACAGCACCTGAAGATGATCTATTTATATCAGTTTCATAATTGCAACTAGTATAAGCAATACCATGGGAACTTTTCAGCTATTTTAAATGTCAAATATATATGTCATCCTTCCAAAGAATCCATACAGAAATTAACTTACAGAAGACACTACATAATCACAGAATCACAGAATTAAACAGGTTGGAAAAGACCTCTGAGATCATATCAAGTCCAACCTGTCACCTAACCCTTCTGATTAATCAAAACATGGCACTAAGTGTCTCATTCAGTCTCCTTTTAAACACATCCAGGGATGGTGACTCCACCACCTCCCTGGGCGGCCCATTCCAATGCAAATCACTCTTTCTGTGAAGAACTTCTTCCTAATATCCAGCCTAAACCTGCCCTGGCACAGCTTGAGGCTGTGTCCTCTTCTGTCACTGGATGCCTGGGAGAAGAGACCAATGCCTGCCTGGCTACAAACTCCTTTCAGGTAGTTGTAGACAGCAATGAGGTCTGCCCTGAGCCTCCTCTTCTCCAGGCTGCACACCCCCAGCTCCCTCAGCCTCTCCTCACAGAGCTATGCTCCAGGCCCCTCAGCAGCCGTGGTACCCTTCTCTGGACACATTCAAGCACCTCATCTTTCTAAAATTGAGGGGCCCAGAACTGGACACAGTACTCAACCTAAGGTTGTAGAATCAAAAGATACCTGAACTTAAGTGGTTGCAATGTTTATCTAAGGGACCAGAAAAAAAATATCTGTCACAAAGGACAGTAAGGTTCTGATCCAGCATGTCAGTATCATGTTCTATGCAGGAAGTCTCATAAACATTCTAGTTTCAAGTTTGATAACCACTTAATCATCCCAGAAACAGAGCTAGTGGCATTTTGTGAATTGGCTCCACGCTCTAGAGTCAGTGTTTTGTAATACAGTGTTCATAATGCTTCAAAACAAATAGGGTTGAAGTTTAATAGCCCAATCAGAAACTCAATTTTCTTGCATAAAATTACACAGTAAAAAACAAACAACATGCAAATATTCAACCCACATCTAGAGGATAATATTTCAAGTCCACATTAGAAAGACAGATAGTTTCACGGTGTTTTGACACTGATTCACTTCTGTAGCAAGCCAGCAAAGCAGATATTCAGTCCAAAGCGCAAAACTTGTGTCTTGCAGTTTGAATCTAAAATGTACGGTTTACCTTTTTTTATTTCCTGCACATATTTGTAAAATTTCACCTTGGATTTATTACTGCTTGTATGTAACTTCCATCAGTAACAACGGCAAAGCAAACAACTCCCTTCCTGAGACCATGCATACAATAGTTTCATGTGCCTTTGCCTGGAAGAATTATGGCTTCTCCCCTTGTATTCTAATTACAAAACAAAGTTGTGTTTTGTTCTATGCATCCCAGTTGTTCTATTGGTAGTTTTATTACCTTCACTGACTGAACTTAGATTCTAGTCACCCCTACATACTTTAGAGGTAGTTGAAAAGCCTGAATATACTTATTCCTTCTTCCAAAATACTTTTTCATGCCTCCTTACGCACAAGTATCAAGAACTGCATTATTGTAGAGTATTTCTACCATCTGAGACCAAAGAAAATGTCAATTCACAAAACAAACAGGAAGAAAAACTTAGCAAACAGGCTTTCTCTCCTTCTTGCAGTCTAAGCATACCATTCATATAGGCTTTGCTTTTACTTGACTCGGTTCATTCTCCACTGAAATATTGTCTGCACTTCTGGGTGTAGCTAGAGAACGTCCAACAAACTGGTATGACCAAAATTTTGATTAAACACCAATACAAAACTATTTTGTATAGTGTTTGTTAGGAACCAAATGCTTAATTTTTATTATTATGTCTACATCTTGTAATCTTTTTTTTTCAGTTGTTTTTAATGTAGCTTGACCACCCTAGACAAGAGTTACTGGGTAGAAAACAAATTACTGACTTGCTATACCAGCAAACATGTTCTTAATACATTTCTCAGCAATGAATGTTTAGAAAACACATGATCCTCCTAGGATAGTACCAGCAAATGATGCAATTTCAGTAAAATTGTTTGGATACTTTAAGGTCACAGCAAGTGACTGGAAAATTGGAGGCTGTACTGAACTGAACAGGAAAAAAATAAATAGTGTGTATAACCAGATGCGGAATATTTGAGCTTTTAGGGGTTTTCCGGTTTTTTTTTCCAAACAAGAAGAAACAACTGACTTACAGATGAAAACTTAAGACAACCCTTGCACTCCTACATTAGAAACAAGTAACAGGAGAATGGTGAAGTGTGGTTTATGCTCCAGAAGAATCTGTAAAACATTTTGCCTCCCTAACTCGAATACAATCCCTAAAACTCTTTCCAAATTATTATGTGCACGAGAAGGAGCCATTTACGTAGCAGAAAAGCAACACACCAATTACTTGTAATACTTCAGGCAGTCTTTTAGAAGAGACTGAGGACGCTGTTACCCGAGACACCCTCCAGCGGAGGGCCCGGGGAGCCCACTGCCAGCGTGACGCTGCAGCACCTGCTCCTGCTACTTCACCCCGTCCAGAACTCAAATGCAAAGTGCGTCATTACCTACGGGACACGGCAGCTCTGCAACGTCCATTCTATCCTCACCATTGCCTCCATAGCTGCATGGTTCCAACCCTTCAGTTTATACTGGACAAATGACCTTCCACAAAAGTTGTACTTCAAAATGCTTTAAGTTCCAATTCTGGAGTTAATTTAGGGACAAGCGGCTGCTTCTTCCTAAGGCAGCCTCCACTGCCTTAGGCTGCCTTCTTAAAGCCACTCCACTCAGAAAAATTCCTCATTCACAAGGGAACCTAAAAACCTGGACGCTAGAAAGAATACAGGCAGTCAGAGTGGCCCGGTTGCTCCAGCCAGCTTCCATCCGCCCTCCAATTCAGAGCTCCCTCCTCGGCACTCCGTCGGAGCCAGAGCACGCGGGAAAGGCGGCGGTCCGCCACCAGCGGTCGTCTGAAAAAAAACCGGTGAGGCATAAGCCCTGGTAGACCACCTCAGTAGCAGGACAAAAAGGCCGACCCAAGCTTGCCCGAGACGCCCAGCCACGTCTCCACAAGGGGCTCCCGGAGTCTAGCAGCTCCCGCCGCTGCCGACCCACGCAGGCCCCGCCCGGGCACCGCGTCGGGGGCGGCCCCCCGCTCCTCAGTGGCCGTCGCGGCCGTCGCTCAGGTGCCAGCGCCGCTCGCCGCGGGGAGGATAGGACGGGCGTCGAGTGGCGCAGGCAGCCGAGGCGGTGTAGCGCCCGTAGACCGGACGGTGCCCGGCGCGGCAACGGTGCGAGCCACGGCCAGCCAGGTTTGACCTCCCTTTCATTTGCTCTTTCCTCCCTTTCACTTGCTCTTTCCTCCCTTTGTGCGCGGGGCCGCACTGGGTGGGCGGCAGCACCCGCGACAGCTCCCGGCTCTTCCCCTGCGCTCGGCCCCTTGGGCTCCGCCGTCCATTGTCGCTCCCTAGCGGCGAGGCGCGGCGGGGCAGCAGGCAGGGTGTCCCGGGTGGCTTCGTTGGTCGTCGGATGGCGTCACGCGGTCCCGTTACGACTTAGCATAACTTGGTGCTAGGTCACCATGGTGTCGTTGATTGCAGTAACCCGGGGGTGCGTCAGTAGCTGTCCCCACGACAGGAGACTGAGGAGTCTAAGATGGCTTTAGGCCCACTAAGGTTTGGGCTTCTTGTCCGGTTGGTAATGCCTTTGCCGTATTCCCGGTACCCCCCAGAAAGAAGGGCAAGAAGAACACAACTTCCAAACAAACATGGTAAATAAAGATATTTTTTAAATACTTACACTGTCAGCTTTAAGAATTTAACATAGTAATTAAACATTTGTACCTACTGTGACATCCACACTGTGGTGGATACCACACTGTGACATCTGGGAAAAGACATAAAATGATCAGAAGTGCTTTAATGCTGTTAGCTGCACACGTGACTGCGTTCTGCGGGTGACCCAGGAGTTGTGCCGTTTTCCTGGGAAGCCAAGGAAGCAGTGGCTCAGGAGTGAGTTGGGAGAGGGCAACCTGGCCCTGAAACCAGGAGGGCAGCAGGGAGTCTCTGCATGGTGCTGCAGTGGAAGAATCCTGGTTGATGTGTTGCATCACAGGAACAACATCATCAATATCTAGGAAGCAGCAGAAAAAAAAAATTGTAAATAAATTTTGAAGGAACTCCTTAACAGTTTAGGCTACATTTTGTCTGAGTACAGAATATTGAGAAATGAGTCAGTTGGAAAATCTAGCAACAAACCTGAGTATGAGTTCCTTGATTACCAAACAAATTCAAGTCGTGTATCATCATTTCCCTTCACCAGTCCAACCTTTCTGGCTCCAAAAACATTTGAAAGTGCTAACTTCGGGTGAAAAGGGTGGAAGAAAAAGGCCTGAAATTTTAGAGGTATGTTTGAGCTGGTTGACATTTAAGGATGGTGTACTGTGCAAACCCACTCCTGTTGCAACAGAAATGCCTGCCAAGCTTTCTCCAACAGAAAGAACACAATATGAAGTGTTTAATTAAACACAGGAGTTTGTTAAAAACAGGAAGACACAGTGTGATAAAAATACGTAATTTTAAAAATGTGCTTCAGAAATCTTGAACATCGTTTCTTCCTTCTCCTTGAAATGTATTTTATTAATTCCCAGGCAGATGGCAAAGAAGAAATTGTGTCAGTCCTTTTGGGAAGAATGTAACATTCTGACTTCTTGAAGCCTGTGAAGAGGTTTATAAACTTAAAAAGTGAAAAGATTAAATTTAATCTTTCCAGACTTGTCAAACTTGTATCAATTATTTTTTAATTACATAATTAGAACTTAGGCTTTAATGTCTGCTTTTTTAGTTTACTTTTAAAAATATTTTCTTTTTAAAGACTCAGGGAAAATGCAGGGCTTTGCAGTAGGAACTGGAGCAGAAAGAATGGGAGGACTCTGTAGGTTCAGATGCTGATTCAGAGTACTCTATTAAGCCAGGAGAGATTAACTCATTTTCTTCCTCCCTTGGGCAATCAAACAAGAAACAGGAAGTTGTTGATTCAAAGTAAGATTATTCACTCTGCAGTTGTAAACAGTGTATTGTGGGCCTGTAAATATTTCCAGAATGCATTGCCTAGTTAGAAAATAGGAAGAAATTATTGTAATCTCCTAGCAAACAATCCACAATAAAAAGTTATTTTCAAACTTTTTATCTGCAATATTTGTACAGTGGAATATTAATTAGCTTGGACATTGAAAAGCTGCTTGGCTGGACACATTGTTCACTGCCAGAAATATATCTACTCAAATGTTTGTCTGTTGAAAGACAAGCATTTTTAACTCCACACTGTATTATTGTACTCTACCAAAAAGCAACAATTCTTTCACCACTTGATCTGTTTGTGTTTTCACTACCACAAACACTGAAATATCCTACTGTTAGCCAGATATTGGCTGAGTTCACCTCTGTCGTATGTAGCTGTTACTAGTCAAAAAGGGAAAACATTGTAAGAAGTCCTAAATAGATAATCTAATAGGAAATCACCATTTCTCCATACTTAGGAGAGCAGAATCCAGGCTGGCTGTCCAGATCAATCTGCAGCTGAAATTCGTGTTTCCTTTGTAAAGTAGATACTACTGTTTGGTCATGCCAGTTTCCCACTTTGAACATGGAGTCTTTGCCCAAGGAGAAAGAAGTGATGACAGGTCAGCAGTGAGCAGCCTGGTCCCCTGACAGTATGGGTAGCTTTCTGCTTAACTTTAGGGGAAAATGGTAAGAGATACTGGGCACCCAAGAGGCTTGCAGTCAAAATGATTGAATGCTTAAAGTTTAGAATGTGAGTTTTGTAGGATTGACTCAGATTATTTTAATAATGTGCTTAAATGAGAGCAATTCCATGGAGATTCCTGAGTGGGATGGTTGTAACGTCAGTCTTAACAGTCTAGATCATATCCTTCATGAACAAAAGGAAAAGGGAGTCAGGAATGGAAGAGTTACCTTCAAACAAGTGATTGTGGTGATCCTCTTCATCCTTCTAGTTTAAGATAGGAAATAAAAAAATAATTTGGGTATGCAAAAGGAAAGAAAGATTTGAGACAGAGTTTTTCACCTGCTTAGGAAGTATGAGTTTGAGCGTAATTTGGGATGCTGAAAATTTAGAAAATAACTAGAAAATATTAATTTACTGACAAAAGTTAAACTTCTCATGACTTTATTCTCTCTTGTGGTATTTTGCCTTTCTTCTCTCTGCTGTCAGGAAAAGTGGAAAAGATAAATCCATAGCTTCTTCCGCACTAGCTGATGAGAACTTGGGGAAAGGGAACTAAGGCTGCTTTCTCTGGCAGTGGAAGGAAGGGGCATGCTTCAGCTCTAGCTTCTGAAGGACTGGAGTAGGCATGGGAAGGAAGGCTCTCAAAGATGTCACTTACTAATCCCTGTTAAATGGATCAGGAGTTGCAGTACAGAGCCCTATATTACACAGTGTTTTCCTATGCCAGCCTCTTCCCTCACACAGAAAACAGTTGCTACTTGCATTTCCTTCTCTGTGTCTCACTGTCCATTACAAGGTGGCAAATATACAGCATTATCTCATGACTGGTAATTGTTGAGATCTTCCAGATGCCTTCCACTGAATGGTGTTTATATGGCTGTTTGCTTTTCGGGAGATAAACTGAATAGTTTATCAATTTAGATTTTCGAAGTCAAATCTATGTGTTCAGAGCCCTGCAAAGGCCAGGGCCTTTGCTCACAGGGGAACTTCTTGGATTGAATGGTTATGTTCAGTGATCCACTTACTCTTTATTATTAAAGCCATCTACAAATAGTTGGAACACAACAGAGACCAGGCCTACTTACACAGAAATGGTTTTCTTGGCTTCTCAAACTGTGATGAGTGAACTCTCATCCTGAAAAATTTTTCCAGCAGTGCTTGTCCAAAAGGGCACTGAGCTTCATTTCCAGAAGACACAAGCAGTTAAGTGTAGATACAAACACAGGTTACAGTCTGAAACATGCATGAACCAGGATGTCCTGAGATCTGCAACATATAATATAAAGGGATTGTTCTTTACATAGGAGATCCATTAGGGACAATTCACTCATCTGCTTTTACATTTAGAACTGTAAATTGCCTCTTGCATCTGTGGTGGTTTTGCACCACACAGAATTTGGAATTTACCCCCAAAGGAGTGAATAGCCACACTTCCACAGAATTTGGAAGTAAAATGAAAATAATATTTTACAAAATAAAAGCAATACAAAGCCCAAAGACTGTTGTGCAGCTAGTAAATATTATCTCTCTCTGTTCTCACCACTCTTCTTACCATAACCCAAACAAGGCGAGGAGAAAGCAAGAAAAGTGCAGAAGGAGAAAATGAGAAGAAATAACATGCTGTGGTTCGGATTGTATAGAAATGTGCAGGACAGAAGGAATGGGATAAAGGTATTTCATTCAACCCCGCTTGGATTATTCTGGACAGTACATTAAAGCTGAAAAGAAACTTATGAAACTTATTAACAATCTCTATTATACATTCTGAACTTAAACTCTCTCAGCTGAAGTTAGATTCCTTTGTGGAACACACTGAATTTCACCATTTTACTGCATTACCCAATATGTATGTCCTGGACCTTGAGCAGAAACACCCTTCAGATAGGTTTACCTGCTCCCCAAGGAGAAGAAACCCAAACATTCTTTTCATGAACAACAGAAACTCTGTCACCTTCTATTATTTTCAGTAGATCTGATTGAGCTGGACCTGCTCAATTTACAAAACCTCTACTACTTACCAGTAAAGTGGCTTGTGCTACATGTTTGTCCCAGTTTCTCTAAGTTCCACTTCCCCATTGCCTTCAAGGTGGTCTTCAGCAATGCCATCATAGTGTTCAGTCTTTCCTGAAGCTGGTGCATAGTAGGGGATATGGTATATCCACTTGATACTGTGTTCTTTGGTCCAGTTGTGTATGAGGTTGTTCTTAAAATTAGTTCTGTTGTCTCATTCGATTCTCTCTGGAGTACTGCATCTCCATATTATTTGTCTTTCCAAACCTAGAATGGTGTTATATGCATTAGCATGAGGTACTGGATAGATTTCCAGCCATCCAGTGCTTGCTTCTGCCATAGTCAGCACTTACTGTTTACCAGTACAAGATTGAGGAAGAGTGATTTAATCAAAATCTGCCATGCTTCACCATACTTATACTTTGACCATTGTTCATGATACCACAAGGGTTTCATTCGCTTACCCTGCTTTACAGCAGTGCAAATGTCACAGTCATGTATAACCTGAATTATAGCATCCACAGATATATTGATTGATCTATCATATGCCCATTGGTAGGTCACATGTCTTTCTTGATGTCCTGACAAATCATGAGACCACCAAGCTAAAAACAGTTTGACTCAGTGTTTCCAGTCTAAGCCAAGACCACAGTTTGCATCTGTTTGGAAAACTTTGGCAGCTGAATCTCCCTGATGGTTATGTTGGTGTTCTTCAGTAGCTTTAGTCTTAGGCATGTGTGCATCTGTGTGTCACTGGAATTTTTTTCTAGATGAGTGGCAATATCTTGCCACGGTCAGCAGCCCAAATAGGCTTTCCTTTTCTCTGTCACCCATTCTTTTTCCAGTCTTTCAGCCATCTCCATAAGGCATACACTACTAGTGAATCAGTGTAGAGGTAAAGCATTGGCCATTTCTCATGTTCAGCCATGTCCAAGGGTAGCTGGGTAGCTTTTACCCTAGCAAATTGGCTTGATACACCCTTTCCATCTTCTACAACTCTCCTTATAGTACTCCAAACAGTAGCTTTCTATCTCCACATATTTCATAGAAGATGACAGGATCCCTCTGTGTATAAAGTACAGTTCTTTTCATTATCAGGAAAATTGTTACATGAAGGAGCTTCCTCAGCATGAGTATTCTCTCCTCTGGAGATTTTCCAATGTCTGTGCCTCCTGGCCAATTTGTAATCACTTCTACTATGCCAGGTCATTCAAGACTTCCCATTCAAGCTTGCTGCTTTATCAAAGCCATCCACTTAGACCAGGTAGCATCTGTTGCATGATGTGGAGGTGCACCTTTCCCTTTAACCATTCAGGTCAGAACTGGTAATTTGGGAGCTAGAAGGAGCTGTGACTTTTACCTTGTTGCGCATTCGAGCAAAACCAGCATAACCAGAATGTCAATTATCTTGTTACCTTTCTCAAACATTTCTTCTGCTGTGTCTCCCCAAACAGTGATGTCATTGATATTCTGCAAATGCTCTGGAGCTCCATGCTTCTCCAATGCAGCCTGTATCACTGCATGCCAAGTTATTGAACTGTGTTTCCATCTCTGGGGCAAACAATCCAGATATGCTGAATACCTCTCCCGGTGAAAGCAAACTGAGGCTTGCATTCATCTGCTATGGGAATAGAGAAGAAAGCATTAGCGGTGTCTGTGGTAGCATACCACTTGGCCTCTTTGGATTCCGGCTCATACTGGAGTTCCAGCATGTCTGGCATGGCTGCACTCATAGGTGCAGTCACTTCATTTAGGCCTCGAAAACTGACTGTAAGCCACCACTCTCCATTTGGCTTTTGCACAGGCCATGTCAGACTGTGAAAGGTGAATGAGTCTTGATGACATTTTGGCTTTCTAACTGACAGATCAGCTTATGTATGGGCACCAAAGAGTCAACAGTTGGTTCTGTATTGCTTATGATGTACAGTACAAGAAGCAACTGGCAGTTTCATACCCTTTATCTCCTGCTGTTCCACAACTGCAGGATCATCTGAGAGCTCAGGCCTAATGGACAGCTGTTCTTTGCCTTCAGTTTCTACAGCTGCTATTCCAAAAGCCCACTTGTAACATATTTGGTCATCTCTCAGAAAGTCAGTTCCCAGAATGTAAGGTGCATCTGAGGCAGTTAAAATAGTATGTTTCTCCCAAGCATTCCTGGTCAGGCCTGCAATGTAGTTAACTCTTTAGACCCACTAGTAGGATCATAGAATCAGTCAGGGTTGGAAGGGACCACAAGGATCATCTAGTTCCAACCCCGCTGCCATGGGCAGGGACACCCTACCCTAGATCAAGCTGGACAGAGACTCATCCAGCCTGGCCTTAAACACCTCCAGGGAAATGGCCCCAACAATCTCCCTGGGCAACCCACTCCAGGATCTCACCACTCTCATGGTGAAGAACTTCCTCCTTACATCCAGGCTAAATCTCCCCACCTCCAGCTTTGCTCCATTCCCCCTAGTCCTGTCACTACCTGATAGCCTAAAAAGTCCCTCCCCAGCCTTTTTGTAGGCCCTGTTCAGATACTGGAAGGCCACAATAAAGTCACCTGGGAGCCTCCTCTTCTCCAGACTGAATAGCTCCAACTCTTTCAGTCTGTCCTCATAGCAGAGGTGCTCCAGCCCTCTTAGCATCCTCGTGGCCCTTCTCTGGGCATGCTCCAGCATGTCCACATCCCTCTTGTAATAGGGGCTCCAAAACTGGATACAGTACTCTAGGTGGGGTCTCACCAGAGCAGAATAGAAGGGGAGAATCCCCTCCCTCTACCTGCTGGCCACACTTCTCCTGATGCAGCCTAGGAACTGGTTGGCTTTCTGGGCTGCAAGTGCACACTACTGGCTCATGTTGAGCTTCTCATCCACCAGCATCCTTAAGTCCCTCCCTGCAGCGCTGCTCTCCAGCCCTCATAAAATCTCAGTAACTCATCTCTAGTAACTCATAAAATAGTTTTGGACTCTGCCCCTCTATGATTCTAAGGTGTCAGAGTACACTGAGCACCTGTGTCTACCAAGGCTTTGTACTTCTAAAGTGCCATACCACCTAATAAACATTCAAATAGACTGTTGTTTTCATGGTCCATCTCCTCCATCTGGCTGGCAGCAGGGCACCTCTGAGCATGGCATTCACAGTTAACACAGGAAATTGTGTTACTGTTGGAACCATCTCTGGGGTGATTGGAGTCATCTTGGGAAACTGAAGCAGCTACCTTCTTGGTAGTATTACCTCTGGTGTTGCCACCTTGCAGTTCCCATACTCTTGCCAAAAGAGCAGAGGTGTGCTGACCATGGCCATGTTCTCACCACCATGCAGGGCTCTCCTAAGTGACCCATTGTTGCAGAATATCTCTGAGAAGCAGAATTTGAGCAGTGAACAATCCACTGCCAGGAGTATGAAGCACAGTGGAACGTCTGTGAGATGAAAGTGCAGCCAGAAACAGATGGAAGGAAAACAAAGACGCAGAGGAAGGAAGGTAACCAGAAGTTTCTCCAGGAATTGCAAAGTCATTTGTTTTTGTACAATAACCAATTACTGTATGACACATATGATCTCCTTTACCAGTTACCTTGGAGTATTTGATAACGCCCCCGGCTGACAGGGTGTAAAAGAAACTGTAAGATCGCTAATAAATCGGAACTTGCTTTATTGCTCACATTGAGCCAGTCGCTTGCTTCCCCTGCGCCAGAAACCCATGTGGTTGCTTCTGCGTAGCTTTAAGTGGTCTCCTTGGAGGATGTCTATTTCTGATGGCTGATACTGAAGGGGAAGGGGAGGTATCATTCCCCTTCACCAACTTGGATTTGGAGGCCTTAGACTCCTCCATAAGCTCTCTTCATGCCATCCTTCATCTCTCAAGACAGAGTATTTATGGTTGAGATCAATACACTGTGTTTGAGACTGTCTTCTGGTTACCTCATTTGATCAGCAAAATTGCCAAAAATAGGAGGAATTCTCCCATTGTCTCTTCCCATAATTTTAAGTTGCCAATGTATGAGCATAGGCAGGAAAAGCAACTTCTTTAAGAGAGCATTATTCACAGGTATTTCATCAGGGTCCTGTGTCAGGTAGTTTCCGTAGATTATCTCTCTCCAATTGAAGTGGATGCCCTGTTCAATTGTAGTCCACACCAAATCATATCTGTTGGGGTACCATATTGCCACAGCCAATTGTAGGCATGACCAGAGGGAAGCATTAACACCAAGTGTTCCCATATGCTTATCAATAACCCCCATCTCTAGCTAAAGATCCCAGTTGCCTGACTGATCTGGGGTTTATTTCTACGGTTTCTGTACCTCCATCCCAACATCTCTTTAACCAGCTCATTACCAGTTCACATTCTTCATGCAAATAATCCTGTATTATATGCCTCAATGACTTCCTAGGCATAGATGTTGTTGCTGCTGCTCTGTCAGCATCACCGTCACCATCTGTTTCCACTTGCTGAGAGGCATCCCTCTTAGTAGAAGCATCTCCCTTGGCAGAAGCCTTTTGGCCCACTGGGTTGCTAGTGCCTCTACAAGTAGACATGCTTTTTCCTGGGTCATCCCCATTATCATCTGTGCTGTGCCTAATGGTGGCTGCTACTATTCTGATCTTAACTGGAGCAAGGGAGACCATAACTGGAGGAACTTATAGAATCATAGAATGTTTGAAGTTGTAAGGGAGCTCAAAAATCATCCAGTTCCATAGGCATAGGCAGGGACACCTCCCACTAGAAAAAGTCACTCAAGGCCTCATCCAACCTGGCCATAAACACATCCAGGAAGGGAGCAGCCACAACCTCCATGGGCAACACATTCCAGTGTCTCACCACCCTCACTGTAAAGAACTTCCTTCTAAGGTCGTGTTTAAATCTCCCCTCTGGCAGTTTAAACCCATTAACCCTTGCCCTGTCATTACAAGACCTTGTGAATAGTCCCTCCCCAACCTTCCTGTAGGGCCCTTTCAGATATTGGAAGGCTACTATAAGGACTCCTTGAAGCCTTCTCCAGGCTGAAAAACCCCAACTCTCATAGCCTGTCCTCATAGCAGAGGTGCTCCAGCCTTCTGATCGTCTTTGTGGCCCTCTTCTGGACTCGCTCCAGCAGTTCAATGTCCTTCTTCTGCTGGGGGCTTTCCCATCTGGAAAATGGTCTGTCTTTTGCTTTAGGTAGAGCTGTGGCTAGAGCAGCAAGAGCAGGCAGGACTGCTCCCGCTGCTGGTCCAGCTGGAGAGGGTACGATTTGAGAAGCCGCTGCCAGTCCAGAAGGCATGGACAGAACTGCCCTTGCCATGGGACCTGAGCCAGAGGGATGAGCCAGAGGCTGTTGTGCAGCTAGCAAATTATCTCTGTCCGTCTCCACTCTTCTTACCATAACCCAAACAAGGCAAGGAGAAAGAAAGAAAAGTGCAGAAGGAAACAAGGAAAAGAAGGAAAAACAAGCGGTAGTTCACATTGTATAGAAATGTGCAGAAGTGGGTTTGGATAAAGATATTTCATAATGTCCTGTTCAACCCCCTTGGGATGTCCAGCCCCCTGGACTCTCGAATTCTCTGGAAAACTTTAATAATCCATTACTCCTAAACCTGTAACAGCATCTCATTAAAGATATTCAATTTTAAGGACAATTATACATAAGAAATTTTAAAACACCTTTAAAATAGTAGTCTACTAAACATTAAATTGCATAAAATCAAATGTGCTACTAACTCACAGGTAATTACACTTACATAAGGCATCTTCTTAGCAAAAGCTCAGTTCGCTACAAGCCCTTTTCTATGTAAGCGAGAATATGTATATGTAGTAACTGAAGATTAAAATGTATGTCTTTTGCTTTTCCAGGAATACGTACTGCAGCCCCAAAAATAACTGAAGAAATTCAATCATGATAAACACAGATTTCAGATAGCTGTCAATTATGATAAGGACCTTTATGCACTAGTGTCATTTTACAAAGTTTTATGAAACTTGTACATTTAAAAAATGTGGAGTATTCTTGAGATTTATATAAAATAAATTACTATGTGTATTTAAAAAGTCCAACATTAAATACAGACTACATTTGACATGGGGATTTTTTTCCCTTTCTTTTTCCAGCATAAGTATGGCTGAACATCTAGAGCCAGGTGGTACTGTAAACTGGAAGGAAAGATGTTTAACTCTGGAGTCACAGTTGATGAAGTTTCGTCTCCAGGCAAGCAAGATCAGGGAATTGCTAGCAGAAAAGGTAGGTCTCATGCTGTGAATTTTAATGCTGTATAAATTATTTTATTTGATGGCGCAAAGGTTCATCACATGTCATGGTTTGAGATTACAAGTACTGGTTTTCTTTCAAGAGGGGGAAAAAAAATAGATGAAAACCAGTTGTGTTTTAATGCTGTCAAAGAATTGCACACATTAGATTTGTCAGCAAGAAATACTAATTTTCAAATAAGAACACAATGACACTTCTCCTGCAGAGAAAAATACGTATCCAATAATCACTTTTACAACATTGAAGTTCATGTTTGATACATTTTCCTAAGTATTTAAAATCTTATTTAAGACTGTGAAGTCCAGAAGTATTATTTTTTTAAAATAAGACATCTCCAACTATGGCTTGTCATCTGAGTTCAGTGATGCAGGAAGTTGAAAGGTATTACGGAATTTAATGTGAAGAATATAGTTTAAATATATACTTTATTTTGCACAAAATATAAAAAATTCACTTGGCTTATTCAAGTACATGTATCCCAAGAGTCAACCATAATTAAGCCCATATTTGAAATCAAAAGAACAAGGCAATTAAAAGGCACAACATTTTAGAGAGTCCTTGAAACTACATCGTCATTAATACTCAATTCTGATTAAAAAAAATTACTTTGTCATAACAACTGTGTTCTTCCAGTCGTAAATTTTCCGTCAGTTGTTCCCTCAAAGAAAGAAATGTAAAATTCATATAATTTTACAGTATGTTAGAATGATGCTACTTTTACACTAATGCTTGCCTTTTGTGAATTTATTCTTTCTCTCTTTGAAGCTGTAAATGCACTTAGTATCCACATTTAGCCTTCTAAATAATTCCCATTTTACTATATTTTAGTGGGGAAGAGAACTAGATTAAAGCAGAAAGAAACGTGTTTTTTGTATTTATGAAGAAGAGTGGATGATGTACAAAGTTATATGCTCTGATCCTAACAATACTTAACATTTTGGGTGTTTTGACAGCTAGATTAACCATCAAGTATGTTTTCATTGACATACCTATGTTAATTCCAGAGTCTTGTTCCAACTCCTTTAGATTTCTATGTTATTTTATTGACTGGTCACTATATCTTGTAAGGACCTTCTTGTAAGTCTTCCTTGTCAGAAAGCTTCTATTATTTTGAACAACAAAATGCCATCAAAACACTTAGTTGCTTTGCTGCCCAGTACCTATTACTAAATACCTACATTGAGCGACACACACTCTAAATAACTGCAGATCTACACTGACAACTGCCCATCACTGTTTGAAATAATCAATAACTTATTATTTTTGGTGGGGTTTTTTTTTTTTAATTCATGAAGGGATATGCCCTCTTACCCTACAGCTGTTTGTTCCCTTTCAACACTTTTCCAAAATCCAAATAATACATAAACTAGATACCCCCTAACTGCAGCCTTGGTAATTCCCTCAAATAATTTAAATAGCCCTCTATCTAAGGGCTGCTGACTCTTCTCTTGTTTATCATACTTCTCTACTTCCCCTAATTCTGTTTTTAAAGTTTCCATAATGTGCTTACTGCAGACAACTTGAAGATCAGTAGTTGGTTTCACTATTTCATTGTATCATCACAGGATCACACAATGTTAAGGGTTGGAAGTGACCTATGGAGATCGTCAAGTCCAATGTCCCTGTCAGAGCAAGTGTATTGATTGTGGGCTATTGAAGAGGCTGAAATTATAAAT
>VWZI01019924.1:0-22588 GCA_013396835.1 Psilopogon haemacephalus
CCCCCCCCCCCCACCCAAGACTTTAGGTGCTCTTATAATTTGTCCTCCATCCTTGAGCCACTTCTTGGACAAAGACGATTTAAAATGGAAGAGGCACAGCAAAGCTGTTGCTGTTCCAGTTCACTGCTAAATATTCAGCCTGCCTTTGGTAGCTGCTTTGTATGGTAGGAATAAACTGAGGTACAAGGGTTTAATACTGTTAAGAACTATTCCTTTACCTTGACTCATTTTACTAGCAATTTCCAATTATTTTTACTCTCCTTCCAATGGATGTCAATTAACAGTAGAAGCAGGATGTGTAATAAACTGCACAGATATAACATCTAACATCTAATTTAAAAGAAGTGAAGTAATGTTTCAGATTCTGCAGAAAACCAAAGAAGGAGCAACACAAAGTTTTTATTTTTACTCTTTCTTCAGAAACTGTATACTGAGATTACAGGAAAGTATCTAAGGATAAATGAGAGAGCAGGAAAACAAAGAACTCCTAAGCCTGCTACTGTGGGAATTTAGCAACCAAAGAGATTTTGTGAAGGCTCTGGATTTTAAAAGTTCCTACAAATAATGTCTTAAGACTCGCTGAGAGCCTGCTCTGGTGTCTTTAGAAACTCAGATTTGAGAGACAGATGAAAATACAAAAGGTTGATAAGTTTAGTAGTAGTCTTAGTTGTATTTATGTGTTAATACCTGTTCATATGTTTAGTGAAAGTGCACTACTGCTGATATTTAAACTATAAAACTAACATAAACATGAGACGAGTCCGGAGAGAATAGGAGTCTGAGGGGAGGCACCCAAAACAGAAGTGTATGGGTAGAAACAGTCTGTAGATCCCTGCAGAGCTCAAGGTCTTCTGGGTTTGTCATACCTGTGAGCCTTGGGAACAGACATGGGAACAATTCTGTTGTGTATGGATCAGAAAAACTATGATTTAGTTTTCAGAAAATGGAGATTATTCTTCTGTCCCTACAAGCGCTTCTTGCAAAGCTGATGGTCTCCACTTGGAGTTTAGCTGGATTTGAGCATCTTGTAGAGGTTACATCAGTTTAATTCCTTCTGTGTATGCAGCAGCAAAATGGCTTTCTGAATCAGAGTGTAAAGCTTACCAGTGCTGTGAAAATGTTAGAGATAGGTGATTTTTATTAACATTTTAATTACTTGTTAGGTACTAATACTTCAAATGTTCTAAGAGTTTGTTCAGTTCTGAGCTAAAGAGTAGCAGGTTATTCTAAACTGAGGTCAGCATATTAAACTGTGTTAATATGCATGTGGGTGTGAGTATTTGTACAACCAGTAAAATGCAGCTTTGATTAGTATTGCTTTTTCTTTCTCACCTTGTTGATTTGAAGCTTTGCAATCCTTGTTTCAAAATCAGAAAGCAAACAATTTCACATTTCTTTGGGGGAAAAAAATAAAAAGAGATAGTGAGAAAAAAAGGAGATGGTAAGCTCTTCTGCTTGCAAGCAGTGTTGGATATTCGGTTTGTGTAAACCCATTCCCTAGCTGAAAACTGAATTTTTCTACAAGTTGGTTATTTCCATTTTCTTCAGCACAGGCAGGACCAGATTTAAAGTTGCAAAAAGCTGTTGGATTTTTTTGTAATTTGATAATTTTTTTTGTAGTTGCAATGTGAGGTTCCAATTTATTTGGAGGTGGTGAAGTGCCCAGTTCACCTAGAGAAGGTGCAAGCTCCTGGCTGGCAGTTGCCAGCTCTCCTCCGAGCCCTGAGTCTGAGCATTCCGTGCAGCCCCTGTGAGCCCAGCATGTGAGGCAGCCTGTTCCAGCAGCAGGACTGCTGTGATGCTGTCTCCACTGATTGTCTCTCTCAATCTGTGTAATATATTAAGATGCCTGGTGTAATAAAGGCTACTGAGTTCGGTCACTCAGACCTTCTTTAAATTATATGAAAAGCCATAGTCAGACAGCACCTCTGCATTGGAGATAGAGGAGTTACTCTTGTCTGTGTGCTCTAGCTGATGCTGTGCTTCAGTCCTGCCATGTGAGACAGAGGTGAATCAGCCCGTGGTGCACCCCGGTTGTGGCCAGCCTGGGCGCTAGTGACAAAGCTAACTTTGGGGTGTGTGCATATATACATGTGAGTATGTGAGTCTGTATGTTGCAGTCTTGTCAGTCCTTGCGTTGACTATGATTTGAGACAGTGACAACACAGTCTTACCCGTGTGGTTTCACAAGAGGCTTGCTCAGCTGGCTGGAGGAGCAGATGTTTTTCCGTGGAAATGAAGCTCCCTGCAGGAACTCTTTGCTCACACAACTCCTATAAATATATTTAGAGGAGAGACAGTTTAACAACCTGAATGTGCACCTTGTATCCTACCTAGCAAAAATGAACTCTGAAGATTTAAAATCCTGTATTTTTTATATTTCACTCTTGAATAGCATTTCTGTCTTCAAAGTAGTCCTGAGACTCTGCATAGCTGATGCTCAGCACTATCTCAGAAAAATACTAACCCCAAACTGCAAAACCTCTATAGATTGGTCCTGTAAATAGGACTCAAGAACTGTTCATTATTCCTCTATTCTCCATAAGGAAGAGTGGGAAAAGACATTTGCTTTCATGGGATAGGCTGGATATTTTTGGTACATAGGCACTGTGGTTCCTTCCAGAGCAGGTATTACCAGAAGAGTAATGAAAGTTGGGGGATTTGTTTAGCTCTCAGTGGTTGAACATTGAGTGCCCCCAAAAAGTATATCTCCTTGAAATCACAGTTGGGCAAGCTCAGTCAGCACACTGCTGTCCTGGGATATACTGTCAGGAATGGCGAACATGATGACAGTTCTCCTTGGTTCAAAGCTGATGCTCAGACTCTAAAAATTTCAAGGACTTTGTGTGAATTTGTGAATATATTATGTGTATGATAGTTAAGGATGCTTGACACTTCATAAGGGCACATTCCTATACCTTAAATATTCAGCCCCTAAGCTAGAAAGAAATTATGATAGAAATGTCATAATGCTCAAGTTCCTGTTCAAAAAATTAAAGTGGACAACATGGGGAAGGAGACTTATAATGTGGATTGCTCATGTTTGCCTGATCCGAATGCAGACTGCCAGTTTGAATTTGGAAGACTTACTGCAACATTTGAAAGACCTGTTTCATCCAGCCTGGAGAGACAGTAACACCTGATGATGTTGTTGAGGTTGTTCTGAGTGTTTTTGTGAAAAAGATTATCTTCCAAATTTTGGAATCTTACAGACATTCCCCATAAGTCACTATAAAGTTGCAGAACAATAGAAGATAAAGTAAGACTGTTGAAGAGACAAGCAAGTTTTTTTTCTTTCTCTTCTTAAGACAATGAACTCTTCTCATGTTAATGTCTTTCAGGTCTTTTTTCTTGTTCTTTTTGTGTTTGTAGAATGTGAATCAAGGATTCTTCTTGCTGCTGTTTTGTGGTGTACCTACCTCAGCTATGAGCTGCTGTTTGGAGAGAGGAATAAAGCAGTGTTTGTACTATGTTCACTGCTAATAATTAAAAAAAAGAAAAAAATTGAAGAAGGATCATAGAGTCCAGGATTACAAAAAAAGAAAAAAAAAATTTCAGTTCTGTGTCTATTTTATAAAACCTGTTCTAAGCTATATGGAAGGTCTGATACAATCAGCTTTGATCTCTCTGTTGTGTATTAAATACTGTAAGTTAGATCTGTGAGTATTAAATTTCATTATAAGCTCTGTGTCTGGTTGGTTGTATCTCTTTATGCCAAACCACATTTTGTGGATCGCAGTTGAAGTGGCTACCATTGTTCTTTTGATTTGGATATAAGGAGCACCTTTTATGAGCTGACAGCTCGCTACCACCTATGTATCTAAAATTTTCTGGCTGATTTCAGTCCTTGTCATAGCAGGGTGATAGTTCTGTGTCTTATCTAAAACCAGTAGTAAAAATATTTAGTTCTTGTTTTCTTGATTTGACTTAATTGTGATTCTTTGCTGTTTAAAGCTCTCTCCATTTTCAGGAAAATATGTGGGCCCTTCTAGGGGAGGCAATGCAAGAAAAACTCCTCCCAGTGATCCTGCAGGGTGAATCCTGCAAAGCATGCCTTGGTCAACCTGTTCCTCTTCCTTGACATACAAGGAGAATCAGCTCCTGGTGTAGATTCTTAAATGCATAATCTTTCACATTACAATGGTTTTATTTCTAGATACATTTTGTCTAATGAACTCAAACTGAAATGGATTTTATTCAGTCATTATAACTCAAAAGAGCAAAAAGTCTTCAAGCTGAACAACCAGCCTTGTGAGGTAAGTTAACTATGCTTGTTTTACAGCAAGAGGCAAGTTCCTCAGTGTGAAATTTGCTTGCCCCAAGGTCAAAGTGAATTGACAACAGATCCCTAGAACCTAGGGACCTAGAAATATGATTTCAAGGCTCTGATTATCATCTGGAGAGGGAGTTAAGCCATTTTATTGTGTTTCATCTTTGACCTGAACATAGTCAAGAAGAATCAATATTTTCCATAGACTTCTGGAGTTGGCTTTTTGGGTGGATGAGGATAGTCTGATTTATTTAATGAAGCTGGTGGCATGAAGCAGTCATAGAGTTTGCCACCACACATTAGAAGGAAAGCAATGATTTCTAAAGACACTGCTATTTGCACTTTGCTGATCTTTGGTAGAGCTGTAGCTACCAGTCCCATTGTGATGCCAGATTATTTTATCAGTGTTTCCTCTTCATACCATATGTTTCCTCCTCAATCCATTTATATACTTCCTTTAGGCACTGGTGGAGTATGGCAAAGCAGACTCAGTTTTCTGGCAGAAGGTAGCATTTTCTTTCTGAGTTGGAGCATTTACTCTCTCTCATTGCCGTGCTAAAAATGTCTAATAATTAAGAACTGAGCCAGCGAGTTCTGACTGCAGGCTTTAAGGTTGTTACTTTGTGCTGTGTCTTTCTAACATAAAAATGTGAATCTCAATCTACTGTTCAGTGAAGCAGAGACATGTCAGACACTCAAAGGATACCAGTAAGTTACAAAAGGCTAATAAGATTGTACATGATAGTGATAAAAGACAATTTGTGATGTGTTTTGGCTCATGAATTTAAACACTAGTAGAATTAAGAAAGCCTCTTACTGTGCTACCAGAATGATGACTGCCAGTTGCAAATTGCAGGGCTTTTTAGATCTGCTTACGCTGCACTTCAAAGTTGCTTACAGAAAGATTGGCTTGATGGTGTATTTTAATATTGTTAAACTCCTGCCTGCATGATATGAGTCCCTAACCTTGTTTGATCAAAATGAATCAAGCAAACTTGTTAAAACCCTTAAAGTCTCATAATTTATGAAGTTTAAATTTTATTTTTAAAATAGGGTCTAACTAAAGTGCATATTGCCATTTCTGTTTCTTCATGCTTCACAAAGCCAATTAATTCTTTCAGCAAATCAGAATGCATGACAAGGAGGAAACTGAGCACAGCCCAATGGTACTCATGTCTTTGAAGGTTTATTTTTGTATGGGAAGCAGGCAAGAAACTTTTGAGCCTGTGAAATGTCAGTGTTGTCTAGGTAGTTAAAAAGGCAACTGAATGCTATCAGTGTCTGCAGTCAGGGAAATGCATGAGATGGGACCACTGTCTCAAATGAGAATCCAAGAGGTTGGGTAGGCATTATATTTTGTCTTGGTGGAGGTAATTTGGTGTTGTAAGTTGCCCACCCTTCCAGATGTTAATGTTTGTAAGATAATATATTCTAGGAAAATCAGGTTCTTATCTTGAGTAGGCAAGCACAAGGCTTTTGTGCATGACTTATCTTTTAAGGGAGCTTGGAGAGATGCAAACCTTTTCTTAGAGGGTTTGCAGACTCCACTGCACCACTAGAGGGAAAAGGAAGCTGGTCTAGAGAAATCCTTTTCCATATGGTTGTGGCCCAGATCAGAGTGGTGCAAAAGGTTATAATATCAGCAGGAACTTACTGCCTTAGAGACAAGTCTTTTAATTCAATATTTATGACTTCCAGATAGCTTGGGTTAGTCGTCTCAACTCAGAATGGAGGACAAATAAAATATTGTAGCTCATTAGTGGCATGTGGCATAATCTTAATTCTTTTCCTCCTCAGAGAATTATTTTGCAAAAAGCAAAAGTCCTATTTAAAATCTTGCTTGAATTCAGTTAATTAGCTGGATCCAACAATGGTATTCTAATAAATGTTTGCTTTCATTTCTGCTGCATCTGTTACTTGTAGATGTTTGCATCTAAATCATGAAAGTTACCTAGCTACAGGTCACAGGGTAGTTTCTTTCTACCTGGCAAAAATATATTGGTCTTTGCAAGCAGAATAAAACAACGAGTTGCTCTTTATCCTCTGGTGATTTTTAATCAGATTATCATCCTGTTTTCTAGCCAGGGTGTTTTCTTAGTACTACCAGTCTGATACGCTGAAGAGAGTTTGGCGTTGGATTTTTTGTTTTTTCTCTGGTGTATCTGTAAAGTGCCTTGAGCACAAAGTCATTATCTGAGAGCTACAAACTAGAATTGATCTGGTTTAGACTTGACATAATTTCCATGTCTGGGCTGACCCTGAATGTTACTGTCCAACAGGTTTCTGCAAATGTCAAGAGCCAGAGGGGAGGTCTTGGTGAAATTGAAGTTCTCCCTTCCCTGGGAGTAACTGAATTTCTATGTCCCCAAGTCCTGTAAATAAAAGAGAAAAAATTGATAATGAGAAAGAGAATGAATAGGGTAGTCTTTCACACAATTTATATAGCTTTCAAAAACTGTTGCATTATTGTGTTTAAAAGTGCGGCTTTCACACCAGGAAGATAAGATTAAAAACTCAAAGGGGCAGCTCTGGGAATTAGAAGGTAGAAGGGCTGATGGATTTGAAATTAAATAAAAGCTGCTATTGGGGAAAATTTATTTTGAAGCTAAAGGAGTCTGGCTGCCAATAAAGTATTCAGAGAACTTGGATGTTTACCATGATATAGATGTCACATTTCAATTTAGTAGCTGAGTACTTTTTTCTGCTACTGTTGTCATTATGGAAATCAGCTGAATGAATCTCTGCCATGTAATCCATCCCTGAGTAAATTGGAGTCTGAGGTGAAGTTACCGTTATGCAGATGTGATGCCCTGTTTGGAAGCGTGTGTGAAGTCATGTCAGTGCAGCCCTCTGGAAAATACTGCACTTGAGCAGAGAACATTTCAACCACAGGTTAGAATGATCTTTTAATTAGAAGGGAGAAAAATGAGCAGGCACTGATGCATCTGCAGAGCATCTGTCCTTATGAAATATTTCTTTTTCAGGGAAGCTATCAATTTTAAACTTTTAGCACATATAATCAAAGAATCATTCAGATTGGGAAAGATCTCTGGGATCATCAAGTCCAACCATTAACCTTATTCTACAAATTTCACCCCTAAACCATATCCCCAAGAACCACATCTAAATGGCCTTTAAACACATCTACGATTGGTGACTTAACCACCTCACTGGATAGCCCTTTCCAATATCTCACCCCTCTTGCTGTGAGAAAAAAAATATTTCCTAATATCCAGTCTAAACCTATCTTCTTGATGTTTGAGGGCATTCCTTCTTGTTCCAGTGCAAATTACCTGTGACCAGAGACCAGTAGCAGCCTCTCCACAATGTCCTTTCAGGGAGTTGTAGAAAGCAATAAGGCCTCCCTTTAGCCTCCTCTTCTTCAAACTAAATAGCCTTGGCTCCTTCAGTAATTCTTCACAAAATTTATTCTTCAGGGTCTTCACCAGCTTCATCGCCCTCCTCTGCACTTGCTTCAGCACCTCAATTTCTCTCTCATATTTAGGTGCCCAAAACCAGATGCAGTAATGAGCTACATCTTTGCAGTGAACCTTATTTTAGGGAAAGAAGGGCATATGTTCTACTACCAGAGGTGATGTGTTCACTGTTCTTGCCTTTATTCATATTTCTATATGCATGTAAATTCCTCTTTCCCTCTTTCTCTCAAACGTGTATATGTCCTCATTTATTCTTCCTCTGAAAATAGCTGAATTTGTAGGTATAAGCATGGAACTGTTGTCTTAGTCATAGTGCATTAATCTTGTGATTAAGTTGATTGATTCTGAAGTAAGGTAGTAGTGGAGCATTCCAACTTCCTACAGTTTTCCAGTTTTCACTAGAAAAATATTTTTTTCTCAAATATAGTTCGAGTACAGATTTTGCAGAAACCCACAACTTTGGCACTCCTTTTAGGTTATTACCTGGATGAAGACTCAAGTGAAAAGGGTCAACACTGCTGGAGTAAGGATGGGGATGCTAATTGCTGTTTTTATTGGAAGCTTTGTGAATTTTTGTTTGCCTGCAGTTTGCTGTAGAGAGTATTTGCTGCGAATTCCTATATCCTGTTATTGTAGACTTGTCTTAGCTTTTTTTATTCCTTTAAAAGAGCTTTAGAAATTTTCTAGGCAAACAAATTGATTGTTAAACTGCAGTGTAGGAGGATTTTGTATTGCATTTGTTTGAAAATGTTATTGCTCCTGGAGCCTCATTGTTGAACTAACAAACTTCTGTAGTCTCTGTTCTGTTTTCTGCTCCGTTTGCACCTTTATTTTTCCAGCTGCATGGAATAATGTTAAAAGGAAATTAATGAACATAAAAGCGCTGCAGGAATTAACAGAGCTGTGAGTAGGAAATGCAGATTCTTAAAAGAAGTTTGGTGTCAGCAGAAGGCAGGATGACAAGATAAATTACTTCTTTTCTTTTTAAAATTTATTCTCAGGCTATTTAACTACCCTATTTAGTGGAAAAGGAAACAGAATAAAGCTTCTACCAATATTTCCACAGGGGGGAAAAAAAGAGAGGTCGAAGTTTTCATTTTACCCTTTAGAAACAAAGTGGGGCAAAAGCATCTGAAACAAATTTGGGCTAAAGAATTTTAAAAGCTAACCTATTTTTTTCTAATACATCATTTCTGTGCTCTTTTCTAGTCGTTAATCTATTAAGACCACGTGGAATACTTAATAGTAGAAAGAACTGTCAATAGGTATGTTCTGCTAATAGGTGCTAGTAGGTGCTTTGCCAAGCCTTGCATGCATAAACATGATTTCTACCTACCAACAATGTTCCTTCAGAGAATTTGGATGCATTTTTAATGTGCTGCTGCCAGACTGAGAAATACAGGATACCACAAAATGGAAAGTCACATTGACCAGAGCTATTGATTGCATACAACCTTACATTGCAATATGCATTGAAACCAGAATCATGAGAAGATTCACCCCTAGTATATGTTTCTACCAGTAAGCATAGTGCCTTGCAGAAGTTGAGGGAGGAGCAAAGATGAGGGTCACACAGCAGAACTTCATCACAAAACATTTGTCAGGCAGGAGCACTCACTTGTTAGTGGGAGAATAGCTGTTACAATGATTTCCTTAGACCTGATTTCTGAGAGGCTCCCACAAAATGCCTCTGGAAGATGAACCTGACAGATGATGGAAATAAAGATTTCTCTGAGATGCTGGCTTTATGGCCCATTTCAGTCCCCAGCAGAGAGCTTCCTAATTGACTTATCTCTCTTCCTTGCAGGGGCTGATTTAACCTCTCACCACTAGCCCTGCTGCTATGCCCTTAGACTTTGCTGAGTCTAGCTATCCTCTACTGTCAGGTAGTTTCATTGGATATTATGTTTAGATTCATTATGACCATTTGCATCAAGCATGTGGCTATTTTGCAGCTGTCCATTACTTTGTGAGGACCACAGAAGAAGAAGGAAGGAATTGTTTGTTGCTGGTGTTAACTGGTGTTATTTTAAAAATTGTGTTATTTTGCAAATTTTGTTCTAGTTTCAGAGCTGGTGGGAGATTAGACATTTAGAGCTCCACTGCTGACACAAGTGTATGAATGCTATAGACTTTGAGGAAGGTCTTTGGTGTGCTGCAAAAAGAATAACTTGGCTGATCACTGAGACTGTTGCTCAGAACCGGTTTCAGCATGTTCTCCCTTCCTCAACCACTGTTTATGGAGGCTGGAAGGGAACAGAAACAGTTCCTTTAGGGTTTCAAGCTGGGGAAATTCTTCCTGGGAGGGAAAGCATCTGGAAAGGGGGTGTCAAAGAGGGAGAAACAAGGTTTCTGTTATGGGAGAGTGATGTGAGATTTGACTTTGAAAGAAAAATCATGTTTCCAACCTAAAAATATCTTCAGTACAGGTTTCTACACCTGAGGTTGTGCAAGCAGAACTTCTGCCCATATTGAACAGATTCTTTCTTTTCTCTCTCTGGGTTTATTACCTTTACTAATATGGAAATAGCATAGATCTAGTATAAGAGTAGTATAAGAGTATAAACGCTTTGTGAGACAAGTGGCCTCATTCCAATAAGTTGTGATGCTGGAGGACTCTTCTGGCCTTGTATCTTTGTCAGCCAGCCATTAGCACTGTAGCTGCACAGTAACTGTCATGGAATCATTCAGATTGAAAAATACCTTTAAGATCACTGAGTGCAACTCTAAAATTGCTATGTTGCTCATGGGTGCCTTTACATAAGCTGGTGTTTTTGGGAGGGTAATGTTTGCATAAATAGTTAAATCCATCATTTGGGAGAAAGTTTTCACTCATTTCTGTGTATCGTCTAATTTTAAATAAATCAATTTGCAGGTGGCAACATCCCTTGAGGCCTCCATTTCTACAGACCAATGGTTTTTTTGATAGTCATAGGTGTTTTATTGCTGGTATGGTATTTTTTAATATATATTTAATTTTTTGTGAGTTTGAATATTGACCTTATTGTATTACTTGGGTTTTGCCTGAACGATTTTCAAGATTGGAAGGCAACCCCAAAGCAACTCTAAATTTCAGAAAGAAGACAATAATGTGTTAATCACAAGAATTCCCCCGGTGGTGTCGGGGGAGTGGGCTGGGTTGATTAATACATTCATGTAAATCAATATTGCCAATATTGCAATGTTAAATTTTCATTGGTAAAAATATTTCATACAGAGGAGTTGAACAACTAATTAAAAACACCCAACAGCAAAACTCAAGAAAAACTGCAACCTCGCATGCAGTTCATTTCTTGAATTCATGTAGAAATTATTACTAATATAGTGCCAGGCAATATTTTGGGACTCACTGGATGCTCAAGACTTCAGAGTATCAGGCAATTTATCTAAAGTATTTTTATTTTTCCTTTGAATTTTATTAAAAATCTTAGGATTTTCTTGCACATTAATAAAAATCCAAACCAAATTAAATAAATGTTTCTTAAATGTCCAGTGGAGTGGGACTTTATCTTAGAAATTCATTCAGAAACCTCTTACTTTATACTACAAACTGAAATAAGACACAGGGATACTCCCAAGAAAAAAGGATGGTGTGTTTCCTGCATAGACATCCATGCCTTGAAATTCAATGTGTCACCATGGCTTATGCCCTCAGTCTTCTTATAAGAGGCAGAACTTTTTAAGAGTGAAGGGTCAGGTAGATTTTATTTTACAGTTTATTCAGTCAGTTCAAAGTGTTTAAAGTGCTTCAGAATGTGTTCCAGTAAAAGTCCTTGTAAAATGTAAGAATTTGGGCATTGTTTGGTCAATAGCCTGAGAAGATGATAAAGAACTGTACTTATCTGATGGCATTTACCCTTGTGGGGCCAAGAGGACAAATTGAATATTTTCTATTGGACAAAAAGTAAAATAATTTTTAAAAATAATTTAAAAATTGCAAGAGAGATGTGGAATAAGGCCAGGAAGCCAGGAAAGCCTTATTTTATATAAAGTTTAGTACATACATGTAGAATGAAGCAAGAAGAATGGTTCATGTTCAGCTGCGTTCTTGCCAAGCCTGGCTGCTCACTGAGTGATTTATTTGAGCTGTGAAGAAGCTGACCGCAGAAAATCAACTTCTGTGATAACTTTTAGTGGAATCAATGTGGTTATGCAATACAGGAGACAAAAAAAAGCCAAGCATATTGTCACAGTTAAAAATAGGGATTGATGGTCTGATAAGATTCATGTTCCTGTGGTATGCGTAGCTCTGAATTACTGGAGCATTTATTGTCTAAACACAGGTGAAGTGCTTGCATCTCAGCATGTTAGTCTCAGAGCAGTGGTGTCACCTGTTCGTAAAATACTACATGCATCAAGGTGTTTCCCCTAAGAGGAGTCAGTGCTTCAGAAAGGATGCCATTAATGACTCAGAAGCTTTCAGCAAGGGGATCACAAAAGAAATTATGAGAGCAGGAGAAAGTCCACTTAATGGGAAATGTCACTTTTCTGTAGTTGGAACAGAAGGGTCAACCATGCTTTAAATATTTAATACTTCCTGGAATGGGATGGAAAACTCTATGTCATCTCCATGCTTTGTGTCACACAGAGACACTGTGTATGCACAGGGTAAACAGTACACGCAGTACTTGCACCCTTATCTTGCAGCGTGGTCATATTTTTAGTGTTTAGTTTTATGGTGTAACACTAGAAAACATATTTGGATTTAGAGGAAGTCAAGTTATGCTTTTATAGATATTAAAAGTTTGGGATAGAAATCTACGCATTTTGGGTAGCAAATCTAAGCACTTGTGCTACAGGAAGAAAATTGTATGACTTAGGCTGTCAAGCAAGCTCTGTCCTACAGCCCTCCTGCTATGAATATATTCTGTATCTAAAGCCACAAGCATCAGCCTCACTCCCTGGAAATTATTTTCACATCCTGAAATCTTAAGTCCTTGTTGTCTGAAAGAACTGACAGTCAAGACCAGAAGATGATTCCTGTGCCTAGATTAGTTTAGTTTTCATTCTTACATGGGGTTTTTTTGCTGTTTGGTAGCAGAAATACTTAGTATATATGACAAGTACTGCTATCATAGCTTGTTCTTCTGGCAAGATACTAATTTTTCTCTCTGGGCTGTCTTCTCACTCCCACTTACCTTCTATTAGAAATCTTCTGCTCTTCGCTGTGATGCCATACTCTCTTTACTTTTCTCTATGGATCTTCCAGTTGAAATTCAGATGTTTCACCCTTTATATCTTCATTTCTTCCTCTTTTCTTGTACTGCAAAGAAATTTCCAAGATGATGAGAGATGGTGAGTTTAGATGGGAGAGTTTAATCTGAAGCACAGACACTCTGGTGTATAGGCACTTGTAGCACTGCTTTGGTCTTCTCCCTCTGTGGGCAAGAGCCCAGACTCTATCTGTCTCCACACCGTGGCTTTTTTCTCTCTCTGTATGGAGTTGTTTTGGTAGTTTGGATTTTACTTCTCTTGCTTACAAGAATAGCAGAGTTCAGAGTCCCCTTGGGTATATCAGAGATGTTTCAGATAAGTGGAAAATAAGCAGGTGTGGGAGCTCTGGAGACTGCAGTAGCACTGCTGTGCTGCAAACACTGTGAAACTACTGCCGCTAACAAACTGAGGTTTTGTTCAAGTGCAACATCGGGGAGCAAAACAGAATGGAAGTGGGCAACCTGGCCTCAGTGATGATTTCCCGTGCATGTCAGAAGTTTCCAAATTCATGAACTTTGAGCAAACTGTGGTAAAGTTGGACACATTACCAAATCTTTGTAAGAATCAAATGCAGGCTTAGGATTTGCAAAGGGAAACCACTAGCTTGGAAAAACAACATGGACATAGTTCACTGCAGAAATGTTATTGTCCCATGAAGTTACTGTGTTCCTTGAACTGCCTGAAACAACGTGACATGCTTAAAAACCCCATAACTAAATGAGAAGTGATCTCCCAGACTGACACAGAACAGTCTGTGCAGAGTAATCTTCACTACTTGGTCTCATAATAATATAAAAGTGCAAACAAAGCTCTTGGGAAGAAGAGAAGTAATCAGTGAATTCATATTAAAAAAGCTGTTGTGGACCAACACCACCTTGGTGATGAGATCAGGTCTGCCCACTGAGGTGGCTTGGCTTGCTTGTTCTTTGGGCAGAGATGGTCTCCAAAAATGAGCTTGCATGCATGACATGCACCTTGCTGTCTTGGAGAATACTTGATTTGAATGTCATTGGCAATGGCAGTCTCCAAAATCAAAGCAGAAAATACTTTGCTTATTTAGTAGAAATGTCTTAGCTGGGACATTGAAGGAATAAAATAAAAATAACCGTTTCCTCTCCAAAATTATTTTTAAAAGAAAACATGTATTTTCTGAATAATGTTATTTATGGGAGAAAGGATTTAATTTAAAGTCAAGATTTTAGGCAGTTATCTCAGTTGAGAGCAAACCTGTACTGTTACTGTCATTGCATTTATTTGTGTTTTTAGACTGATTTCTGTAGGATGAAACTTTCTTTGTGCTTATCTCTGTCACCCCATACTACCTTCGTAAACCAACTGAGCAACCTAAACCACTATCACTCCTGGCCCCTCCCAGGTATCCTCAACTGCTGTGGTGTGAGAGGCTGCTCCCTGGTGGGACTCTCCAGTTCCCTCAGGCTCCCCTGTGTCAGGAACTTGCCCTATCTAGTGATGCTGGGCAAGGCACATCTGCTGATTGTACCGTCAGCATTGTAATGCTAAAGGCTGAAATAGTTTGCTTTGCTTACTGATGCTTCTTTCTGCTACAAAAAAAGACTGTTCACTCAGTTTCACTGGAAAAAGGGGTGTAATCCTTTATAGACCAGTAGATGATTGACCGTGGTTCAAAGAGCACAGCATCAGAAAGTTAGTTTATTAGCAGGAAGGTGAGATGAATGAGTAGTTTATTGTGAGTGACGCCAAGTACAGAATAACAAAAGATAGCTGCAGTTGTTGCCAGTCAGCAGTTTATTCTTTGTTAAATGCTGCATTAAAAGAAACAAACTCAAAAATCAGCTTCAATTGTTTTGAATTTTGGTAACTGAATTCAAGCTCCTAGTGACATGTCAATAAGTTACCTTATTGATGTACATTAATTTCTTGGCTGGTGTAATGAGGCATGGAGCTATCATGCAGGGTCATTCTGGGCACAGGAAGTTATGCCAGTCTGAAGTGATAGCTCCCATTCTGTCCTGCCCAGGTGGGATTGCAAAGATTTGGCTGTACCAGCCCAGGCTGTAGCCAAGAGCTCATCGTGCACGCAGAAACTTGAAAGATCAGATGGTGTCTTATGTGAATGGCAGGGGAACAGAGGTTAGTCAGGATCAGATACAGTTTGTATGTCAGCATATTTTAAGTTTCCATTCTTTATTCTTGACTTTGTAATTCAAAATCCACTGATATCTATCATGCCATCTTCTGCTGATTTCTTTAGCTTATTTGATCGTATTTGAAACTTCATTGGTATTGCAGTCCTTCCGCTGCTGTGCTCTTGACACAAGCTGAGGATGCATCATTTAGCATGATCCTGTCTTCTGCTTTGTTCAGTGAAATGACGACAGTAGGATGATGTATGTTGTGCTAAATATATCCTCAGGGTTTAAAAATGGCATTTGGTTGGACATATGGGGCAGTGCTGTACAACATCAAAAGTGATGCTTAAAAAAGATTGTATTTGTTCGTAACAATCATACGTTTTTGGCAGTTCTCAGGGTGTGTTAGAGACCCAGTTACTTTTGCTACTGGTGTGATATTTACAACATGTTTCTTTGGGGTCTGACCCACACTGTCATATGTTTTAAAAAGATCTTCCAACCCCTGTGTCTAATACTGGAGGATGTTAATATAATCAACAGGATCTCTTTTTAAACTAGGTATAATTTTAACAGAAAACTAGAGTATAATCTTACTGCTTATTTAAGAACTTGGTTGGCTGTTAATAGAAGGACCATAAATCTGATTTTTGGAGATACTTTATTTTTCTTGCCTGATCTGCCATATGACTTTGAGCTGTCCTTGAAGGGCTTCTTTGTGGGAATCAATGATTTAGTTAGATGCAGCACAATATGCTTTAGGTGAGTAGATTTTTTTCCATAACTCAGTTTAACATAATGATGTAAAGAACTGTTCATGTCGCTTTTTATAGCAGAATGAAAAGAATAAATGTTATTTCAAAGGCATCCTGCATTATTGATGGCTAATAAAAAAAAACTGTTTTGAATGTAAAACTCAATTGATAAGAAAAACACCTGTAATTTGTGTATGCTCAAAAAATGGAGAAGTTCTCAGTCAGCCTTTCTGTGGGAAGTTAGAGAAGTCCCTGACACATTAAGTAAGCTGATGGCAGTACATAGGGATGAATTTTACATATGTACCACTGGAGAGATATCAGTGCTGATTATTTAAGAGGATATTTTTGTGGACGAACTATTTGTGACATAGGCAAATTTAATACAATTAGCAGAAGCAATAAATACTGGACAAGGTTGTTGAATCATTTGAAGCGATTTGTTATAGGAAGTGGTTAGCCATACAGGTAATGTGACTTTTGGAACACTGGCCGTATGCATTTGCAAGCAAAATTGTAATCATAATCCACAGAACAGAGAATCTTCGACTTACCTGACTCTGAATCTGGAAGTAATACAGTACATCACAGCCATTTTCACTGTCTCCCTCTTTTCAGCTGAGTAATTGGTACTTTACTGATCCTAAAACAAATGCAACAAATGCAGTTCCTTATCCAGAATTTTCTTCCTGGAGGTGGTACAAGATGCAGACTTCCACGTTTTGGCAGGCTCTAAGCAGTTAAATGAAACAGGGTAGAATCAGTTCTTGACAATGTGGCTGTTTCTTTAGGAGGACTGACACTTGTCTTTCAAATCAGGATTATCAAATCCAAATCAGGATTATGGTTTTCAGGGAAATAAAACTTATTCACCGCTATTTGCTCATACTAAGGAGCGAGATGTGAAAATGCGCATCACCTCCGTGTTTCCTCACAGCTGAGCTTGATGTCTCCTCTGAAGCTTGGCTGGGTCTATAGAGTTCTTGCAACAGCAACTCCTCTGTGCAGATGTTTTACACACTTTCCAGTTCAGGTGTGTGGCATCATCGAGACTGAAATTATAGGATGAGTGGGAATATTGCAACATCTGTCTCTCATGGTGGATTCAGCTGTAGTTGCCTCCTAATACTGCGTGAAATACCAAGACTCCCAGTGTCTTACTTTTTTCATCTATTTGGACTTATTTAAAAATTAAATGTGCACACTTAAATTGAGATCCTGTGGGTACAGTTTTATTGTATTTTACTTGGTGTATCTCCTTTTGACTCCTGTAACTCTTACAGATGAGAAAGACAATGTTTTTAACCTTCCTTATTTAAGAATATGTTGTTGTTGTATATTAATGACAGAAGCTGTGGGTGCAGTAGCTAGGCGATCTGAATTCCTCTCTTCATGAGCAATACAGTGCACATTTCTTCCACAAGTAGTCCTCCAAAGCCAGCTCAAGGGAAGTAACATTAGCTTGCACTTGCATTTTGCTTTTGGCCTTTGTGTTTGTGTAAAGTTGCCTATGTGTGTTATTTTAACCGGGGGCTGTGAAGAGGTTTCGTTCTTCATTTCAAAGGTCTGTGACAGGGCCTCAATGAGGTACCAAAGAATTTGGCCCTTCTCACATACATTTACTAAGATAAAGAAATCTATCTCAGGTGTATTTATCTCAATGAGTTGAATTCAGTGCAGTGCCTAGACAGCAGACATAGGATGCAAAACACATTAGAGAATTTAGATTGATTGAGAGGTTCATGGTAGGATCAAAGGATTCTGTGTCTCTTAATTGCTATTATGTGATCCCTTAGACCCTTTTTTCTACCCTACTGATACCATGGGAACTGAAAATACTGAAGGGAACTTCCTCCCTCATATATGTGGCTGTATCAGACAGTTTAAACATGGATTCTAGTCCATCACCTGATCAGATAAGAGCTTCGGCTTAACTTTCAAAGATTTGTTCATCCCTATAATAAGACCTGGCTGATGGCAATTGGTTGCCAGGATTAGAGTCTACCATAACAAAAGAAGTGTTATATAGAATCACAGAATATCTCAAGCTGGAAGGGGCCCAGGAGAATATGTCCAACCTCACAGGACTATGTAAATCTAAATCATATGACTAAGAGCATTGTCCAGATGCTCCTTGACCTCTGACAGGCCTGGTGCTTTGATAAGTTCACATATACCTCCAATCATCAGCTGCAACAGTAAGGATGGGTAGAAAAGGCATCTAGTCTTGACCTGCTGAGAGCAAAGCGTGATGTCTCCAAGAGGACATGGAGCAAAATTTTGTATGGGCTGTACAGGAGATTGGTTGTTGAAGCAATTATTTTCAAGGAGCAGTATTTCCAAAGACTCTGTCTGGCAGCTGAAAACAGCTGTTTTTCGTCAGGGTAACATGCTCCAGGATTACTGGAGCATGTATTAGGTGAATTTTCCTTGGCTGTTTGTGAATGGCACTTACTTGCACCTACCCTGAAAGGAAGGAAAACTTGTCACTTTTAGCTGTAGCAACCTGTCAGTATCCTGTTGACTTGCAAGTAAACTTTCAAAGCTGAATTCTTTCCAGTGATCAGTGCTCTCTGCACCCCCTTCCACAGTTAAACTGGGGACTGATTGGGATGCTTATAGGCCATAGCTGCAGTCTTTCTAAAGCTAGTCACAGGTTGTGATGGGAGAAATCGGTTCTCCTTTAGCAATAGGTAACAAGGTTGAAAAAGCCCTCTGTGGTCTGTAATCATTCTACTTGTCTGTGCTCATATATTTGCTGTGTTGGAAGAAGGAGGCAGCATCTTGGATTTTAATTTTGTGCTATCAGGACAGCCCAGTCTGAACTGATTTGACCAAAATGAAAAAAAATATGATGAACTTGCAACTGCTGGACAGATACTAAGAAGAAGCAATTGTTAACATTTACAGATTATCTTATATTTAGAATCTGAATAAACGAAATCCAGGATGAAGGATTACAGCAAACCCTTCAGACGGAACATTGCAACAGTGCTTTTTGAAGAGATAAAGAAACTATATTTGTGATAAGGTTTGCATGAGGAACCATCAAATCCTTACAAAGGAAAGTTCATAAGGAAAAAGGGCAATGTAAAAAACACTCTCTTACATTGTAAATCTCAGAGAGCAAAGCATTTTCATGGCCATCCATAGCCACAATGTGTTCAAAGCACTATATGTGCTATTTGTACATTGTCTTGAAGCTGAGGAAGATTAATCTGTGAGGCTCCTGACCATGCCAACACATTGGACAGATGTCAGTTTTCCACTGACTTAATTTCTCCCTGCCTGTACTTTTGATGTTTTCATTTCCTTTAAAGTAAAATGTAAGTCTGAATTTCCTGACTTTCTAGTATTTGGAGTTTATTTGGTTTATCACTACAGACTTTTAAAATTACTGAGGTTAGTATGATGTGCCTGCAGGCTTCACCTTGTCTAAGTTTTGTTTGCAAGTGTGTTGCACATTACAACACATCCTTGTGGCACTACAAAGTCCAACTTTTAGCAAACACTAGAAGCATTTACTTGTAAACATCTCACTGAGAAAACAACATAAGTGAAAAATTTAAGCACCACTTGAACTTTCACTGCAATATTAAGAAAAATTATTGAGACCAGAGAAAATAATAGGTTTTGAGAATTACCTCTTTGTCATGTTCTCCCCAGAAAATCTCCTTGCTTTGCATGCCTTTCAAAGGAAGAATAAAAATTTATTTTCTTGTCTCTAGTCCATATCATTTAATCATTGCTTGTTTTGTACCGGCTCGTAGAGTATCAGTTATAGTTCAATAGCTTTTGTCTAGAGCTCATTATCTGTAATGAATGTATGCACCAAACTGAATATGTTTATTTGTAACTTCATAATTAAGCTGCTGCAGTCACTTATTCTGGGAGAAGGGAGGAGAGGAGACAGGCAGCCTGTTATCCCACAAACACTGCTCTAGCACAAGATGTGAAAAACAGGATGTGCTTGAAAATTATCGAAGTTCACCTTCCAGCATTTACAACCGTTTAAATCTCACTGCAGTTATATTCATTTACTTATTAATTGTCCTTCCTCCATACTAAGTGGGCACTGAGGAGAATGGAGGTCATCGTTCCTTTCATAGATTGTGTTAGCCCTGCTGTTATCTTAAACTGGTGTCTTAAGGTTCGGATGCTGCTTAATTTTTACTACCGTAACTCCAAATTTTCATACATCCCATGGATAAGAAGTGGAGATTTCACAAATTTCTACGCAAAATGCACCTTTGTGTTGGTACAGCTGTTACCAAAGTATGTGAAGCTTCTTTGAAAAATAAAGAAGGGAAAAAACAAAGCTAAGGACAAGTTTGATGAGAACGTATTACATTTGGGTATTTCTGGGTGATGAAAATAAAAGCCTACTGACGTCTGGTAGCCATGGTTGCTAACATTTCAGGAAGCACAAAAGCAGGAATGAACGTTAAAGTTCTTCAGTTCCTGATTCCTTTCCTATGAGGTTTTGAATAAATCAGACATATAGTGCCACCTTAATTTTTTGCTAAATATACCTCAGTTTCCTAATGCATTTTCCAGGGCAGGCCTGAAGTGACATTGTAGAACGTAACTGCTTTGTTTTTGCTCTAGTTAATCTCATACATGTTTTAAAGTAGAACATACTTGGTTGAATTTTGACTTTCTGTCAAGTGTAAGAGCAGGTCCTACATAATGTCCCATTAATCATGTTTTTAAAGTAAGTCCAGATCCTGAGAGGAAAATTGTTACATTCACTGATTAACTCCAGGTAACAAAACAGGAAAAAAAAAAACAACACTGCCTTGGGAACAGCTACAGCTCTACAAGGTCCTGGTAACTGGCTGTATTCTTACAAAGGACATGTTTAATGTCTGTGCATAACTTGTCCTTCTGAGGCCAGTAGGACCAGAGCTTTATATGAACCTGAAGGAAAAAAAAAAAAGACAAGTGTTATTCATGATTGTTCTGGTGCTGAATTTGAAGCCATCCTCATACTCAGGTTTGCACTGAATGTGAGAGAATAATCCAAGGAATACATCTGTTACTTGGTTAAAGATCTTGATAAACTCTTAGTTTATCAAGACCAAGCAGCCAGCTGTAGTAGTATTCTTGTAAATAGTAAAACATAGCAGAGATGAGTATTTTTAAGATGGAAACATGGCCACTGTAGTCTCACTGACAGGTTTGCCAGGCTGTACTATAGGTGTTGGTTTTGGGGTCTGCAGCCAGTTTTGCAAACTAAAATGGGCCCTGATATGCTGATACAGGATCTACTGAAAATGACCAAGTGGCCTCTGTGTGCAGAACATCTCAAATTGGAACAGTCTGGTTTCGGGCTGAACTCCTACCAGTATATCTCATTAGCCAGGTGAAAACTAGTCTGTGATCTGTACTGTTCTTATCCATGGGTTTGTTCACAGGAGTAGGAAAAGGCAATAAGTTGTGAAGAAGTGTTATGTTGTGAAGATGAGCAATGACTGCAGGGCATACTACAAATATTGCAAGGATTTTTTTACCCCCCTCACCCCCTTGAATTTGCAGCATGTACATGTATAAATGTGCGCATGCTCAAAGATGCAGCACATTTTGTACTTTAAGGCAGGGTTTATTACCTAGGTTTGTTTTATGTCCTGCTTGGTAAGGGGAAGTTTGAGGCGTTGGGTACGCTCACAGTTCTGTGAGTTTTATGTTTACTTCTGCCATTTCCTGGGTGCTGCAGCTATCTGTGGTGGCAGCTTTAGTCTTGCGAGTTTTAATGACAGGACTGCTTTCTGCCTATCTTCATTAATAGCTGTTGTTTGGGGTGTTATCTTTGTGCCTTGGTGTGGGATTGCATCTCAGGGAGGATCATTTTGCCAGCTTGGCTTGGTATTTAGTTTAGTTTATCAAAGCTTGGTATTTAGTTTAGTTTATAAAAATGTACCCAAAAGCGATTCTGAATTTGCACATTTATGGACAGAAATGAGAAGAGCAATTGCATAAGGCAGCAGATAGATTTCTCGTGTAATTTCTTCACCTTTTTCTGACACTGTATTAGATACCCCCAAAATAGGTATTTCTTTTACATTTTTGCATGTATACTCTCTCAGCATTATATTCTGGAATAAAATGTAATGTAACAGGGAAATAAACAGCTGCCTCTACATTCACTCGCTTCCCTCAGAGCTATGTAAGTTGAATGTCTGCCTGACATTGTGTTTTAAATAGCATTAAAATCATCCATTTGATATGATACTGTGAAAGCTTTTTTTAATTATGAAATCTTGCCTTAGTGCAGAAAAAAAATGAGCTTAATATATAAAATGATGAAAATGTTTGAATTCTTAGAATTTTCGAATGTGGTAGAATTTTTCCTGGAGTGACCATTACATCATACTGCTATAAATAATTCAAGTACCTAGGAAGATGTTTTCTCTGTAACTATTTACCACCCTCACCTCATTCTGTAATGTACTTGCTTCCTCTCCATAAAATAATTTCAATTTCTAGAGGTCATCTTATCCACTCTCTGCTTGTACAAGTTCACTAATCTTCATATATATTGAAAGTATTGTACCATTTAAAAAATATATGGATAAGAAATCTGTTTCCCTACACTTGGATTTACTCAAATCCATTTTCCCTAATCTGTAGTAGAACTACTCAATGATTTTTTTTTTTTTTCAGCAGATGTCTGTATCTTATTGCTTTCTTTATGGTTCTAATGTTCCTCATGTGCTGAAATAGCTTTGAAGGTTATTTCTATGTTAATTTCAGTGTAACCCAAAAGTGTGGTTTTGCTGTTTTGAATTCTTTTGTACTTGG
>VWZI01019924.1:23053-39584 GCA_013396835.1 Psilopogon haemacephalus
GAGGAGAGGAGAGAAGAAGAAATGAGAAGAAAACAAAAGAAAAAAAGGGGGGGTGGAAATAAAAAAAACAGGGGAAAAAAGTGTGTGTGTGTAAATAATTAATCCCTTTATCCCTTTGACTATTTTCTCTCTTTTCACAAGGATACTTGTCAGTGTTTAAAAGTATCCCATCCAACCATAACTACATCTGAGACCAGTAGAATCATACATACAAGTGTCTCTCTCTATGTGTGTGTGTATTTGACGTTGTATCATTCACATTCTCAGCTCCCTAACCTGATTTCTTATCCTGTTATTTATCGCATACCATTATTTAATTGCCAAATTAGACTATAATTATTTATGCTGATTTCTGAAGTTTTGGTAGCAAGTCAGTGGCATAATGACATTTGACACGCCTGTTATCTTAGATTATGTAAATCCCAGTGCATTCCTGAGCCAAACTGGCTGTTGACTGTGTTTTCTTTTATTGCTCACTCGGTATGCCGGCAAGGGGATGGGGCAGCTGCCTTTGGGATAGATTTTATCATTAAGGAGGCTTGCTCTCTGCTCCCTCTCATGTGGGAGGGAAGCAGAGCAGGACACAGCTGCAGCCTTTCATCCTGGGACATCCATGACAAATACCCATGGTATGCAAAGAAATTAAGTGAAACCGTTTCTAAGTAGATGCTTGAGTCCATGAGGCAGAAAACTCAAATTATCAGACAAAATGTTTCGCCGGTTTGCTTCATGGGCATCTCATAGCCAAATATTTGTATGAAATGTGGGGTTTATTTCTTTTTCCTTCTGCCCAAACATATACGCTAGTTTCATGTTTTTACTAACATGTATTACTGAAAATTTACCCACTCCTTCCGAAGGTATAAACAATTGAAATAGGATTTCTTGCCATGTCTCCCTTGTGCTTAAGTCCCAGGTAGATACTAAGTCTTTGCAAATATGAACTCTGGTAACAATTGAGCCAGTTTTTAATTTTCATAATTACACTGAATAATGATCAGAGTTGGACCTATTTGATAATGCTTGCATGGACATTTTTTGCTTGAATACTTGACCGATGATGGCTGGTGATAAAGACCTCCCCCCAACCCCTTCCCCTCTCAAAAAAACCCAACCCAACAACAACAAATTTAGGCCCTATTTGTGGTATTGTGGTCGTAAGTTATGTAAAGGGCATTCCATGTGCCTTGGTGTGGATTATGGGGAGTAAGCATGACAGAGTGCTCCATTTTGATCTGAGTAGCTGAGTGGACAATACAGGCTGGAGTGTGACTAGACAGCTTTCTCAAATGGGTAAGAAGAACAATTACATCCCTTAAGCAAAGTTGTGGTTCCTCCTGAACGTGGCAAATAGCAAATGCACTCACTGTCTGACTGTTAGGTAGCTTTGATAGGTTTGTACATATCAGAGTTTACAGTACATTTTCTTGTCCTTGAGGAGCAACTCTCTGGATTTCTCTTCTTGCTTGAAATGCAAATGTTAAGATGTGTTTGTTGCCAACTGACAGAAAGCAAGAAAAATTATTTTAAGATAAATCAAGCAGGCAAGCATAGCCTTTCATTATTTAAATGACTGTGTTTCGTGGCAATTTTGTCTTGAAATAACCTTCTGGTTTTGTAAATTGTGCAGTGCTCTTTTTCAGTAGCCAGAAATCTTTGTCACACACTCAAAAACCTTTGTGATACATGCATTGCTATCACAGTAATGGAAAGGTGGGAGCAGACAATTGGTAAATAGCATTAACCAGCAGCATGTGCCAGTGAGGGGAATGAATCATTGTTTTGCTTAGGTAAGTACTCATCGGTACCCAAGCAATCTGACTATCCTTTAGATATGACCTGAGAAGATAACTAGAAGAGGATCTTTTGTATGACTTCAACTTCAGTATTGTAGAGTCATCTTTCCCATCCTGCCCCTTCCACCATCATGTGCAGCTGAGAGGTTATTCTCCACTGGTGCAAAGAAGTTTGTTGGCACTGTCTTTTGCATTAGGATGGCTATATAAGGACATTCTCAGTGAGGATCAGTATCTGAGCTGAAGTCATACTATATGCCAGATTTTGGGGATGACAGGGTGCTTCCAGAAGTGTTAGAAAGTGGCCATGTTGCGCATTCAGTACTTTTCCCTTTGTCATCTTCATGAAATACCTTTAAGTAGATGCAAGTCAGGAAAGAAATTACAGTAATTGTTTGCTTTATGCATATGATCTTTTAAATATATGGTCTTTTATGACTTCTACATTCAGGATATTAGGGGTTTTTTCTTTATTTTTATTACCCTTCCAATATTTCATGGCTATTCTTAACATGAAAAGAGAAGTCTGTTTGAAGTTAGGTCTAATTTTTTGTTAAGAGACCGTCAAAGAGGTAGTGATGTACAAAATGTGATGGTTTCCCCCAAGCTACTTGTATTAGCAAAGGGCTAATATCCAAAAATTGTTGCAAAATACCTACTTGCATCTGTCTAAACACTCCTTTTGCTCAACTTTTGAGGCAAAATGTCTGACTTTCAAAACCCACTTTTAGATAACAGAATAATTGCCTGAGGATTCCAGTCATCTTCTCTTCTCAGATGAAGTTCTTCAGCTATGCCCAGATGAAACTTTTATTTTGTTCATTTCTCAGCTGTTTTGTGATCTGTATGATTTTTCACTGCAGTCTTTTGGCTCACAGCAAATTGTCATGTGTGTTATTAGTGAACTCTCTCTGACAGTAATCTCTGTATCTCTTATGATATGGATGAACCCTACAAAAGTTCTCATAAAAGCTCTCATAAACACTTACTGTGTGAGAGTAAAAGGGCTATAGGTGAGAGCTTGTTTAGAAGGTTTGTTGTGTTTGTTGTGCACTGGTTTTCAGACTCAGTTCAGGAGTGGTTTACTTACTGCAGAAATGATGTGTCCAACCAGGCTAGGATAGGGATTGGTTTTGGTATACTCACCAATGGTGAGGCTGCACCTCAAATACTGGGTTCAGTTTTGGGCTTCTCGCTGCAAGAAACTAATTGAAGTACTGGAGTGTGCCCAAAGAAGGGCAGTGAAGCTGGTGAAGGGTCTAGAGCAGAAGTCTTGTGAGGAGCAGCTGAGGGAACTGGGGTCGTTTAGGGTGGGGAAGAGGAGGCTGTGCAGAACTTCCTGCTTTCTACAACTGCCTGAAAGGAGGTTGTAGCAAGGTAGGGGTGGTGGTCCCTTCTTCTGAGTAACAAGTTGTAAGACAAGAGGAAATATCCTCAATTTGAACCAGGGGAGATTTTGGCTGGTCATTAGGGAAAACCTCTTCAGGGAAAGGGGGTTGTCAAGGACTGGAACTGGCAGTCCAGGGAAGTGGTTAAGTTGACAGCCCTGGAGGGATTTGAAATATATGTAGCTGTGGTGCTGCAAGGCATGGTTTAGTGGTGGACTTCGCAGTGCTGGGTTAACAGTTGGACTCAGTGATCTTAAAGGTCTTCTCTAACCTAAGTTATTTTATTATTGTACTGGAATTAGTTTTATTTAATATCTGATATTAACAAAAATTGACACCAACTATTATTTCTTTAAGGAGATATTTATTTTTACAATTTAAGTTCAGAAAGGAGGAAGAAGCTGTGGTACCACTGTGTTAGAGCCCCTAGTTATCTGTCATGACTGTAATGCTGGTGTCCATTATCACAGTCCTTAATCATCACTGTTCCCTTTAAAGTCAGCCTCATTTAAATGTGCTATTGTAGGTGTTTAGTAGAAGAACTTGCCTTGACTCCGTTGTTGAGGAGGAATTAAAACCATTGCTCACTTGGCCCCTCCTGGACTCTGGACATGGGATCTGCCTTCAAGAAATACTATAATAATAAAATTACTTTTGTTGTGTGTCATGTTAGTGCTACACAGAAAGGGAAGGAGATGGGCATTAGGCAAAGTCTATCCTGGCACTGTTTGTACTCAGCACCCAATGTCACAGCTGTGTCATTAATGGGGCCTCTGTCTGTGGTTACCTCTCAAAACAATTAAATAATCTTTTTCAGTCAGTACCTCAGTCTTATTAAATCAGTGTTTCATGATGTTACACAACAAAACCCTACTGTCATCTGTGGACAAGTGAGCTGTGTTTTAGACCTAGAAAGGCAAATTAAATTAATGAATTAGTGATGATATCCACTTCTATGTTGTCTTTCCTGTGTGTGTGCTGATGCTAAGGTTGTGTTATTAGCATCTTACGTAGATGCATCAGGAAACACTTGGTGTTGCGGCTTAACAAAGTCAGGATTTAATGCTCCACAACAACATGTGACTAAGGCAGATAATGAAAAAAAATCAGTCCATTTTGGTGAAGATTGTGCAGACAAAATATATTTCCTTCATGCATCAGGAAAGAAAAATGCCAGCAAGGATGATGAAGACTTTCTTAATAAGATTTCTATTTTCAAGTATTCCACTTCAGACCTCTTATTAAAATGAATGCATTAGATGCATAGAGCTAAGATCCCTGTTGAGTGAGATTATGCTTTCATCCATTTAATAATGGTGCAGTTGTAGACTTTACCTCTACCTTCTCTTGTAAATTTAAATATTTAGTGCTAAGCAAATTTTGCTAGGATTTAGGTGGGGGGTTTTAATTTTTTTTTTTCTAAATAAGCTCTCAATTTATGTAATATGAGTGGTGCATCTCACAAAAAGCTAACCATGATTCTTCCAGTCATCTTTTGACTTCAGTGTGTGTATTTACTGCAGAGGTCACATGGACAAGAGCCTTTTCAGGACAGCATTTGAAAATTGAATTTAAAGAGAGCATTTTGGTTTAATTTGCTGGGTCAATTTGTTTAAATAGGTAATAATCTTGTATTTGTCCCGATGAGGCCTTGGACAGAAAGTATATTAGGGCATCGTTTTTGATGCTGTAGAATATAGCACTTGTTCTAATAACTGCTGGAAAACAGATACATTTATGTATTTTTACTTGGAATGACTGATTTTTGGCTTATGTATTATTTGTGATTGACTGCAGTTTGCCTATTCATTTTCTTGCTGGCTTGGCTGTGGTAAGAGAAATTACCCTTCCCTTTGCTTTCTTACTCCCCTCTGTTCTCAGCCACCTCCCCAAGAGATCAGCTCCAGTCTCAGCACCGCATGACAGTTAGCAGTTGTGACAGGCTAGCCTATTTTTGGAAGTCTGTCCCCACTCTTTCCCCACTGGAAAAGCAAGTTATCTTTAAAAATTAATCCATCTGGAAGAGGAGAGGAGAACTTCATGAGACACTCACCAGTAGTGCTTGGGCACTGGTTCTGCTAATTATTTGTTCATCTTGTGTCATGGGATCAGAGGGGCTTGCACTTCTCCTGGCATTGATCACCTGCCCTCAAGCTCTGCAAGAGCCCTTCTGTTCTGTATGGAAAAAGAAGCAGACTAAAATACAGCATGAAGCGGCATGGATGTTGTCCAGTCATGTCTTATATTTCACACATTTTTAAGCTGCTTCTGCAAAACCAGAAATACTACTGCTTGTCTCCAAGGAACAGAAACAGAAATTCAGAATTTGGCAGTTAGGTTGGAAAGATTTTTTTTCCCCTCATTTATTTTGCTCCCTCTTTAGACTCTGCAGACTCTGCAGGCTCTACACATAGTAAAATATATGTGTTAAATTGTACTCACGATGGGGTAACATCCATAACACTGTTCCATTTGAAGAAGTAACTGCTGTGTTCTTAGTGACTACATCTCTTATTTTGATATAGTCTTGTTATAATCAAACTGCTACATCTCTGTGCATTGCACAGCCAGCCTGAATAAGGCAGATGTAGCCATGGAACTTTCTCTGTATTATCAAATAGAAAATAGAAAGCAAATGCTAATGTCTGGTAGGGAAATGATGGCAGCAAAAATAACTTGTCAATGGATAGTTTCTATTGTATCAAGAAAGCATGAATTATGTGAAAGTATGACCAAAATTCTCATTCCATGTTGTCAGTGGCCCTAAAGCTCAGGAGCACACTGAACAGCTGATGTTACTTTTCATCTCCTGAAGCTCTATTGTTCTGCTTTCTCATAGGTGGTTATTATTAGAACTTTAAAAATAGACTCTGCTGTCTCTCTAATCTATTCATGTAACCGTGTTCACTTTATTTCCTTATATATGATGTGAATACCTCTATGTGTACACTTTATATACCTGTCATTGCTAGAACATCAGAACGCCTTTCCCTGGAAAGCTGGTGCTGAGTCATCTTCAGAAGGTGCTCATCTTCTCTTATCAGCTTGGTATACAATAAATTACATGTTCAAAATGTCATTGATGTAAGTGCCACAAAAGGAGGGACACCTAGGCATTCAGGCCCAATCCTATATTTTGAAGGTCTGTGGAAGCTATGTTGTTCCAGGCTCCTGAGTCACAAGGCACAGATTTATAGCATTAGCTGGCTAATGAGGCAGATGCTGTAAATATTTCCCAAATAGAGTGTCTTTAGAGGCAGGACTGAGATACCTAATCACCGTGTTCCATTTACGTAGACAATACTTTCTGAATGTGATTTTGTCTATGTATGTCCAAATTAAAAGATCATCCTCGCACTATATGTCTGTTTCTGTCCTCCTGTATCAACTGAAGCTCAAAAAGTATGTACGATTGTCTGGATAGAATGGGTTAAATTGAAAGTGGGGTAACACTTTAATTTACAGCTACAGGAAAGTGTGCATTGTTTCCTCCCTCTCTACCACTTTTCCTTTCTAGCTCCCAATAAATAAATAAATAAATAGATATGTTACCCATTTTAATACCTTTTAATACCCATGTTAAGACACAAATACAGGCTGGGTGGCAACTGGCTGGAGAGCAGCTCTGAGGAAAAGGACCTGGGGGTCTGGGTTCATGAAAAGCTCAACATGAGCCGACAGTGTGCACACATGGCCCAGAAGGACAACCGTGTCCTGGGCTGCATTAAGTGCTCTCATCAGACCCCACCTGGAGTACTGTGTGCAGTTCTGGAGCCCATACCACAAGAAGGAAGTGGAAGTGTTGGAGCAAGTCCAGAGGAGGGCCACAAAGATGATCAGAGGGCTGGAGCACCTCTGCTATGAGGACAGGCTGAGAGAGTTGGGGCTTTTCAGCCTGGAGAAGAGAAGGCTTTGAGTAGACCTTATAGTAGCCTACCAGTATCTTAAGGGGGCCTACAGGAGGGCTGGGGAGGGACTATTCACAAAGTCTTGTAATGACAGGACAAGGGGTAATGTGTTTAAACTGGCAGAGGGGAGATTTAAATGGGATGTTAGGAGGGAGTTCTTCACAGTGAGGATGGTGAGACACTGGAACAGGTTGCCCAGGGAGGTTGTGTCTGCTCCCTCCCTGGGTGTGTTCAAGGCCAGGTTGGATGAGGTCTTGAGCGACCTGTTCTAGTGGGAGGTGTCCCTGCCTGTGGCAGGGGGTTGGAACTGGATGATCTTTGATGTCTCTTTATCATTCTGTGATTCTATGATATAGTTCACTTGTTTACATTCTCATCTAAAGGCTGGGTCTTTTTTTTTTTTTTATTATTTTGATATATTAAATTCACACTTCTCTCCCACCTCTGCCTTCAGTTCCAGGAGATGCCCATGACTGTGTAGTTACAATGAACGGCATTACTACTGTTTACAGCAGTTAATACTTTATACACAGGTGTGTTGATTGTCTGATAGCTGTAACACAAATGTAACCCAGTTTTTAACCTGATGATTGATTTGTTTTCTGCATGAATTTTTGCTCTGAGATTATCACTTGTCCAGTTGTGTGTAGCACAAATGGCACTATGCCCAGCAGCTCCTTCTCTGCCTAGTTTAGTTCATTTGACTAACAGCGTTCATTGACAATCTGCATAGAGTGACCCAGAGACTCTCCTGGGTTGTTCCTGGTGTAGAAGTGATCAGATTGTGCAGAAGATGTTTATTAATAATAAGCAGAAATTTTCTTGCAGAAATGATTATGCAAAGCAGTCTTTTGTATGTCATTAAGATATCTTTTGTGCCTCGTCAAGGCGTATCACTAGTGATAAATTGTGCTGAGTGGTCATAGAAGACCATGGTCAGCTGGATTAAGTAACTGAGTTAGCTCTGCTAGCTCACACAGCCTCCCAGGGGAAATATTAGAAATGTTGGAGTAAAAGGAGGCAAAGTATTTATGTACATTTGAGTTGATTGTTTTGAAATTTGTGTAGAGAGATATGCAATGTGCCTCTGCACTCAGCTGAGGATGTGTGACTATCACTTGGAGCAAGCGAGAAAGTCTACCCAAATGATCTGCCAGAAGATGTCTGGTTTCCTCCTCTCACTCCCACCTTCTGTGATCTCCAGCATGTATCCTGTCGAGGTTGCTGCATCTTGCCACAGCTAGTGCAAGACTGTCGCTGCCATTCCTTCTACTTGGAGCCAGGGAGTGCACAGTACAATTGAAAATGCAGAGGAAATCACACTTTTGCCAGCCTAAGGTTAATTCTGTATTTGGCCAAAGCTTGTTATTTCTATCCAAAACCATGTTCATCTGATTTTAGAGTTAGACACTTACCACTCCTCTTGTTCTCTTTTAGTTTATTTTAGTCTCATTCAGCTATAAGGCAAGGCTTACTTTTTTTTTTTAAAAAAACATTTTTTTTTTTTTTTTTCCCAGCTTCTACTGTTTTGGTGACATTTCCAAGGGCTAATTATGCATATAATTGTAATAATTGTATGGATATAATTGTGTGTGTCATTGAAATTCCAAGATGGGCAAATGAAAGCACTTCCATATGGACACTTTGGCTTTAACACTTTGTTAATTGATGGAAGAAGTGATTTAGCTGGACTTTTTTTGTTTGTTTTCCATATGAACATCCATCTGTTGTATGATTGTCCACATCTTCATGACTCTACCATCACCATGCTTTGCTCTGGCACTTGGCTGATTGTAAAAAACTGCTTCTTTATAGGTTTGTTGTTACACTTGTTTCTCTTCCATTACCAACCTGAAAGCTGATCAGTGTCAAGACACTTCCATAATATTTATTATAATACAGAGTAAATCAATATCTGTGTAATGGAACAAGAATATATGCATTAAGACTGTGAATTCTGGTGGTGACTGATGTTCAGTGTTTCTGCATTCTAGCCTTTCAGAAGGTCAAAAATATGGAAGATGTGAAAGATCTGGTTCATGTAATTTTTCTTTACCTGGACTCCCAGATAAAAAGACTGTCTACTGTTCACATCACTATTACAGGGTAAACCAGGGTGCCCATTGTGTAAGCAGTTTATTTTAGATTTGTTTTGGACCTGGGGGAATACTCCATTGCCTGCCCCTCATACTTACTCTACCCACCTTTTATTGTTATTATTATAATATTTCTATGAAAATCATCAAAACTCAAGTGAAAGCGCTAGATTCTAATAGCCAAATATCACAATGTTAGTGTGCTTTGTTCTTCTGCCCTACAAAGTAATGGTAATGAAAACTAAATGCTAATGTGGAGAGAGCTGGCTGCTATTTAAGTCAGCTGGAGATACTTTATCAGATGTAATAAGGAGAAGAAAATGCCTGATTTCACCCAGTTACCTAGAAAGGAGGTTTGCTGTGCTCTTTGAAGTTTGGTTATGGCTCTCCTCACATAGTTGCATCTGCTGACTTGTGTGGCAAGGTGTTTTTTTTTTTCTGCTTCTTATTACTAGAGATCCAGGAAGCCTGTTCATCAAAGGTAGCCAGCCTGTGTGTCACCATGATGAGGTTTTTATAACCTTAATGAAAGAACTGTGTTAGACTGTTAAAGAATATGCTTCTTTGTTCTCTTCGACACAGTTACCTGTATTGCACCCATTATGGCATCTTGTGTTATAAACACCAGTGGTGTTCTTGCTGTGTTCTCAAGAGAAGGATAGTGTAAGGGAACAGAGGCACTATTTAAGTCAATAATTCATTATTATGATACATTTTTGTTAGCAAAGTTGTAGTTCACCTGTATTTGGAATGTGAGAACGTGGCTAATGACATTTTCTTCAGCCTTGAATAGACTCTCTGACCTTCGGGCTCTTCTGGTACTGGTGTATCCGAATGTATTTCTTACCCTCAAAGTGGTGGCATTTGGTGATATTTTGGGTGTTTTGACTGCAAATCACCTGCAGGCATTAAGAACTGTGGGGCTGCATGGTGTACCCAATGTAGTGTTGGGTTTATGGCATGTTTGCTATTGGTGGTGTTATGTGAGAAGATGATTGTGCAGGTTCAGCCTTAAATCTCTTTAGGTCCCAAGTTAATCGTAGAAGTACTAGCTTTAAGGAGAAAGCAGAATTGATGCATTATGGATTCTGAGCGTGGAAGCCCATAAGGCTATTTTTGTAGCAATGCTTTTCAGAGCAGAATCTGTTTCTCATCTCTAGTGTCCTTCGTATCGTGTATTTTAATTAGATATTCAAGTAACATGGGGAAGAATATCCCCACTCTGCTTCCAGTCTCTGGTCTCCAATCTCTCAAATGCTTTCTTTTATCCTTATGTTTATTCATGTGAGTTGTTCGTTTGACTAGGCTGGTTGCAGAAGAAGAGCTGCATAAATAGTGGATTTCAAGTTTAGTATGCAAAGTTAAGGAAGACAGGGGAAGTATGTATATGCCATTGCAAGCTCATTTTTTTTCACAGTGTACTGTACCTAACACACCAGTATGTTCTACAAGTAAATTTATTCCTGTGCTGCTGGTGATACAGGGCAATGAATAAAATACTTTTGTTATAACATAATAAATCACATTAATATTGATAAAATAGCATAAGGATCTTGTTATAGATCCTGTGGCTGCAATATAACCCAGCGTAATATCTGACTAACATTTATTGTTGAGTGTAATTTTTATACTGCTTTGAAAGTGACAAATATTTGATATGTTCAGCTAATAGGTTTAATTAAAAGTCAAGATTGATTATGAAGATGAGTAACCGTCCTTCATTACCTTGTAGGAACAAAAGATACCTCTGTTTTGAGAGGAAAAAGAAAAGAATTACTAACCCAGTAACATGTATCAGAAGAATTGCAAATACTCCCTTCCATGAGCAGAGATCATAAATATTAAATTTTGCCTCCCCAGCAAAGAGGGAATGAGATTCAAAGCAAATTGGGTTTGCAGAACTGCTCGGTTTCAAAAAAGTGATTTTAAAATAATGACAAGTGCACTTGTCAGAGATGAGCTGTTGCTTCAGACAGATCAGAGATGATTAGAGCAGTGGAAGATGGTGGGGGCTTGCTCTAAATTTCAACACATTATTCAAGTGTAACTCGGATGTAAAAAAACGAATGTGGGATTGGTTCCCTGAGTTTAAATATTGAATATTCATCCCATGGTCATGTAAGAAACTTGAAAAAGGGTATTAGACAACTCTCCTAATTTGTTCCAATGTTTCCAAGAAAGTGGCAGCACCAACTGATGCATTGTAATGTGTTATATTTATAGGTCTATTTAGCAACTTTTTCCTATTAAATCTTGTCAGGCTCTGTGATTTATATGATATTTGTTCAGCATGCTTGTAGCAGATACAAATGGGTGAATTGAAATATGAAGTGTGTTAATCTCTGAGTTGAGCCAATGATAAAGCTGTATTAGGCTAATAACAGTTTAAACTAGCCATGTATTTAATTTCAGCTCTGTAGACTTTCAGCCTTAGATATGTTTTAGCCTCGTATAAGAATGCAAAATGTCATTAATTTGTAAATACAGCATATTGTTCTGAAGGGTCATCTCTATGTCTTCAACTTACAAGCAGAAGAAAAAAAATACTTTTTAAAAAATATGTTCCAGAATTCAATTTTTCTCATATTTCTTGTGTCAGTTGCTGATATTTAGCGTAATTTTTAAATCAGTTGTCCGATATCACAACTGGCTTAAAATGACTAGTAGAGTTGTTTCATTTGTGCAGCCTTTTCTGATCAGTTCTCTGAATTACCTCAAAATAAGCCACAAGCATTTCAACTCTCACATCCTTTTATGGATTTGACGTGAAAAAAAGGCATTCCTGTACCTGTCATACAAAGAAACTCTTGAAACTCGCCTAGTAAGAGGACAGCATTTTGGAAAGGATTCAGCTCCTTGCTATCAGACTTGACAAGCAGTTTCAGTTCCAAACTGGCCTCATTGAGCAGTACCTTGGATGTTTAGTGTGTCCAGTATTCCAGTGTGGGCTGCAGAGTACTGTAAATGTAAAATACTGTTGGGTGTCTTCTACAGAAAATGCTCAAGATGGGCTCCAGCCACTACGTCACCCACAAGTGCTTCTGTGTTCACAGATAGCAGGTCCCTTCCCGAATTGGCTCTGTCACAATCTGTGTGAGGAAATTATCCTCCACACACCCTAAAGAACCTTTGGGATTTCTCCCTCTCGTCTGTATTATATTGCTGGAAAGTATCAGGGAATCTGAAATCACCCATGAGAAGAAGGACCATTGATCAAGGACTAATGATTGCTATTCAATTTATCCCAATTTTTCCACTATGAAAACACAGATTACAGAGTTCATCTGTGACAGTTAAAGTTTATGTCTGGCAATGTGGAATTATTATTGAAGCTACCAGACTGGGAGAAGACGAGGTACAGATTTGAAATGGGCTCTTTTATTCTACAGGTTAAGAAATTCTTGTTTGAATTTAGAAGTCATTGCTTGAACTGCTATATGAGTATCTATATGTGAAGCTTTTTGTATCACTCCAAATAAACAACAATGACTAGAAATGTAGAAAACTCAGAAAATCCCTCCTTCTTCTTCTCTTTCCAGTAATGATTTTATATACATAATCAGCCTTCTTTTTGTTATCTTGATTAACAGCCAGTTTAGATTTTTATTCCCAGTAGTTTTGTAGGGAAATTTTGGTATGGAAGTCTTTTTACTATTGCTGTGTTTGGTGTGTTGTGTTTGTGCTTTGCTTGTGTTGCCAGCACCCAGAGTCTAAAGTGTGTGGTCATTGGCTGTGATATCTGGTATAGAGGCCACAGGACATAACTAAGTTCCCACAGAAAAAGAATTGTCTCTGTTAGCTGACTCATCTAGTGCCTAGAGGTAACCCTTAAAATTATACATATTTGTGCAGTGTAAATGGTGCTTGTCAAAACCTTTCTGTCGAGAGGATGTGGGGGTTTTATGTGGACAAGCTTACTGCTTGGGCGTATTAGCAGAGAGCTGTGCTTTGCCATAGGCAGTGCAATAAACTTCCAGATCTTGACTGTCAGAGCGGAGGTGAAATTAGATTGCTTTTCAACACTTGGCCATGAGATCAGACTGGAATAGCCTAGGAAAATCTTTTGAGTAGTGTGTCATTCACCCAGTGCATCCAAAAGTATTTGCATTTCACATTAAAATGTCCTGTGCTGTTAAGCAGTGACTACAACATATTTGTTAGCTAAGCCATTGCCTAGTGGAAAGATTTGGAGAAAATAAAACAAAAATGGAAATCTTTTTGTTGGACACAACTGTGCTGCAAATTGTTTTGATGCCTTGTCCCCACTTGTTTCTGATGTGCATCACTTGTGTCAGGGGCTAATGGTCCTTCAGTGTTCTCTGTCTGTTCAGGACCATCTCAAGTGGTTTACCAGCCTTTTGCCAGGAAATTTTGGACATTTGCTCAGTGATAGTCGCTCTGCATCGGGATGCTTCATTCAAAATGGAAAATCTGATGGGTTTATTCTCTTACTTTAAGTGAATAATACTTTCTTTGTTTTCTTGAAAAACATAGGTTCTGGCCTTGCATCATGGCAAGACATCAGTTTAAGAAAATTTAGACTAATAATCAGTACGGCATCGCTTCTTAGCTTCACTGAGATCTCACCAGTCCAGGTGGTGAAAAGATTCTATGAGAAGATTCAGCCCTTTCTGGAACTTCAGGAGAAACTTCCTTCTCAGTGTCTTTCAACATGAGGCCAATCTTGTGGTTTGTGAGGTCCTTACTGATGTTCTGTTTTCCTTTAGGATCTGAGAAAGAGCTTTAGATGATTGTATTAACTAGATACAGTAGTTGGTCTAACCAAAGAGGCTACCTCTCCTAGAAGACTTACCTACGTCAAAGAATTTTTTTTACTGTTAAGAGGATCTGCTCTTGTTGGAAGCTGTCACCCAATGCTGGAATTGCAATGGGAGAGAAAACAACATAAAAATACAGAAGTCTTCGTCTGCAGGTGTATTTAATATAGTTTACAGGATTTGGGGTAAGAAATAGAAACTCACATGTTTTTCCAGCGTAGACAGAGGCTGAATAGGGGAGATTGCAATGTCATGTGGACAGAGAGAAATATTTCTGCATGATGACAAATGATAACTTCCATGCACTGATTACTGCTGATATTTTTGTGTTAGGCAACAAACACATTTAATCCCAAGCACGTTAGTCTCTTTTTCAAAGTGCCTTAAGACATAGACCTAGGCTGTATCTCAGTCTTTATAAGGCATAATCCAGAAAGTGGCTACTCTGGCAGATGGCACTCAGATATGCTTTTAGCTCCAAGGATGTCTTAGAATGTAGCACAAAGAAAGTTTTCAGCAAGGAAAACATCTCATGCCTTTCACATCTGAAAAGTTTGCAGCCTAACACAAAGAAAAATAACTATTGGCTTGTGCATTTCAGTCTTTCAAAAGCGGATCTGTAGAGCTCTCTTCCATATTAATTTCTCATTTTTCCTTGGAAAACACTGGTAAAGTTTTAATGCAATTTGGGTTATTGTATATTTTTCTTAGTAAGATTTCATATACTTCTCAGGAATGTTTGGTCGACAAGAGCCAGGTCATAGCTCCCTTGAAGCTGTTAGTTAGTAGGAAGATATGAGAAGATCACAACTTCTCATATTAGGCAGGGATATAAAGGCGCACTGAAAAAAAAACTTAGGTTTCCATTTATTTTTCTAGTCAGAGTGATCTGATATTTTTGGAACTGAGATAAGCATCTGCCAGGTTTGTTCTTTGTTTGCTGTCTACCTATGAATGCCAATCCATTGTTCACATTTTTCTGCTGAACTTCTCAGTAGCATCCCCACTGTGTTAGGCTGGTGGAGCATCTCTGAAACTCTCAGCCTCCTTAATTTCTGTCCAGCAAGTCTAAGGTCTTTATGCAAATTATAAACAGGTGCCAGCAAGTTACACTGTAAAAAAATTGGCCTCACAGAGCACTTAAATATTTCTCTTCACCTTTTTGGGATCTAGAAAGAGTATACCAAGATTTGTTTTAAGTGAAACTAGAGGCTCCATCCTAACCCAGTATCCTCTTCATGACTATTGCCAGTAGCATGAGTCTTTCTTAGGGAATGAAATGTGAAGTCTAAAGCAGTATTTTCCTAACTGTTACCCTTCTCATTTTGGAAAAGCACATCCTAGGCACTTTTTGAGCCAGAGGTTGTATCCACAGCTTTGTGTTTATTAGGTCATGCTGAACTTTCTTTGCTGGATTTATCTAATTAGTCTTTGAAACCACTTGTAATTCTCAGTGCCTACATTGCAGTAATTTTTTATGCATGCTTTATAGCAGCTTAAAGGACCTTCTATGATTACCTACATATATATTTTTTCCTACCATAAATCATTTTTCTAAGTGCATAAATCCAATTAGTATAGCTTTTATTTTATCTGTTGATGGTTTGGTAAACATTTTGCATCAACATTTTTATCAACAGCTTTATATAACAAGCCATTAATCCAGTTTCTAAGTACGACTGCCTGTTCTTAGTTGTGGGAGAAGGGAATGCTTTTACTTTGCCAAATTATATAAAACAAATCTGCTAATGAAGATTTAATTTTTTTAAAAATCATATAAAACTCAGACTCATATATAATTGTATTATCCAGCCTCACCCTGTCATTTTTTTCTTACTGAAGCTGGTGTCAATCCATAGGGCAGTTGGTTATCTTTTATGTGAAGAAGATGTATTTGTTCCACATAATCCTTTGTAAAACATGTCCCAAATTTTTTTTTACTGTTTCTTCTGAAATAGTTATTAACTATTTCTTACTATTCCTACTGAACTGACCAATTTCATTGTCTCTTTTTTTCCTTTAAGCTTAGCATCTGACTTTTCTCTACATTGTCTTCTGCTGTTAAGGAGACATAGTTTCTCTTTGTATCTCTATTCTTGAAAAAGTTTTAGATCTGCGTGTGCTTTAATTCCAGTGATAATGAGATTTTTGTCAGATAGTGTTCAGTCCTTGGCTTTTAGGACTTTGTGAATTAAGGATGCTTTTCATCCCAGCCAGGCTAGTATCCCGCTCTGTTTTTTACATTTCTTATCTTTTCCCCTAGTTCTAGAAAGTTTTTATTAATTTTTAAGGGGCACCAGTAAAAGTGTGCTGAATCTCTAGGAATACTACTCAATATTAATTTGCAACCTCTTCACCCTAAACTGGTAGGTGCTATTCTAGCTGCAGTGTGCAGTGTGCTTCTTACTATCTAGGAGGGAATAATGGGCTTGCTTTAATATTTAATAGGATCGCTCCTCTGAAAGTCTTATAACTATATGTGATTTTTTTCATACTTTTCTCATCTTCCATGTTCTCTTTAGGACTCCTTTTTTTTTTTTTTTTTTTTTTTTTTTTTTTTTTTTT
>VWZI01019924.1:46259-67371 GCA_013396835.1 Psilopogon haemacephalus
CTTGAGCGACCTGGTCTAGTGAGAGGCGTCCCTGCCTGTGGCGGGGGGTTGGAACTGGATGATCTTTGAGGTCTCTTCCAACCTAAACCATTCTATTCTCTGATTCTATGAATGTTTGTTGTGACAGGTAAAATTTCACAATGGGATTTTCTTCTAGGAAATGTGGAACCTTATGTGAAGTGTCCCAGTGCATCTGAGGGCAGGATTTAGGGGACACAGTTAGACCACTAAGCACTGAAATGAACACAAGCCCTTTGATTCACAATTTTGTGAGCAGGAAGAGCAGAACACACATTGCTTTCATGAAGCTATTATTAAAATTCTAGCGTGTTGCATCTAAAGGATATTTGAAGAAAGTAGGTTAGTTTTACTGGATCAGACTACAACCAGATGGGTTGTTTCATATAAAAAAAAAATTGAGAGCAGGAAAAGGTTCTGACTGTGCATTGAAATCTGACAGCAGACTTTTCTACAAACTACTGTGGTTTACCCAGGGAATATTAAATACTAATTTGTTTGCAAACTGACTGCTAATCTGTTGATTGCTTGCTCTTCTTTGTCCTCCTGATGATTGGTATTCTGTTATTTCAGGTTTGAAGTTGAGTAACTTTTTTTTTTGTTATAAGCAATTTATTTTAAACTGTGTCCCAGAAATTAGATGCTACTCAGAGAGAGATAATTGCCCAAACAAATGAAGTCTCCTGAGTTAAGGTCTCCTGAGTTGAAGCCTCTGTTGACAGGTCTTTCTTAGGGCTCTTTCTAAACCATTGCAAAAGGTAGCTGTAACTTATGATGCTGCGTTTTACAAATTCAATAACATATTTACTTTTGGTTTGTCTGTAATGCCTACTTTCCATTGTTTCAACTTTGCTTTTTTGCATTGTGTTTCTGTGCCTTGTTATGTGATTCTCTGTGAATGTGATTAAGAGCAAAAGGAAAAGGAAAATGCTTCCAGTTGTGGTTGAGGCTTGCTGCGTGGTAGTCTTCTCACAGGAGAAGTGGTGGTTTTCTCATCACTGAGGGGCCTTTTGGGCTCATTACAAAAAAAATGTAAGAAAATATGAATCAGCTCTTTCTGGTTTTTATGCTTGAGTTCCTCAGCCTTCTTCTTACCCCGGAGTGAAATATTCAGCAAAAGCTGGCCGCATAACTTCCATCTCTTGCTTCCAGTTGACTGAATTACTTCACCTTTACTACTCTTCTCACCAGGTGGAATATCTTATGTAACACATTTACTCACTAGATAATTAAGGCAAAATGGATTCAGGAAATGATTTGTAAAAAAAAAAAAAAACCAGCACATGATCAACTCCAAACTCCTCTGTTCTGTGTATTTAGCACTGACCAAGTATGAAAATAGAGTATGCCCCAGTAAAAGTGTGAAAGCAAGCAAAGTGAAGGTAAGGAATTCTTTGAATTTCAAAATGACTTCTAGGTTTTAGCAGCTTTTGAGATGAGTTCTTTAGCGGCTTCTAAACGGAATATATCTGCAGTATTCAAGTCACCCTTCTGTGGGACTGTCCGTGTTCTAGTGTCTGTAGGAAGGATTCTTCAGCATACTGAGTGAGTTGTGTGATTTAACAGAGCATTTTTCTCCTCATTTCCTAGGACTGTTTTCCCTCAGGAGTTAGCGTATGTCTGAGTTGTACTGGGCTGAAAATCGCTCTCCTTTAAAGGTTCATTTGGTCAACAGCTCCTGCAGTGTACTCCAACTGTAACATGTTCATTGTGACTAACGGCCTCCTTCCAGCAACTGAAATAACAATGCTTTTTCTGTTCATGCCTGTGAATCCTGGAGAGGATTTTGAAAAGCCATCCACTAGGTATAAATTGTTCCTATTTGACGATGAAAACCCCTATTGGTACCTTCAAGACTGTATTTCTATCTGTCTATATTATATAGAAATAGTTTTTTGTGATAATATTAGGAAATGCATATTCTTTACTTTAAAAGAAAGAAGAAAAAACAAGGAGAAACCCAAATTATAGTATCTGATTTTTTAAAGATTAGCACTGGTAAGTGCTAATGTAGGAAAATAAATTAAAAAATGCGATCTGTGAGAAGTAGCAAAATTACTTATTTCTCCAAACTCCTAATAAGTTAATTATTGTTTATTGTTTCTGCTAGCATAGAACCTGTCAATCCTGCTAATCATGCTGACTTAACTGGTGTTTTGCAAAGGACAAAATACAAGATCATGTCCAGAAATTACCATCTGTGTAAAAGACAAAAGAAAATAACTGAATGACTTAGAGAGGGTTTGAGAAAACAAGGAGATGCTGTTGTTCACTGTGATAGGAGGTGGTCTTTAACACGTCAAGAGTTACCCTTGTGAAACCTTTATGTGCATCACACCAATAAAATGTTTTAAGACGATAGCAAGACAGTATAACTCTTCCAAGAGCCAATGGACAGTATGAACAACAGCTTGAAGTGAGCTTGATTTAAAATCAACCAGATGGGCAATGGATGTTCTCACATGCCTGCTAGAGGTAAGCACAGCCATCCAGTGCAGAACAAGAGAGAAAGATGCGGAGGACAGACTGTGCAAGAGACTGAGAGCAACAAAATGTGACAAGCATTACATCTCTATACGTCTTTTATGATAGTATGAAGTCAGAATTCATTAGAGCTTTTTTATAGGTACAGTAGCAACACCATATGGAATGTTTCTGTTTGGCCATGGCCACATGATATTCTCTCTATATTCTGTGACACTTGTACTCTAGATGTGTGTGGGAGGGATATATGCAGAGAATTAAATTTTCTACTAGCCAAATAATTACTACATATTCTTCTCCTTATTACTCAGATGTACCTAAGCAGTTTTTTCCTGAGGAGAGGTGTAGTAGGTTTACCTTGGCCAGCTGCCCTTAAGCTGCTGTCTCACTTCCCTGCTTCATCAGGATAGGGAAGAGATAATAAGAGAGAAAGTTTCGAGTGAAAATAAAGACAGGTCACTGACCAGTAGCCATTAGAGACACGGGAGGTTCCAAAAGGGAGGGAATTAATTTAATTTAATGACAATTACAGTAGATTTATTTTTGATATATCATAGCAAGCTCCTTCAATAAAGTTTGTTTATTAAGTGAGAACAAGCAGACGGACACATTGCTAGTGATCACTGCAGAGATGTACCTTCTTAATGGTTCGCTATATATTTCTATTTTATTTCTATTCTATTTATACTTCATGTGCTGCTTCTTAACAACAGTGTGTAAGAGCCAACCTTCTGGACAATAAACACTTCCATCCTCATTCCAAAACATTTCCTTGCCCAATAGCCATCATCCCAGAGAGGCAAGAATGAGGGAAAGACTTTCTATGTTGTCCTTACAGTGGCTACTTTGGGTTTGGTGTATTCACCCCTGTAGTGTGCACTGTATTTAACAGCATGGAGAAATAGCCTCGGGTGAAAAGCCCTGATCTGAGTGTCTTATCTCAAAACAGACAAAGAAACCATCTGCCTAAACATCTATAATCTTAGGAATGCAAATAAAGCAAAACATTTGTTGGCACTATTGTTGATAAATATCGAAATACTCAAATTGTAGCGAATCAGGGAGTGTTTGCAGTTCTTCATCACGTGAAGCCTGTTTCAGAGCGTAAGATAAAATAAGAACTGCACTGATGCAAATTTCAATGCAGATTGCAGATCTGGAGCTGAAACCATTTCCATTTACAGTTCAGCTAATTGGTTTCCAATTGCTTCTTTCATTTCATTGCACCCAAATGCTCATTTTTAAATCTGGAAACTACTATATTACTAACTCTATAAAGCAGAAATATTTTTGTGTGGCTTGTTGATTATCGAAGCATTTTTCTGGTATTCATGAACTTAAAGCTGAATTTATGACACCGACACGTAGAATTACTTGATTTACATTAAACCTACAAATTGTAAACTTAAAAGGTTCCAGTTGACTCCTACTCTGCTGTTTTTGTCATGCCACAAAATAAGTTAATCACTTTGAAACTACCATTAGAACAAGACAAATACTTTGGTGTCAGAAAGGTTTACGATTTAGAAGAAAATCACACTGAAGAATGATGCAAGTTTTGTAGACTGTCTTACACCCATGTGGCATGGCATACATGTATGTCAGATGCATGTTTTTGGTGTGTATTTTTAATCAACTGTCCCTTGCCAGCCCAGAATAATGTATTAGCTAATTATGGTGGACTGTGGATATCTCTATTTCTTTCCTAAATGTTTGCATGCTGAAGAAATACCTGTTGTTTACCTCATTGTCTGTGCTTTCAGTTTAGCAGGCTGAGGTTGCCGTTGCTTGTTGTTGGTGACATGTTCTGTTTCTACTTGCACCATTGCACTGTGTGCAAATTTCAGGAGTTAGTATTTCTTGACCCAGTGAGTTACTGAATCCATTTACAGAAGCATCAAGAAAGATAAAGTGCATCAATTAAGCTTGATATATTTTATGTAGAAGCAAAGCTGACCATTAGTAGCATCGAAGAAGGTATTAATTACAAAAAATAAGAACAGCACTAATACAGTTTATGCGTTGAAGATTGTTAATGTTTCCCTGAAGAAACTTTTACATTTTTGTTTGCCTGATTTGTGATCCTCTCCTCTTCCATTTTAATATGCCAGTTTCTCTTTCACTTTCCTGCTTGGAGAATATTTAAGAAACCCATTAATGTTTATTTGAGTACTTAGAAGAAGTAATACTGGTTTACACCTCTCAAAGATAATTGCATTTTGCAATTGGGTAAATTTTATCTGTCTTCTTCTGTCTAATTGTTTAGATGGCATCAATACTAAAATTGCCATGGTCTTTCATATCTCCTCTGAGCTAGCCTGTGTTTCTTACAAAAAAGCTTTGGAGCAAATATTAACCAGCAAAATTTAATTGTTCACAGGCAGCACCCATCATATACAGTCCCTTAAATTAATTCATTTTCCAATTACGTTATGTAATGATGATATGCAAATCTTGGTAAAATCTGAATATGGTAATTAAAAAAAATATATATGCTCTTCACACATCTTCATTTTAAAATAATTTTTATGTTTCCTTTTTTTTATTTGTGAAATAGTTCTTTTATAATACAGATTTGAAAATGTTGTGTTAAAGCTATATAGGTTTGCGACATGTGAATAGAATTTGATGTCCTTATATCTTTAGACCATGGTTACACCAATCCTATTATGAGGAAAATGAGCTAGTTTTGAAAATCTGAATGCATTCAGAAATGCTCATATGAGTAGAAAGGATTTAGAGGGAGCTCAGTGTATTTAGTTTTAAAAAACAAGATTCTAAGACATTGATTACAATCTGTGCATATCCTTTTGAGAAACAGAAAACTGGTGATGGAAAGGAAAGCTAGTGATGGCAAAGAAAGATCCAGCAGCTGGAGACTGAACCTAGATACAGTCAGAGTTGAATTAGGTAGCTTTTCTGAATGGAGAGAATAAGTCAGTAGCTGCAGTAGCTCTCCCATGAATGGTGTTGGGTTGGCTCAACACCTGGTGTTTTTCTTAAAGTTGTTCCTGTGTGGACATGGATGAATTGGAGGAATCTGTTGGCATATGTTGCATAGGTCATGTTGCAAGTTTCTGAGATCCGTTTTCTCTCAGAGTTATGATTAATGTGGGTGGATGTGTTAGAGATGGTGCAACCTGAAGAAGTGATAGTGTGATCCAACCAAATGGTTGATCTGGTGTCAGGGCTCCTCAGGGGTGTGATTGTTCTGTGAACTTAAATGTTTTGCTAATATTTTTAATGCCCTACTTCCAGTATGTGTAACAGGTAGACTGACAGGAACAGTTACTGCCTACGTCATGAGAAGAAGATGAAGTTTGGTTAGAGGGATGAAGCGTATGTTCCTGTTCTCCTTTTCGTTACTAAATAATATTCTTGGTATGGATTGTAGCCAGCGTATATGGATGATCGTTTTTCAAAGTGACAAGCTTTTCTGCTCCATCTCAGGCACATGATTCATCCTGTTGCGTGACTTAGATTGGAAATAAGCATGCTACAGTTAGCTTTTTTTTTTTTTTCCAGTGTAAGCTTAGTGCCATAAGCTGAGTTTTTTGAGGAAGTTAAAAAATCCTTTGCTTATTGATGGTAAGAATCGTGCCTATTACGTGTTAAGGCCTTCTGTAAATACAGATTTGATTTATTAATTCTGTTTTATTTTCTTTCTGAATTGAGATCTCTTCTTATAGTGGTCTGTGGTGATCAAAGAGAATGAAGCAGGATTTCTTTAAATTGTTTTCATTCACACTTCATTTGAGTTAGCACAGTATTGGAAGAACATTATAAGAATTTGGAATTTGTTGCTTATTGATTCCATGCTAACAGTGAAACTTCATTATTGCTTTCCATTTCTCTTGTGTTATTTGCTGAAAACAATCCAGAGATTAGGATGAATGAAGTTGGAATGTTAAAAAGAAATGGTGGAAATTTCAGTCAGCATTTTCTTTCATTACAAGTGGACAATTAAGCAGGAATGTCCCTTGTGTACATAAAAACACTTGAGGAATCTTCTTAGTAGATATCAGTTTACCTGATAGTTTTTAATGTGAATAAAAGTGACTTTATGGCCTTGAAAAACAGTACTTCCGCTTCACATATGGGAGCTCAGTTTTGAAAACTGAAACCTGCATGTGTAAATATATCCATATTTGTGAATGGCTGTGAATATAGTTTAAAATGTTTTGGTATATGGATTTAATACTGCCATTTAAAATTCATTGGTTATTACTGACCAATGAATCATAGTAAAATACATGTTTACTGACCCTTGGTAATCAGTGGCACATGCAATATTGTGCTTTTTGTGTGTTGTGTTGTCCATTCTAAGAATTTCTGGGATACCACTATGATATAAACTCCAATGATGACTTTTGTGAAATGTACACTTAAAAAAAACCCAAACAAACAAACAAAAACCCCACAACCAAAAAAAAAAAAAAACACCCACAAAAAAAACCCACACAAAAACCACCCAAAAAAACAAAAACAGTGTTACTACCTTGGTACCATGGAGTGTTAAACAAGAAATCCCAACTACACTCCAGAAACAAAGGGTTGGCAAGTGCCAAGTGGCTTCCAGACTTGCTGGAGAAGGGAAAATGATCTCTTTGTAGAGATACAGAGAAAAGAAAGAAAAGCTTTAACTATTTTTAAAAATAGTTTTTTCTCTTTTTCAATCCCTAATTAATTTCAGCAGTTCTTACCCTCTTATAAACATCTTTTTTTAATGTGTAACATATATACTTGTCTTATAGTCCAGGTAGAATGGTCAAAGCTAGCAGTAAGAGCTAATGATATTACACTGAAGTTGAAATTGATCTTTCTGAGGAAAAAATACTGTAACTAGTTTTGTACTCTTAGATCTGTGCTTCTAAGTCATACTGATCAGCACGAGTTTATTGCATTATTTCAACAGTGGAGATAATTAAATGTCTGATGACTAAAGGAGGACATTTATATGACATTCAATTATTTAATGATGTAGATTGTCAGAGTGTTTTATTCCATGATTCTAAAAGCTGAATGTAGAAGCCAGCCCTGTGAAGTATCTGGAATTAATATTTTCATTAGCTTTAATGACTTTTTTTCAATGGTTATTGTATGGGTCATCTGCAAAATGCAGTAATTAAAGTACTGGTGGTAATTATAACTTATGGAAAGTAACTGAAGCTCACTCTGAATATAATGTCTGTCTTTATGCCAGAGGACTATACCAAAGGCAGGTGTGCATGCTTTGTCTTCAATTGCCATGCTTTCCTTTTTGTGATGAAGGCCATTGGGAAATAATTGCTCAGAAATTACTAAAACTTTCACCACATGATATTTCAGGTTTTTTTTTTTTCAGTCAGGTTTATCTGCTAACATCAGAAACATGCTTCTGTGCCAGGTAATCATCTTTGTCAGCCTTTGAATGTTCTTTACATATACGTCATTCAAACAATCCTAAACATTTTCACCGTTAGTAATAGGTGTGTGAAAAAGAGTAGATGCCCATCTTTCCCTAAAGCTTCATGCTCCCTAGGTCTTCAGTCTTGCCTTTAAAGGGTATAAATGTCAAAATGCGGTTGTAAAGCTCCATACTTCAAGGAAATTGGTGCTCATCCCTTGATTCAGCAGTTCTTGATTATCCAAGTTAATTGATGATCTTCAGGTTTTAATTTTATTTTGTTTTGGGAGTGCAGTTTATTAGTTTTGGGGGACAGTTTAGTGAACAAGGTGCTAAACTAGAAGTTCAGATTTTGTTTCCAAGGTTTTCTCTGCCCTGTGGAATGGACACAACTTTGCAAGAATGGGATAGCTTTGCCTTTGAGGTACTTTTGTGAAAAAAAAAAGAAAAAGAGAAATATTTTTAGAAGGCTCTTTCATTATTATTTTACTTTCTACTTTACTGGGAAGAAATGGTCCTAACATAGTCTTTTAAATATGTTCTTAGTCTCTGCCATTCATTTATTATAAGTTACAACAGGCACCTACAGGTATGTTCCTTGGTTTCTGTCTGTAGACACAAAGCTCTTCAAAGGAGTTGATCCTGGAATGCTGTGCTTCAAGCATATCCTAATGGATTGAAATTACTGAACAATTTTAAGTAGGGAGGTCATAATTAGTGTATTTTAAATGTCGTCCATATTGTCAAGGTGCACATCACAGAATCACAGAACTTTTGAGGCTGGAAGGGACCTCCAAGGATCACTGTAAAGAAGTTTCTCTGCATGTTAAGGTCAAACCTTCTATGTTCCAGTTTGTAGCTGTTGCTCCTTGTCTTATTGGTGCTGACCAATGAAAAGAGATTTGCCCCAGCCACTTGACACCAAGTGATTCAAGTTCAGGATACTGTTGCTTCTACTAGATTAATTTCTGTTTTGGGCCAAATTCTGCCATTAAGGACATTGGCAGAAAGAAAGAAAAGAGGCATTTCTGGTAGTATGGACTGCTGGCCTATTGAAGTTCTGTAGCAGAGGCCCAGGATTTAAGTAAAAATTGAGGTGACAAGGTAACCAGGTTGTCCTGCTTGAAAGTGCTTTGAGACTCATTCATATGCATGGTTATCAAGAGATAACCATGAAGTGAGAAGATGTGAAACATGCTGGTGTGATAGAACAGAGAAACCTAAATGCAATTGAGATGAGATCTGTGTTGTTTGTTTCTTCCCTGTACAGGAGTTTTTTGGGGGGGTTACCCCAGAAATAGAGTTGTTGTTTGTTTGTTTGTTTTAAACTGGGTTTGAATCATCTGTTAAAGTCACAGGTCCTTGCATATAAATCAAGATTCCATCTGTGAAGCAGAATTCCTAGGATATTACTCTTAACAGTTGTTCACATTTCCCCAAAGAACCCTAATCCTGGGGAAGTATATTATTAAAACTTTAGGGTTTTAGTTTTCTACTACTGTGTGGCTTCCATAAGTGCAAACTCTTCCCTGGGAATGCTTGTTTTGATTTTATAGTAAAAAAAGTATTTAAACTCTACAAATGTTCCAGTTTTGGAAACAGGCCAGACTAGAACTACAATTTGATTTTACTACCCTGTAAGGAGAGTTTTACCAAGAATACTTTACTGACAGACCAGGCTTCTCTTCAGAGAGCTGCCAGTTTGACAATTCTCTCCAATACAGGCATGTTTTGATTCTAAAGGGCAGAAGTCTCAAGCCCAAATCGTGTTTCTGTTGAAATGAAGGGAGTCTGTCCTTCGTCACCATATGGCATTGTAGCTGGGAGACTTTTTGTTCTGCCTGTGTGTCACTGAGCACCCAGGAGCCCAGCTCTGGAGGGCTGACTCAGACTCTACCTCAGGCAACTGTACAGGGAAGCCCAGCCTGAGGAGTGATTGACTATTTCATATAGGAATCCTTAGGATACAGAGTAATTTTTAGTAAACAAAAGGAATGTGGTTCCTGGTGAAGCGCTGACATGCAATTCCCATTGGCTCATGCAGAGAGAATTTATTCCTTCCTGTCTGATCTTGTAAAAGTAATGTCTGCAGACTCTTCAGGATCCTGCTTTGTTTCGCTGGCAAGCTCAAGGGCTGATTGCCAGCTTCCTTCTGCTGTTTGGGAAGGAATGGTTTGATGCAGAGTAAAACACTTGATATGAACCTGAGTGGCATTTCATGAAACTGAGAAATTTTTGAAAATAGGTAAAGATGTGGAAAATTGCTATTGACCTTATGTTTTGTAAATGTCTTGTGGAGAAGCTTTCAAAAGGCTTAGTGCTATTTCCCAGCCTTCTGTTGGAAAATTCAAGTTTAATTAAATGCCAGGTTTCTTGGGACCAAAGAAAAAGAATTAAAAGGGTGTGCTGCTCATTTTTTGTTCCCTCCCCTTTCCCTCAGTTCCGACCAGAGTATCTGGTGCAGAAGTGGTGTTGGACTACATGAGTCTTGTGTGCAATTCAACATAGTGATTTCCACAAACATAAGCTGCCACAAAATTATCTTACTGGTCTAGAGGAGTAGCTTCTGTCAAGGATGCTATCCTTATGATGCCTTAAAATAGCATAATGCCCTTAACATGTATTGTTTAAATTTAGGACCATTGCCTACACCTGTCCCAGCAGGTAGGAAGAAGAAGCAAGCACAGTTTCATCCACTCCAAGGCACTAAAATATAGCAGATCTTGGTCATAGCTGTCAGCAGCGGAATGTTTTGGGCCTTGGAAAGGAATCCAAGAAAAGGATGAAAATACATATCACAGCATCAATATTGCTCATGAAACCTGGCCAATGTTTTGAGCCTTCTGGATTCCACCAGTGACTAACGTGCACACCATTTTGGTGGTAGTAGAGAGCTGTGCCAATAGCAGTCTGTAGTTCTGTAATGGACTGATAGATTCCTCTTGACAAAGAATGTAACAATAACTGAAATTCCACATTTCTGAGTCATATTGGTAGGGAGATTGTTACATTTTCCCATCTTGACAGAAGAGATTCTAAAGAACCACCTGAAAGCTCCAGTTGAGGTATTTTTGTCTAGATAGTGATAGGTTCAAGTCTACCTTGCAGCCTAGGGTGCTTTTTAATTTATTTTTTTTTTAACTGAATTGCTATGAGGAGATAAATAGACTGCCTTGTGGCTGGTTTCTCTGGTGGAAATTGTTTTGAGCAACCTGTCTTTGACTGAGTTTCAATTTAGTTCACCTCTGAGAGACAGCAAGCAGTTCCCAGAACAGAGCTCAAGCAAACGAGTAAAAAGTGTATACTAGGGTGCTTACCCAACTCGCCTCCATGGAGTCACTGGCATATGTACTTGGAGGATGGACAACAAGACAATTTTGAGAAAATCAGATGGAAGTTATTTTGGGTAGGAAAAAATCTTACCTTAAGTCTCTTCTGTTACTGTGTTCATAGTTGAAATAGTTTTTTCTGTCCACCAAATTCTCAATTATGTTGAGGTCTAACTGGAATCTTAGCTTCTGTTTTTCTCCTGTGTAAGTACAAACTGTCAAAAATAAGTTTCTGAAGTGTTTGTCATCTGACAGCTCTGATTTGACTTGGTATTTGGAACTGCCTTTGAGCAAAGGCAACATTGTGTTCCCCTTTAAATGTATAGATTTAGATATGTAGGCTCTTAATTTGCAAGGTGAATTCAGTCTGCAGCTATGATTGTGTTAATTCTGTCTGCTAAATTATTATACTTGCTTTCAGATTGTTCTTTAGGGAGATTATTTTGGTTTTCTGAGAGAATAAACTGTGTTCTCTATAGCAACATCAATTATTCCAATAAAGGCCAAGTAAAAAGAGCTATTTACTTGTTTTCTCAGACAAAGACTTGCTAAGACTTTCAAGCAGCTCAAATGCCTGTATCACAGCAAGCCTCCATAACACAATGAATTCTCATGCTGCCTTCACATGTGTTCTCACAGTATTCAGTAGAGAAGTCCCTGAAAAGGCACTTATTGAAGTCCTCAAGACTAGCTTGTTATCATGCTTTTGGTAGATTGTTTCTCCCCAGTAATGCAGTTCAGCAGAATTGAACTTAAAATAGGATTCAACGGGTTTGAAAATGGTTTTGTACTTCATGGAGTGTCACTTCAGTGGGAGTGTGTCTTTGGTTCTGCTGGACTAAAGTTTGTTGAATATGAAAAACTATGAAGCTCCCTGCTGTTTATTTTGCAACAGAAAAGATTGTTCTGGTCTTTCTAATGTAGTTTATAATATCCTTGTATAGAACAGAAAGGTGTGATGTGAAGTGTTTTTAAATGGCAGAGTAGTTCTGGATATGAGACATTTCTATTCTATATAAAGAGAGGAAACAGAGGTCTCATCCTGTGCATGTGCAAAGAGGCTACTTAAGGCTGAAGTGTAAGAAAAGATCACCTCACTGATTCGCTGGGGCTCTGCTGAGTTTGCACTTTGGTCAGGTCATTGCATGGCTGGTTGATTGTTTGGCATCAAAGTTACACAACTGAAATTTCCCAGGTGTCTTTTTTTAAAACTGTGAGGCAAATGGTAATTACCATGTGATTGATTAGATTTGTTTCTTCTTCTTTTTTTTTTTTTTCAAGAAACTTCATTGTAATTGAATCTGTCTCACATATACTTTGATCATGATTTCCTTTAGCCTTAAACAAGAGAAATGATCTCCCCAATTTAATATTTTCCTTTCATTAAAGTTGTGTAACTCATGCTGAGAGTAGTAACTGTTTTATGAACTCTTTTTCTTCATCAGTAGCACTCAAAGGGCTCCTTAAAGAGGCAGGTGTTATTAATGCCATTTTGTAGATAAAAAATTACAATGCAGAGAAGGAAATACCTTTCCTAAGATGGCACTCACCTGACTGGTCTGGTGCCCTCTGTGACAAGGTAATGTCATTTAACTGTAAGCAACTCAACTGCATGTTGGTGAATTGGATTATTTCAGCTTCAGCTCTGTCTCTGGTGATTTAGCCATATGCTAATATAGTCTTGCTTTGCAGACAGTGCTGGCTGTGACATGCTAGTGGTTGGAATGCTATTAAGAGAAACATAGGTACTTAATTTTTGAGCTTTCCTCCCCCTTTTTTTCACCCATGGTTGTAACAGAAAAGCATCTCTTTTTATAAACATCACACTAAACTGTAGAAAGTGCTCCAAAGTTTAGCTTCAATGCAGAGTCATTGAAGAGGAAGACATAAGTCCTTTCTTGAAAGGAAAAGCTGTCGTTCTGAAAAACGGACAAAGAAATGACACTTGAGGGACATGAATGACCAGCAGTATCCCTGAGAGCACTGAAGTTTTCTGCAGTCACCTCACTACTGGTTTCCTCCTAGCAGTGGAGGCTGAAGTAACCTAGTTGTACTGGTTGTTTTAGATGTGGTTTGGAGCCTGTTGTTGGATGATGCTTCTGGTTCTTGATTTACAGTCATGCATTGCTTAATGCTGGTAAAACATCTTAATCCTCAGCATGATGAAACAGAACTTGAATTTCTCCAACATCATTATTTTCTGGAAGTAGGAGGTGAAAAGTTGGATGGGGCAAACAGTACAACAGAACATAAGAGATAGCCTGACTCTTTTCAACTCTTTTTGCGTTTCTGTTCATAGGCAGCTGCATGAAGAACTGCCAGCCACCATGCAAGGTCATTTGCAAAAAAGGACTTCAATAACATTTTATGAGTTTCAAAGGCAACAACTATAAGAAGTTGTTTATTTCTAAATTCTATAAGCCAGATTTGATAAAAAAGTCTCCACTATTGATTTCATTTAGTCACGTGAGAGTTCTAGCCATGAGAGTCTGATAGGATATAAATGAGGTGAAGTTTGTAAGAAGAGGTCATGTCTTTTATTACTTCTCTCTACAAACCCTTCAATCTCATTAATATGCATTCCTATTCCCTCTGCTATGGAAAACATAATCTTGAACCAAAATGACTGTTCCCTTTGAGCTTTGTCACCTCAGGCTTTACAGTGTTATTTCGTTTTGGTTCTCATTTAAGGAATTACTCAAGTACTGTTTCTAAAAGTGTTTTGGAATGTTAATTAGGTCCATTAGTTCTACGCTGAGGCCATCAAATTAATTTTACTTCTATTCTATGTAGATATGAATCTCAGCTTCCTGATTTAAAAGGGTTATTACATTACGTACAACTCACTGCATCCTGGAACTTCTCTGTAATACATTTATAGTAGTTATCTGCCCCAAAGAAATTTCTGCTTTTTTTGGGGTAAGTTTAAAAGACTTACTCTTCAGCAGAAGGCAGATTCTGCTATCTCTTTTTACTTCTCATTTGTAGCAAAGGTCCAACTGAAATTAAATTGAAATAATAAATATGTTCTTATATAAACCGTAGGGCTTTTGTAGAGTCTTAAAAATTCTTGGCCATTTAAAACAAAACAAATGAGAAATTCTACATCTTTACTTCTAATAGCAGTGCTTCATTTATGGAGGTTCCAAAATACTTTGCAAAGTTGCATGGTAACTGACAGGAGAAGAATTAAGGTAACCTGTTGCGTAATGAATGAAATAACAAATTTCATCCGTTATTGCAATTGTCCTTGTCAAAGGTTGTGCATTTAGTGAGGTAGAGATGGTCAGAATTTGTCCCAGAAATCCTCTGATCACTTTTCTGCATTGCCTTTTGGTTCTCTGTAGTTTCAAGTTCTCATGTCATTTGTGTGCACCAGCTCATGCTTCATATCTCTGTCTTCTTCACTTGCAGTTCATAAGTATCTCAAATGCCCACCTAGGAAACCTAATTTGTTTGAAAGTAATGTCAGTTGGGAAGGACAGATTTTAAGTCTTCATAAAAAATTACCTGACCCTGTCCCTGATTTGGGACTTACTAATGGGAGATAAACAGTAATTGCTTGATGACACTGGGGGTTCTTTCATTTTAATTAATGAATGACTGTAGATGCGTAGAGAATCTCTGATAAAAGATGCCCAAGACACAGAAAGTATTCTTGTTTTAATGTCTCATTGTAAGGACCCTTTCTTCAGATGAATATCCCTCGGATAATGTAATTGTCATGATAGTCAATTAACAGTCCATGTGGTTCCTCTGTAATTCTTTTTTCTTTCCTAATTGTTACCTGAGGAAGAAATAATTCTAGTTACACTTTTCACTGCCAAGCCGTAAACTGTAAGTTGAACTTAGGGAAGCTATTAAAGGAATAGAGTAAGAGGCTACGGTTTTATAATGTGATGTCAGGAAACTAAGATTTTTCTCTCATAGGAATTAAAAACAAAAAGCACTGGTCTGGGATAGAAAAAGAAAAGTTGCCATTTTTGGTATTTCAAATGTGAAAGAGATTTAACAAAACCACTTCACTGACCTCTATAGTAAGGAGATGTTATCCAGTGGTAGTAGAAGTAAATCAGTAAAGTTAAATTAGACTTTAATGTTTTGGTTCAGAATATTGTTATCAATATAGGTGAGTACATTTAAATAGTTTTTCAAATGTGTTTGCCATTAAGATGAATTTAACCAACCAGATAATTGCAGCTGATATTTGTAGTACACTAGATCACTTTTATTTCATATGTTTTCCTTTAAGCAATCAAAACTACAAGAATTAATGTTTGGCAACATATTTGGGGTTTGAGCCTGCTGTATGCTTTGCTATTCTGCAAAAGAGGTCACAACTCTTTTCCTCGGAACATTTACAAGGTAAACACTGTGGTGATGTCAGTGATATGTACATATTTTGATTTCATATGTGTCTTTCCTCCACAACCTTTGATATTAATTCTGAAAACAAATTTGTACTGTTTCTTTGGGGGGATCAGGGCTATGAGGCTTGGTTTTCCCAACAGGAGACAGATTTCCATTTCTTTGTTCCATTTAATTCATTGTTCTTATTAACCTGATCCCTGAAGGTATTCAGCAGTCAGAATGCACCATTCCTTATTGCTTTCCTTTCCCACTGGTAGTCAAATACATCTTCACTAAAAGTTGTTTTGATATAACAAGAATCAAGGAAAAGTTAAACATTACTGCAGAGGCCACTTGCTTGACATAGCTAGGGGTGTCTGCTAGGTGCGTGCCCAGAGATGGGTAGATGTCTTTTAACTTTTAAATGTTATGAAGTTGGAAGTCTTAGATTAAATACCACTGTGTCATAAGCTCAGTCAGCATGCAGGAGGTGAATGCATTGGCATTGTGATTAAAAGGCATAAAGTGGCATAAATCAAATAAATTATTCCAGAAGTTTATGAGGTTTTTCGCATCTTTTAAATATGCAAACTTACCATTTCCCTGTGACAGAGGTTAAGAAATAGCTCAGCGAACTACTGAGTAATAGATATTCCACTTAAAAATTATGATCCATATCATAATGAATATATGGCAAAACCCCCCACATCAGTAAAGGAAGACAGCAAGATGGCAACAGAACCTGAAAATATGTCCAATAATATATCCAAAACAGTGCATGAATTATCAAAGCTAGAACATAAAAACTCAGTTGGCTTTAATATAAGTAAATGGGGTGTCTGAGGTAATAGCAAGAACTTAGTTAAATGAATGCTCCAAGGAAAAGCTGTGCTGCACTGCCACATCCATCTGTGTCCACGTTGCCTCCGGTGATTTGTATTTCAAATTTTTGCTGATGATGCTTGAAAAGACTACGGTCTACACAGCAGAAATCTGCTTTGATACATTATATGAGTGCAATACAGATTTTAGCAGAATGTATTTGTGTTAGTTTTGATTAGAAGAAAAAAAAACAAAACCTTTTTGATCCCTGTACCTTCAGAGATAAACAGCATGTGGATTCTTGCTATATATATTAATGTAACAGGAACACACAAAGTCCTTTGGAACTGGCACTAGGAAGAAGCCTTGTCCCAACTCTGTAGAAAGGATGTCCGAAGTGAAAATGAGAACAAGTACAAAATGAATTAGCTATTTGCAGGTTTTGATCTCCAGGCAAGTTGCTGTTTGGCAAATAGAAAATTTTTGGTGCAGACTGGTCATTCAAAATTAAGGTATTTGAGCCTTATAAAATAATATATCTGTTAAAACAAAAGACGAAGAGATGTCAGTTAGGAACTGCACACTGAGCAATACTGCTAGAGGACAATGCATGCATGTGTCATTTGAGGTCTGGGGAGATTGTTAGGAACATCTCCATGGCTTCAAGATTTTTAAAGAAATGTAGGATGTAGTAATTGCAGTATATGGAACTTAATGGAGTTTCGCATATCTGATGTGTAGCTAAGGGATCCTTCTGACATGGCTGTGAATGAAGGATGATTCACGCTGAGAAATTCACACTCTATGGCTTAAATCTGCCTGCTTTGATCTTTGGGAAATAGTCTGTTTTCTGTTAGTAAGCCAATGGCAGATCACAATTTTAACTTAGGTGTGTTTCATACCCACAGTCTGGTTGTTTGAGCGGAATATGTTGAGGAACCATAAAAACATAGTTGGCTTCAAAGAAAAAAAAAGAAGGGGGAAAAAAAAGGGGGGAAAAAAAAAAGGGAAAAAAAACAACAGAGAAGTAAAGCTGAAGGCAACAGCCCAGTATATGTTCATTGCTAGAAATGGAAATACATTAAGCAACAAGGCTTTCTTTTTTTCTTACTGTGTTTCTGTTGTCCTTGATAGCATAAAATATTTTTTCTGTGTTGCATTCATGTCTTCAAGTAGTGTGTCTGCTGCAGCATTTTAAAGATGTGAGAATGAACTGGGGAGAAAATCTCTATGACCATCTCTGCTACAATTCTAATATCTTTAATTTTGAAATCTGAAAAAAAAAAATCCCAGAAATACCAGATTGTAGCAGAATTTTGTTGATTTTTTGCTGTTTTCAAATTAAGAAAGGTGTCAGTGACTTTTCTGCAGCACTTTCTTCTTTTTTTCAATTGTGAAGCATATGTATTTGTCATTTGGGTGAATGCATTGGCTAAAGCCTTGAAGGCCTTTGGTTATTTTAACTTCATTGTCACTATTTGTAAGTCAATTCCTTGGGCATTTTCCCTTGCCCTGTTCTCCAGGGCTGTTCCACTTAGCTCTCAGGTCTTGAACCTTGTGATATCTAAGCCACAGACAACATCTCCAGCATTGCTGGAAGGCATTGGAAATTAAAAAGCTGAAATAGAAGCTCACAAGGACTGTTACACCAGCTTTTGACATTACTGCCTGTGGCCAGTGAAGGGTGGTTACCTGGCTGAGGCCTGAAGGTCCTGACTTTTCCCTGTAAAAGCCTTTGATGAATCACACCTTCACCATATGTGGTTATGTCCTCTGTAGGCTAATGACAATGTTTTCAGTGCTCAACTTTATTAAAACGAAATGCTACACATTAGGAATGCATCCTGTCTGGTAAATAGTATTTGCTCATGTACTTCCTCTCTACTCAGGAGTAGCACTTGTTTAATACTTTACTTGAATGATTTTCTTGAATTGTCCCCACAGATGCTTTTGTTTTTTTTCTTTTTAGGAGGTGGGGGCGGAGGGCAATGAGTTCTTGGTTTCTTATGGATTTAGTTAGAAATTCTGTTGCTAGGAAGCCTGTAAAGGAAAATGTGGTATGAATAACATGAATACATACAGTAGTCCTCAAATAGCCCTTGTATCCATCTGTCACGTGTCAACATTTGTTTATAGAAATACCCTTTCCCAAATGTCAGTCTACTTCATTCAAAACTTCAGAAGTTTGCTGTAAAATTGCCATCTTCAGTAATGCAGATGAGTCCAAGTAACTGTAGTGAAAAGAATAAGTTTTGACCTCAGGCAAAGCATTTTTATTGTTGAGTTGCTGTGTTTCTCCTCTGTCTTTCTTTGCCTTTATTCAGTTATATGTAATTTATTCTTTATTTATTTGTTTTGGTTTTATTAGAGGTTTTATAATTGCAATGTAAGCATTACATTAATTTTATTTTAATTCATCTTTCAATTGCAGTTTTTGCCAAAGCCTGAGTTGCATTTCTGTTGGTATTTAGTGTTGCTACATTGCAGTAAAACGTAAATATTAGCCAACTTACAGCTGTGTATTACTTTTAGTCTTAGAAAAAGCCTATCTTTGGTTTAGGAAGACATTTAATCTCCCTTCACCATGAAATTGCCAAAGATGAGCATAGAGTTGTGCTGTAAATTCCATGTGTGTGACATTGAATCATTATTAAGACATTTATGAATTATCATTTGAATAGGAAATCTGGTTTTCAAAGAAATTTATGGATTTACTTTTACCTCATCTCAGAGACATGTCTGAATTTTCTGTATCTTGTGTCTGAACCAATATTTTTGTCTGAGTAAGAGCTATCTACTCTCACTTGGGGTCACATGAAAAGCTTTAACATTTGACTAGAGACAAAAATAAACTGAAGGATCTAGAATCGCAGTTGCCATCAAGTTGTCCCACTGTCTAACTCTAAATCCTTTGTGGAATTTAAGTTTAGGGCAGATTGTCCATCCTTGTTGCCAAGTAACACGTGTAAAAGAAAAAAATCTTGTGCTCAGTGGATTCATCTTGCTATTGGCACACTGATGGGGTGATAGTAGGTGCCCATGTTGGTGTTCCTTCTCAAAGAACATCAAGGTTCAATGTTTCTGCCCATTTGGTTCTTAGGGGAAAGATGCCTCTGTTGTACATTGCTTTCTTTCATGGAAAGCTACTTGGGCTAAGATGAAAAACAATGACAGTAACAATAAAATTTTACATATTTATATATATATATAGTATATATTTTATATATATATACACATGCAAATCCTAATAGAGCAGTACTTGCTTGACTTCTAAATTTATCTGAAAAATTAACACAGCAAAATGATAGCCTAGTATGATAAAAACCTTTTTAATTTGTACAGTCTCACTGTTCTGTCACTGTAAAGGTCTCTTCTTCGGGAAGTGGTGTTATTTACTTCTCAGACAAATCAGAATACTGCAAGGAACATGGACCTTTTAAATTCTAGTGTTAGCAATTGTGCTGCTCTCAATAAGAATAAAACATCAAGTTAATAACTCTTTATTCCAAGAAAAGGCCCAGGTAGTGTTTAATGTTACCTCCTGTAGCTTGTAATCTTACTCAGATGAGATCACTTTGAAGGAGCAGACTACATCTGTCAGTCCATACTCACGTAGCAAGACATTAGCTGCTGTGGCACATCATGATCCTGATATGCCTGCCCTGTGTATGTTTTGCTTTCACTAGTAAGATTTCAGGAAGATTTGTGAGAATTTCAAGTGCTCTTGATGAATATTGAGAACAGATACACTCCAAAGGCTGATGAGTCCACCAGGAATGAAGAATCATGGTGACAATGGGACTCGTGGGAGTCAGACGGCAGGACAGAAAGGCAGAATCGGGGCCAGAGAGATTGCTCAGTGCCAGACAGAGCCTGGTAAATCTATAGCCCTGATAAAGCTCCAGGATCAAGCCAGGAAGCCCAGGCATGAGGTCAAGGGTGGATGCAGGAGGCAGAAGAAGATCAGATGCAGATGTAGTGGCTGCACAACTTCAGCTTAAAATACACAGTGGCACTTTTACTGATTTCCTTATCTGAATCTTCTGCAGCATCTTGCAGCATCATAGCAACACTGAGCCTCTGCCTGCATGCATTTGCCAAGCACGTAGTTTACAGGGGAGCATCAGAAATCACATCAGTAAACAGAAAGACTGACAGAAACTTTTAGACAGGTCATTCTAATGGATTCACCACGTTATTTAGCCATTCTGAATGGCTTAAGTTCTGAAGAAATGCTTCTGTTCCCCAGCAAGTTAAGAGCCATTTAGTAAAGTGTCACTTGTGGATTATTCTAGTTTGTAAAGTGTCATCTGAGCCCCGGCCCTGCATATATTTCCTGCTTGGTGAAAGTGATGTTTTCTAATGTTGTTAGGAATTTGAGTGTGTGTTAAACTTTTGTATAAGTACTAATGTAATTCTCATAAGTTTCCTGGATTTTATGTGCTGTTTTGGATACTGGCAGCTTAAGGAGTTTCATGGATTGCACATGAAAGAATCTACAATTTCCTCATTTATTTAAAATATTAATATATTTATTTATTGATCAGGGAATCAATCAGAAGAGGGATGAAGATATAAACTTTTGTTTTCTAGATGAGGTGGCCTTCTACCACCTAGTAACTCTGTAAAGCTGCCTCTCCAGAAAATGTTACTGCAACCCTAAATGTTACTGCAACCCTACTAGTGTTTGAATAAAACAGTTAGGAATGATGTTTTGGTACTG
>VWZI01019924.1:67387-83518 GCA_013396835.1 Psilopogon haemacephalus
AATGATGTTTTGGTACTGCATTTGGTACTGTTTTAGGCTTGCGCTTTTGAACACTGAAATAGATAAGGATTAAGCCTATTGATAAAACTGTAAATCAGAAACATACAGCAAGTATTAGTAATGTGCCCAGACCTTGCTTAGCCTATTTTAAAGCTGCCTGTGTTCATAGTATTTAGATGTCATCAGAGAGTTGTTTCATGTTCCACATTAACAATAAAACTTTGCCAAAAGCTTCTGTGAACAAAATCAGGAGTCTTTTTTTTTTTTTTCCCACTAGTATTTGAGCAAAGAGGTACATAACAGGATGATGAATTCAAAGGGTTTGGGGAAGTGCAGTTTAGATCTGCTCATTTGACTCCTGTTGCTTGCATCATGAGTGCTGAAGTAATTGTTTTACATTGCTTTGTCTGATAATTTCCCACCCCACCCCTGCCAAGGTGGTGGTTATGGAGTTTGTCTCTATGAGGTGTTGAAGGTTTCATAAATGAAAGGATCTTTTCTTCAAAATTTATATAGTCCATACTGTTAACTATGTGACTTGAAGCTTCTTCTGTTGTTGTGTTTACTCATTCTGCAAAGGTGATAGGTTTCTAGTAAGAATTGAATGGTAAATCAAGATTGCACTTTAATAATTGTCATTCTGAATTTGATCAAGTGTTTAACTTTTTATATTACTTTATTCTAAACTTAGAGGTGATCTATTTTTTTTTTTTTCTAGAAATCAGGATGAGTGGAAATAGTTATTATTTAGGTGGCTGGCTGTGAGATTTTATCACATCTCTAAAATAGAAACAATATTCCTTTTCATTTGTGTGGAGACTTTTGCCTGAGGATGTTAATGCAGCTTTATAACGTTCTTGGAAAGGAGAAGAACATTATTAAATGTAGTGTGCCAGTAGAGTAGATTTAGTCACACTCCAGCAGAAAGACTGCCCCGGTGGGGAGCAGAGCTGTATTTTCCCCATCTTTCAAGTTTAGAGAGCTTATATTGAACAAAGCCGTGTGTTCTCAGAGGCAGGTACATATTTATTTGTGGGTAAACAAGTCCTTTGCAACATTTGTTCTGTCTCATTAATGTGGTCCATCAAATCATAGCAAACTGCTTGCAAATCATCAGGATCAAACTGGGACTAATGTACATGAGCCTATGCCATCTGAACAGCAATTCTGTGTGTTTTGTGCAGCAACGAAATCTGACTTAAACCAGGGGAATATTGGATGCTATGAATAAAAATAGAACAGCATAGTACTTTCAAGACTTCCCTTTGTAACTGTTAAGAATTGGCTCATTCACGACTTAAAGAAAATCAGTTTACCAAATGAATACATAGGCTCTGTTAGGAAGTTTTAAAAGGCACTCTATTAGTGGCTTTGTTAATCGTGAGAGCTGGTTCATGGTGGCTGATTCATGTTGTGGGCAATTCCCCTTCGGAAAGGTTGGGGGTTTTTGGTTTCCTTGGGTGGTGGTGGTTTTTTGGTTTTTTTTTATTTTTTTAATCTTCTATACTTTCCCCTCCCCTTTGTTGTTTTTCCTCACCTTGTGTTTCCTCTTTGGCACATAGACACTGATGGAAGTTTGTTGATTAGACACTATGATACTACTTTTTTGGTACAGTGTCCTGGCAAGCCTGGGAGACACTGCCTTCCCCAATGGTCTTCTCTTTTTTTCCTTTGGTGGTATACTGGTCAGTTTTGATCAAAGACAGCTTCTCAGCTTTGTCCCCATAAATCTTCCCTGTAGTCCAGTAACTGTCCTTCTACCTTTGGTCAGATAAAGCAGAAAATGAGCACTATCTATACAAGCATTTACTGAAGACATTAGAGAATCAATTTATTCTATTGATAATTGCCTGCACTTTTTCAAGGCTGGTAATATGTGGAAAATAAAGTGACAGAATATAAGACAAGGCTTCAGAGAGAGAGAATGGAGAGCATGGTGGGGAAGATAGCATCGGAAGCAAGGCAGGTTCAGTGGTGCTGTGAACTAAGTTCTGTGCTTTAAGGTGCTTGGCTGTGTACTCAGTAAGGCCAGCTAATAAAGCCACCCTCAGTTTCTTCAGTTTCTCAGCTTTCTGGAATATTTGCACAAACTGTACCTTTCTTAGAAATTGTTTGTTTGCAGGAAGGATTTGTAAATAGATGTGTTTATGTGGCAGCTGATTAAAAAAAAAAAAATCCAAATAACAAATGTACTGTGGTGAGTTCTACATGCTTGCCTAAGGAATCAATACTCTCTTTGATTTTCACAGTATGGATTCAATTTATATGTGCTGAGGGAAGCAGGAATGCACTTTTCTAAAGGAAACAAAATGATTCTTTAAGTTGTTTATATAGGGTATTTTATTTGCAGATGAAATGTATCATGTGCGGTAGTAACGGATCTGTCAGTTGCAAATGATTTCTGTGTATATAAAAAGAGATCAAAGATATAACCTTCCTAAAATAGACTTCTTTATGTAGTCATTATAAAGTGCTACCACAGGCAAGATAAATAGAGGCTTATCGTGATGGTAACATACTTAGAAAGTTGAGTTCAAGGCTAATAAGGAAAGTATTTTGTTATTATTGCTGTTCATATGTTTAATTATTTTTAATCATACTATCAAGAACAAGAGAGAAGCTTTACAGATGAAAACATTGGAAATCTCATGTATTTTTTCTTTCTCTTTCTTTAATGTTTTGACCAGTATAATTTTGGGCAAAATGTTTAATGTGAACTGTCTGATGTCAGTTCAAAGTGGGAAGAAAATGAGAATAATGCTACAGAGGCATTCGACTGAAGTGAAAGGAACCAACAGCTGAATTAATTTAGAGCATGAGGCATCATTTTCAGTTACTTTTGATAGGAAAGTAAGGTGTGAGCTTTCAGATTGTGTTTTATGGGCAGCTTTGTAAAATCTTAGTATTGTTTCGGCAGAGGTGGAGAAATCAGAATTAGGACCCTGGAAGCATTTTTGCAGAAAACTTGACTTATATGTGTAGAACCAGAGATTTAGCGCTGTTTATAAATGTTTCTGGGGCTAGGGCCTAGAAAGAGAAAATAACTACTGCAGTTTTTAGTTCATTCTGATACCAATATAGAAATGATCAGCAGGAGATCAAATAGCTAGAGGCTCTTCTGCTGGTTCCTGCCCCATCTTCCTCAAACAAAGCAGTTGTTCAAGAGCAATGTCCTTGTCTTAAATTTTATTTTTTGTTTCCTTCCAGGAGTCATTTGATAATTATTTGGCTGAGCTTCACTTACTGCAGTATTTTTTGTACTAATTTAGGCATTCCAGATTTTGAATGATTAATGTTGACTGTGCTCAGAAAATGCACTGAACTTTTCCAGCCCTGGGATGTGTTGAAGTGTATGAAGTGGTTTTGATGAGAAGCCCACTGTGCTGAGCAGCAATAACTATTGTGTGTCTGGAATGGGCCAAGGTTTGTATTCTTTTAGCAATTGGGCAGCCTTGATGCTTTGGCCAGTTGTTAAGGCTGTCTCTGAGTTACTGTTTCTTGTTTCTCTAGGGCCTCTGGTGTTGCTGCTTTCAAGGTTTTTTCTGTCTTGAATATCTCTGTGGTTCTATTTGCTGTAACACTAATTCTGATAATTCTATATTCATACCTGTGTTTTAAACTTTTCCATCTTGACAATAATGGCAATACCCACTCCAATGCAGTATATTAAACCATTTCATTTTAACTAAATCAAAGTCCAGCATTTGCCTCACAGCTGTTGCTTTTGTTAAAAACCACACTGCCATCTACCATTACCACTTCTTCTGTATCCTTTGGTGATTTTTTGTTTATAAATAAAAAGATTAATTAATTTTTCATTTAAGTCTAGTAACTCGCTGTGGGGAATGCATTCCCAGAATTCAGAGAGGCAGATAGATGCACCATGTCCTCTTCATTCACTGATTTGTGTGAGTTGATCAAAAGTGTTTTCTGCATGAAATTAAATATCCTAGGAGAGAGGATGTTTTGAAAGCTGTGTGGCAAGAAATGTTCATGTAGTAATTAATATTCAGGGCAGAAGAGAGGTTGGCTGTTAATTTTCACAAGTTTTTTATGATGGCAGTAGTACTTTAATACAGAAAACACTTCATAGCTAGAGAGAATAGATAACTCTATTATCTGTAAACAACAGTAGAAACTATACATCAAGTTGTTTATGTAGCCATCCCATTTTTAAGACGTAGTAAGGCTTACTTTTAATTGTAGTTTCTACCAAGCCTTCCTGATTTATCACTTCAATGCCATTCAGTTTATTGTAGTGCTGCTGAACTGAGCGGTCTCCCCGCATAAGTTAATGCACCCCATTACTGCAGTGTCTGTTAGTACAACACTCAAAAGTAATATTGAGGCAATAAGCTTGCATAAAATTTGTTGTTACCTCCTCTAGTTTATTTTGTCTTCTCATCAGCAGACCTGCTTGATAGCAGGTGGAAAGTAAAACAGGAACACAAAATCCTTCTTACCATCTCAGATGGGCCTTGCCTCCCCAAGTCTTCAGAGCAAAGATGAACATACTTGAGAGCAAACATTTTTTGGAAATGCTTGCCAAGACATAAAATAACTTCATAACCCTTTCACAGTCCCACCTGTTTTCCTGAAGATGAAAATACACATCTCTGCTATGTCTTTATTAACTGCAGTAAGTCTGTCCCTTTAACAGGGAAAAGAGTTTATAAAGTCTTACTGAGAAATTTACTCGTACTTAGGAGAAGTAGATTTAAAATATTTGTATGAAGTTGTCTTTTGATTTTACTGCATCTAAAATACTAATCAGCTAAGTGGTATAAACATGGGGTGTTTTCATGTGCTTAAAATTTGCATTTGGAATTTTAAAATTTCTTTTGAAATCAGGCATAATTGTCAAATGGCTGCAGGAAAGGTGGAGGACACTGGATACTGCTCTTTGTGTTTGGATTTGTTTTTGTTACTCTTAACATTACTCAGCAAATAATTCAGGTCATAATTTTTAGGTGGGGGTTACAATCCGGATCTAATGGCAGGTGACAGGTTGAGGGGAAGGAAAAAATCCACTAAAAATGTTAAAATAATTAAAGAGAAACTAGATGCCAATGAATATTTGTGCTGTTCTCCCGTGTGTTCTTTCTACCCTGGGTCAGGACCTTAAATTCCTTGTAGAATTTATGTTGTCATTCTGCACTTTAACCTCCAGATAAGAGCTGAGGTCAAACCTAGAGGAGTTGTCGTATGGCTGGTGGGAACCTGGAGATAGCACAGCATCAGAGATGAGTTGAATGTGATGGGTTATGCTGTTGCATCCTTGTTAGACAAATTTTTCTCAGAATTGGGGAAAGAGCTTGGCAGTGTTAAGTGAAATTTGATTTACTGCACAGAGAAATGAATGTATGGTTGAAAATGTTTAGCAACCATTGCTTTAGACTATCATGACCATGCATACTGATATTGACAGGGGCCAAAATGAAAAGGTAAACCAGTTCTTGTAACAACTTTATACCTTCTGGATGCTGAGCACTCTGATGGCACAACTGATCTCTCCTCAACTTTTGTTCTATCATTCTATTTCATCTTCCTTTCCAAATGCACTGGAGACTACTGTGATGTATTGCCTCTTGGTGGGTTGATGTTTCAGTCATTAAACCTGGTAATGAGCAAAGCGTTGTGTCGATTGCAGTGAAGGATGAGCATCTCTGCAAGTCTCCTGAGAGGACTGGGGAGGGATGTGTTGTCTGTTTAGACTCCTGAAAATTTGTCTTGAGCTCCTTAGGGAGGTGGCTTACGTGTGAATCAGACTGGATCATTCCAACAAAAATGCTGTCATGAGTGGCCAGAAGAGGACATTATGCCGTTTGTTTTTTGACTTTTTACTGTGCTATTCTGAGTCTAGTGAATCTCTGTTGGAGGAGGAAGAAAGGTAGGTAGAGCCAGACATATCAAACACTAGGGATGGAGAGATCTCACATGAAAAACCACTTTGGCAAGACAAAAACTTCTATTTGAATCTAACTAAAGATGAATTAAAAAAACTTTGAAAATTCTTGTGTAGAATGAAATATGGGAAAGTAAGAAATTGTTGGTTTGATCTTCATGCTCTTCAAGGGAATCACACAAATAAAGTTTTTCCTCTAAAATATTAAGGAGTTGAAAGCAAGACTTACTTGTGCTAAAAAAACCCCACCCAGTGGCACATGGGATCAACAATGATTTTCCTTTTCTGGATGAGTGCCCGAGTCCTTCTGCTGGTCACATAACTACATATACAAAGTGTTCTGTATGCTGTAAGGAGGGCCTGGCAGAGATGTACTACAGGTTATCCACTAGCCAAGAAATTAACAGTCTCCCAAGAACGGAAATCCCAGTTTTGTGTGACTAGAGACTGGATACTAATGTCGGTAATCAAATTTGGAGTTCTATCAGTTTTTGAGAAGTGAACTTTTGCGACTTTGAAACAAAACCTGGCTTGTTCCAATCCCTCTGTGAAAAGCTGACTTCTTTCTTTCATAGGTGTTATTTTTAATCTACTCCTGAGATCTAATAATGGGATTTCTACCACTTCCTGAGCTGGTGGTTTGGAGGCTGATATATTATTTCCAAGATATATTTACTAGAAAATCTGAAATAGTACTCGGAACTTTCCTGTTTTGCTACCTCCTTAATTCAAGTTATGGCTAAAAATGTCATAGGTAATCATAGAAGTTCTGAGAAAGAAAAAAGAAAGACTATTTTTAAAGCAGTTGGGCTACAACAATTCTCTGAAAAGGGAGAGTGAGGAAACACCAATATTTTCTTTGAAATAATGGAGGGTATCCTTGCTAATGATGGGTAAAATAAACATATTTGCACTCAGTTAATGACTATTCATTTTAGTATTCCTAAAACATGGAAATATTTAGATTTCTGATGTAATTTGTGTAAACTTTGGGCTAAACAGATTTCAGCATCATAGCTACAGAGATAAACTGAGCTGTAAACTGTGGGCACAAAGTTGTGCTATAAAGCACTTCATAGCCTCCCAGCACGATGTACTATTTTGCAAAAGAATTTATAGCTCTATTCAAACCTGGCCAGAGAAAGCACATTACCACCTTGCAGGTGAGAAGCATGTTTTAAAGCAAGGTAGTCAGGACAGCTTTTTATCCTGCTGTAATGAGGACCCTTTAAATATACCAGAAACATGCTGAACATATCTTAAGACTTACGTGTATTCTTGTCTGTAGTCTAGGGAGGTGATATTTGATGAAATTGCATCTGTACTTCCCTGTGTTATTTATATCCAAAGATATTACGTTCTGTGCCTGATACAGTCCCTGTATTATCACTAGTAGAAATCATCTCCCTCAGGCTTCTCATGAAAATGAAGCATTTATGATTTCCCTGGAAAATTAGATTTTACCTAAATACATCCACACTGATTATAAAAAGTGTTGCAAAAATCATCCCATTTAGGGTTGCATGAATATTTCCATCACAATTTCAGTGTTTAACTTCTCTGAATTTTCTCTCTGGGGAGAATTTTTTCCTATCTTTGTTTCTGCTTGAAGACTAATACATAATTTTTTGACTTTGAGTAGAAGTTATTTGTCTGGTATGGAAGAAAATGGCAGACAGAAATACTGTTTTTGCTTCTTGTTATAGAAGCACAAGCAAACAGATCTTGCAGCTCAGATGTTATTCTAGGTTATATAGTGCATCACCCACAGCTTAAATACCTTTACAGTCTTTAAGGGATAAAAGAGTTAAGCAGAATTAATGTGTGGTATTAGAATATTTCCTTCTTGGTTTTGCTTTTGGAGTTCCTCTAAAGAAAATTTGCTGATCACTAAAGAACAATAATGTAGGGCTTTTAACTACCATTTAAAATGCAATTGAAAGAAAAAGGCATCTGGGTAGAACTCTAGCGTTTTGCTGGCTGCTTTGCATCAAACAGTGGCACCATGAGTCCTGTAGCCCACAACATCATTTGGAAGAAAGTAGATTGTGGAAAGAAACCAAACTTGTTATTTCTCTTGAGACTATTCAGCTCATTTTACCTGGCCTGAGGTATCGTCTTAAGGGAAGACTGAGAGGGACTTGGTTGAGGGATTTGTTTTGTTCAAAGACATAATAAATTGTTGTGGAAAAGAACTGGGGTGCATGCTTCACTCAGTGCAGCAGCTGATATTTCTAGTAGGAAACTACTTGATTTTGATCCCTGGCAAGGCGCTCAAAGTTGACAAAATGCGTGAAAGTTAGAGGATTCTTCTGTGCTTTTATTGCTTCATACTGTAGAAAAGGGGCCAGCAAGGAGAGGTGCCTGTCTGCACAGAAAGAGGAAAAAGCATACTGATGGCTGTCAATTGCTACTAAAAAAGAAGCATCCAGCCCAATGTGCCATTCCTCATGTTTGTTAAAATGCAAGTGAACAAATTGCTGCTTCACTTCTAAATCACCAGCAACACATGAAGTCATAAAAAGAGGATGGATTTTCAGTTTTGGCAGATATGGATGGAGAAGGAAATTGTTTTCCAAATCACTATTATCTGCCATGGTTCAACCTTTCCATATTTTCCTGTTTAGCTCTTGTGAAGAAGGACAACCATAAAAAAATAATAAGTGTAGTAATGATAAATGCAACAGTGGAAGGGAAAGGAGGAGAGATTAGTTTAAAGGAAGATTTGGCAATCATACAGGAACATTGATAAGCAAAAATCAGAGCCCAAGCAACTGAAAGTTAATTTTACTTGTCAATGAAAACGTTTCTGGAATTTACAGAGTAGACTTAAGCAAAGCCTTTGCTTTTCAGAAACAGTATCTAATTCACCCTCAATATATAGTTGAAATCTTCTTTGTGCCAACTAAGAGAGAGCTACAGTGATGCATGTTGCTGGCATGCTTCTACCTGTCTTGTTCAATATTATCAGAGCATGCTTGAAGTTGAATAAGTTCTAATCATAAAAGCAAATCATCGCCTTCCAATTTTGTATATTCTTTAAAGAATTATGAAAGAATAAGCATTGGTTATGTATGGTGGTAAAGCAGAGGCATGATTTACCAGCTACTCAAAATTCAGTAGCTGTTCATAGATACTTAGCTAGAAGTAAGTCTAGCGATGTTATCACAAATGTTTTCTAGCACTCGATATATTTAAAGCAGAGCATGATTGCAAATTCTTACTTGAAAATGACCATCAGGCATGGATGGAGGAGTGTTATGGTTTGGGGAAAAAAAAAAAAAAAAAAGGAGGTAGCAAAATCATTGAACTCTGTATGAGAGATGGAATGAAGGAACTTTATCCAAGGAACACACAATATTGCCATTTTGGGCACCTTGGAAGGGATAAGGGAGCTGGGTTCAATGAGTTTGGAGGGGAAAGTTGGGTAGTGGTTATGACGTTGAGGAGATCACAGACAACAAATTATGACACTCTGCAGAGGTTTGGAAATGCCCCCTGATGCTTCCATAGCCCTGTGCTTTGGTGTGCACAGAAAATGAGAAGTTTTAAAGAAGTCCTTCAGTAACTCATGATAACAGCAAACTGGGCACAGAGTGAGCCTCTAGAGTGCATGACAGAGTTAAATATAAATGCCTTTAATCAGTGCTTGCTTTTCTGAGTTGTCAAGTCTCTAGCAGGCAAGGAAAGACAAATCCATTCTCAGGTTTCTGAGTGAGTCTGAGGTAAAAGTAACATGCTGTAGCTGGCCCATCTGTCTGACACAGAGAAGGCTTTGAAGTATGTGCTGCTTTTGCAGTAGATTGGCTTGTTTTCACTCATCAGAAACCAGCTTTTCATTCTCTCACTAGTTGCTTCATGCTAAATAACAAGAACCTTGTCCTCCTCTCCCAAATTATGGGGAAACTGACACTATTATGCAGTTTAATAAGAAATTCCAACATAGGATTGTTTCCAAGCCCTAGAAATGGCAAGGGTTCATCAGTCAGTGGTCTAGGTGAAGGCTTCAGCTCGTCTTGTTCAGCTCTAATAGGACAAGTCCAGTGGGAATCAGATGCTTGATCCCAGATCAAAACACATGATGGTAATCTTTCTGTAATATAAATTGGGATTGAAGCCTTCTCTTCTCCAGGCTGAGAGAGTTGGGGCTTTTCAGCCTGGAGAAGAGAAGGCTTTGGGGAGACCTTATAGCAGCCTACCAGTATCTGAGGGGGGCCTACAGGAGGGCTGGGGAGGGACTGTTCACAGGGTCTTGTAATGACAGAACAAGGGGGAATGGGTTCAAATTGGCGGAGGGGAGATTTGAACGGGATGTTAGGAAGAAATTCTTCACAGTGAGGGTGGTGAGGCACTGGAACAGGTTACCCAGGGAGGCTGTGTCTGCCCCCTCCCTGGATGTGTTGAAGGCCAGGCTCAATGAGGTCTTGAGCATCCTGATCTAGTGGGAGGTGTCCCTGCCTGTGGCGGGGGGTTTGGAACTGGATGATCTTTGAGGTCTCTTCCAACCTAGACCATTCTATGATTCTATGATTATCTAAAGACTATTAATTCCATTTTCCTCTTGAATGGTTTTTTTGGAGAGAACTTCTACAGACCCCATGCCTTAAATAAAGCTGTGACATTATAATTTGGGGTTGCTATCATACATTTTTTAATAATTCATATGCTGAGGAGCTGCTTGAAGCATCCTCAGGCGATCCAAGTGTTGCAAATACCTCTGGGATATCTTTTCCATTGGTTTGAGGAATCCTCACGAGTGTAGGTGCTTTCCTACTCCTTCATGAGGTCCAAATTAATTCCCTAGTGGCAAGCAAGCTGCAATCTCTTACTAGTAATCTGTTTCATACTGTGACAATGACTAAGCTTGGATGTGCTGACAGTTGTCATGCTCCACTGTTGTGCTCCTTACACCAAAGGAAATGTGCTTTTTGGTGTGGTTAACTTTTCTTGGGTAGTTTTGTCTACTTGGAACACTTCAGTGAACACCATACAGTGGAAATGAACCAGTATGTTAAGCACCAAAACCAGACACTGCTTCTTTCCTTGTAACACTGTGTCATCAGTGTTCCTGCCCAGAGGTTTAGAGTGCAGGCAATTGCCACTGTGGAAGTAAGCAAAGGCAACGATATTGCATTGCAAAGAAGGCTGGAAGGCTGCAGATTTTATTAGAGGTGGGTTTAATTATTGCAAAGCAAAATAAAACAAATGCCTGAAGCATTATAGTTGAAGCCTTTGCACTTCTGAAGTACACCAGCTTGTATTACTTTTGAAGCTTGTCCCATTACTGCTAATGGAACCTGTTCATGAAATCTGTTTCCCCAGATGCTTCCCAGAAAGATAGCATCGCACAACAACATTTATAATTATAGAGAGATGTCTCTTTTGTACTTCTTAGTTTATTTGTACTTTTTCTATTATAGATAAGCATATGGAAGAGAATAAATAGAAAAAAAACATATGATGGGGGAAGGCAGAGAAATTAGGAGACATAGCCAAAAGAGAAAAAAAAAAAAAAAAAAAGTGTTGCCACGTATGTCATTCCCATCACTGCAATATATCAAGTTAGTTTGTAATTTGTCTCCTTGTTTATAAGAGTTGTGGCCAGAAGATGATGAGCTGAAACAAGGATACTCAAACCAAAAGCACAAATCCATTCCTTGCCACAGCCAAGATGGTCCAGCTGCTGTTTTGGGTTGTATTCCAAATGGTGTGCAAAGCACACAGAGTGGAGCAGTCTGTTTTGAAAGGTTGTTATTTTAACAGTATCTGGGAGAGTTTATGCTTTTTCCAGAGTCTTTCAGGGTTTTGAATTGGCCATCAGTCCAACTTTGCTTTCAGAAGACTTTGCAGAGATTTAAAATTAAGGCTTTGTGGATTTAAAATAAAGGAATGTGAGGAGAAGGAAGATGAGTTATTTTTGTAGCCAAGAACTGAAGCACCTGCCCAGTACTGAGTTTTCCTGGCAAGCCAGGCCTAGTCAATACAAGGCTCTGGGATATTAAAATACCTTCTTGTGACTGACATGGAATTGTAGCGCCCCATCACTCCTGTTTCAACTCATAAATATCCTTGCAATACCCTTACTTTGCATGAAATTATGAAAATACTAAAATACTGCAAATATTTAGATAAATTAGAGCTTCATTTAATTACTGTATGTGGCTGAAGGACTGTGAAAACAGTGATTTTAAATAGGTTGAACCAAAATGCAGAAGCAAGTGAAAAGTTTTCAGATCTCCCTTGTAAAATACAGAAAATCTTGTAATGTTGATCCCTTGCTTTGTATTAAAGTGGTACAAATGCCTGTTATGAAAAATTATAAAAGTACTTCAGAAATCTCTCTTCAGTTTTCAAGACTTAATTGTAGGATTATTGTTATCATTGATTACAATTTAAAGTGACTCATCTGCTTTCCTGTATGTTTCCATTTTGTATACGGATTCAAGATCCACTTCTCAGCCTGCAGTGGATGAAAAATGTATACCCTTTGCCTGAAGAAGAAAGAGGTGGCATGAAATGTGGAGCATTAGCTGCAAAAATAGCTTCTGCACTGCTGTGTTTTGGATTTGCTTTGTAGAAAATTGTTTCTTTTCACTGCAGTTTTGCTGTTACAAAGAGGAAAGATAGTGACACATTGAGCCATCATAGGGCAGTCCATTAGAAATTTCTTTGATCAGAGTAAATGCATAACTAATTGCACCTTGTCTTGTCACCCAGTGGACTGAGACACTTCAGTTTGCATTCACTTCTGTCCTTTTGAGTTGTGGTGTGACTTGATAGAGAACCTTTCACTTCTAAGTGAGCAAATCTCTTTGGTTAGCAACCTGTAAAACGGTGGTGATAATTGTTACACATCCAGGAGGAGTGTTAAGAAGTCTAATCAGCGAATGTTTTAGTGTTCAAGGGATATTTTAAAACCCCAGAACAACAAAGAAGTGCATACATTTTATCTGTTAAAACGGTATCTAGGAGATCTGCTACTGTGGAATTGTTCCCAGTGCCTTCATGTATGAGATCAGTATGAGAGGTCTTTGTGATCCTGTTATACTGTGGGTCTTGACCAGCCTTAGGTGCAAAGGCTTTTTCTCACAAATTCAGGGGAAATAATGCTTCAGAGACCTTCTGTTCCTTTCCATAGGATATTCTAAAGAGAAACCATTTTAAATAGGAATGCAAAGCAAAACACAGCACTTCAGTAACAGCCTCATCTTGCCACTGTTTAAGGATATAACTTCACAACTAAGAGTTTTCCTGTAAGTTTGCAAGGTCTACTTGAGTAGAAGTGTTTCCAAGACAGACAATATTACCTGCCTTTCTATAAAGCTTAGATGATTCTGTTTCTGTGATTTTTGTTTTGTTTTGTTTTTAGAAAAGTTTCTCTTTGTTAGTATTTCAGCACTTTCCAGGTAAATTAGGCTTACCACAGCATGCTTCTCAGTAGACTTTGTGGATTGTTCTTCCAAGTGGCTTTCTGCTTATAAGTATGCTCATTAAAGCGGTGTTGTATTAAGTATGGGTAAGCTTCATTTAAAAACAACCTGCAAAACAGATCTTATAAATTGTCCTCCTGACATCAAGCTCTTGGTTTGGTATTCTTGGGTACAGTAATCTGCTGGTGAGAAGTACTGTAGCCCTGACTCTGCTGCTTTTCATAATGGGCTCTGTTAAAATCATCCCCTAAAGCTGACTCTTGGCCTGGGTGTCATTGATTTGGAACAATAAGTAAAATTATAGCAAATAAAACTCTAGCCCTGATAAAACGAATAGCTGAAACAGAAGAGTGAGTGGAAATGCCTGGTAATTGCCTTCCAGGCTGAGTCTACAGTACAGAGCTGGGTCGAGGGCTAGCCACGATTTTGGCTGTGTTTACCAGACTGTGGAGTGTGGTGTCACTTAATGCAGCAGCATGACTAGGATTTCAGAGATATGATTCTAGTTTGTGTTGTGAGCTGTTAACCTTAAGAAAAAGTAAATGAGACAAAGGACCTCCTTACCTTCTCCATTCTGTCCAGCCTCTTCCCTCACTGCACTTCAAAAAATACCCATGGTATTTGGTTCAATTGCTCTACCTTTATATCCAGTACCTGATAATGAGGTGTGCCATGAAAGCATTATCTGAGAAAAGCCTGGTTAAACTAAAGTTGTCCTGGTGTTTCATTTAATTAGTGTAGGTTTCAGTACGCAGTAGATAATGTTGCAGGTCTGTGCTGTGTTCTCACACATCAACCTTTTCCATCTTATGTGTATAAAATAAAAGATGGCCTGATTTTTTATGTGCTGTTGATTTAATAATCTAATAGTGTAGTGGCAGAAGACCTTCCTACCATATCATTACATTTAGGAACAGTTGTGCTTTGGATTTCTTTGCCAGAAACCATATACTGTTGTCCACTGTTTTGTCTCTCTACACATTTATGGTTAAGAGCATCTCATCAGTACCTTCACTTCTCTAAAATAAAAAATGCAAGGACATCATGAAGTTTAGTAAGGTGATTATGATTCCAATTTAATTGTTAGACAGGCTACAATATAGTTACTATTTAATTATATAATTACCTTCCATTAATTTCATAAACCATTAAGGAAAAAGAAGTGTAGTTAAATATTTGACCATGATTTTGATAGACTAATCCCTGCCTGGAGCAAGGGCTTCTCTTAGCTGCTCTGTCACTCTATGATTATGCAAGCTCCTCCTTATTTTTAATTTTACACTTGATTAATTCTACTTTGTTTATGAATTTGTTATTTGCCGCTGACTCCCCAGGATGCTAATTGCTACTGCAAACTACAGATACTGCTGAGCTAATGTATTCTGAAAATATCAGGAAAAGAGAGAATGTTATGAATGTACAGTTAAAAAATGAGACACTAATTTGAATTTCTATATTTCTTCCCTTCCCCAAAAAAAAAAAAATCTCTTATTCTTTGCTTTTTGGAGAGAATGTGCATTTGTGCTTTATTTATATCTGTGAAAGGTGAGTGTGGATCTGGTAAAAAGAGATTTTTTTTTTCTGTGTTTGCTCTTATATTGTACATGTAGTCATTAATAAGACAGTATGACCTCACATATTTCAGTCAAAATGTCAAGGCTGAACAACCTCAACTCTCTCCACCTGTCTCTCACATGTCTGGCATGGCCCTGCTCAATTTTCAGTCCCAGTGTCTGCTGACAGCAGGATTCATAGAACAGAATCACAGAATTGCTAAGGTTGGAAAAGACCTCTAAGACCTCTAGAATATAACGCTTAGAAATTGGCCCTGGATAAAGTATTAATCTAAGTCAACAGAATATAAAAACTGGTGGCATCAAACTTAAAAATCCTTTGCATTGTCTTTGCATTGCTGCATTTTTCCTAGTGAAGAGAAAGGATGGACTGAAGATCATTTGTAAGAAATACAAATCAAAGTATCACTTCCTTCATAGGAGGAATTGTCCTCTTGAGTATGCGATGATCTGAATGAAGATCAGAAAAAAATATATATTCCTATGCTCATCGTAAACACGAAGTCTGCCAGCCAGATGAGAAATTTCTTATACAGAGTTTGTCTTTTGGTGAAAGTCTTTGGATAGACATACAAATATTGTGAAAATGTTGAATGGCCTGAGGCAAAACAGTGTAACCAGTTGGACTTGAATTTTTTCTCTTCAGAAGCCTAGGCATATATGTGCTTATCTACTGCTACAAGATGTGCCAGGGTGGGATCTTTCTCTGCTAAATATCAGATAAATTTTGTGAGTCACAGAGGTTTTCTCTGTTTCTTTTAGTTTTTAAGGTGTCATCTCCTTTTCCTCATTCAAGATGAATTTTGTCTGCCTTCTTCACCTTTCCCCAAAACAGGACTTGTCCTTTATTCTGTACATTGGATTACTGTGTGGTAGTTAGAAGCATATAGTAGTAACCTTTTCCCTTCTTCAGTCTTCATTAAATACTTTAATGAGTACAGGCTGCCTCTCCTTATTTAGATCCTAATGAAGAAACACTGGTAATAGTTTATGTGTCACATTATCTCAAATGTTCAGACACACTTGTCTTCAAGGTTTGATTATTTTCTTTACATGAACATTTATTCAAGCAAAATTAGAGAGTGTAGACCAAGTGTTCATCAAACCCTCTGATAGAGGATGACTTTTGCTCTGGCTCATTGCAGGATTCTTACACCCACACTTTGACAGTGTTTTGAGATCAGCAAGCAAACAGTTGCAGTTAAAAATAGAATCATAGAAT
>VWZI01019939.1:964-19696 GCA_013396835.1 Psilopogon haemacephalus
TTCACCAGTCTGCCATGACCTTTCAAATACAGTGGACAACACTTTGTCAACTTCATCTGCCAGTTCCTTCAGGACCCTTGGGTGGATCTCATCAGACCCCATGGACTTGTGCACGTTCAGGTTCTCTAGGTGCTCTTGAACGTGATCTCCAATTACAGTGGGCAGGTCTTCACTCCTCCAGACCTTACTTTTGCCTTCTGGAATTTGGACATTGTGGCTGGAGCACTTGCTGCTGAAGACTGAGGCAAAGAAGTCATTGAGCACCTCAGCCTTATCCATGTCCCCTGTTGCCAGCTCTCCATTTCCCTTCTGAAGGAGTCCCACGTTCTCCCTAGTCCTCCTTTTCTCACTGATATACCTGAAGAAATTCTTCTTGTTCCCCTTAATGTCCCTAGCCAGATTCAACTCCAGCTGTGCTTTAGCTTTCCTGACCTGATCTCTGCTTCCACAAACATCTTTGTATTGATCCCAGGTTACCTGTCCTTTCTTCCACTCCCTGTAGGCTTCCCTCTTGCATCTAAGTGTGTCCAGGAGTTCTCCATTCATCCATGCAGGTCTCCTTGCATTCTTACCTGCCTTCCTCTTTTTTGGAATGCATTGCCGCTTCACTAATTCTTTCCTCATTTCTTTCATTACAATGGCCTATGAAAGAAGTGGGTCAGCAATCATGATTAAAATGTCATTTATATTCTGTGTGACTTCATTCTCCAAACCTCCTATATTTTATACCTGCAAGATGGGTTTTTTGGTGGCAATTTCTGCAAAAGTGACAGAACCATTCCAAAAAGGAAATATATGCTGAAGATACAAAGAGCTGTCATTAACTTTGGCTCCAGCCAAATAGGTTTTATAATAGAACTGTACCCATTGGTGTAACACCTGTGATATTTTCCTATTATCCATGCAATCCAGGACTCCCCTCTAAATTACTTCATTTAGCTCCTTTTAAAACTCCCTTTGCATCACAGGGCGATGGCAGACCTTTCACACTCTCAGACCTCTTCATATATTATCTACTAATTAATGCCCTTGAAAACAGTTTCTCTGGTATTCGTTAACTAATCGGGCAGTACAGAGTTCAACCTATTAAGCAGCACATTGGTGAATATCTCAACATCAATATAGAACAAGTAGGCAGGCCTAAGAGAGGCAAAATCAAATTTGTCTTTGTTAGGTTTCAAGTCAATTAAAGGTGGGGTTCTATTGATTTGAGAATTTACTGGGATTTAAGGAAACCAACTTAACAAGGCTGCAAAACCCTTACTCTGTATCATGTCTCAGTAAGGCTTTTCTTCCTGCTTTTTAAAATTTTCTAATATTCCTTCACATTTATTTCTGTTAAGCTTTCCTAGCTGTTTTTTCACTCAGAATTACTATGATGTCAGCTTGGTGTATAGTCTGAGCTTCTAAAACTTCTTTATCCATTATATTTGTTTTGCCTAAATGGGAATAATCACTTGCAAATGAAACAATCTTTGTGATTATGCATCGATTTTACACATCTCACAACATACCTCCAAACATAGGAAATGGTGACTCCTTCTATTTTTCTGAAGGCAAATGATGGCAATAGAAACTTTAGGATCAGGGAAAGATTTTAAGCTCCTAAAATCTATGTTCTTCCTAGATTTAAAGATTTGGTCAAAACAATGCCAAGTCGCAGCTCTAATAGTCTCTGTGTAAGTATTCCTTGGGTTAACCAAACTGGTTTTGTTTGTTGGTTGTCTTTGGGTTTTTTTACTGTTTCTTTTTTTAAAATTAATATTTACATACATATATTCAGGTTCTTCCTTCTTTACAGAACTAATTAGCTGGTATATAAGACAGGTATCCTACTGCCCAGTCACTCAGAAGTACAAATAGATAGGTAGATATTTCTCAGACCATGACTAACATAAGATAGTCTTTGTGTAAATGGACCTGATGGCTGGCACATTCCCATAGGAAGAGTGAAACCTGCCCAACTTCTGCTGCTGCCCAAGTGGATTTGGATTTCCTTCCAAATTTGTGCATCAAATCTCCAGGCTAGAGAAAAGCAGAAAGAAGGAACATACCTGTATCCTACAAGTACCTGTATTTTAATCACTGTTCCTGGGACTATGACTTCAATTAAAAATTCAAAAGTTGAGAACAACACTTCTGGGTTAGAAAAACTGTAGTTGAAATGCCTCACATAACAGGAAATGCTGTCTCCTTCTTTTAATAGTGTTTTTCATTGGTTGGTTTGGCTTGGGGGAGTTCGGGGTGTTTTGTTGTTGCTGCTGTTTTTTGTCAGGTTTTCTGTTTGAGTGTTTGGGGGGGCAGGTTTTGTGGGTTTGGGGTTTTTTTTGCTTGCTGCTTTGTTTCTTTTTGAAGAGTCCCTCCCTTTTTATGCCAGTCTGGTCTTGGATTTCTTTCAATCCAGTGTTATTTCTTCTCTTTCAGTTCTCCAAGTTATCTATTTTTCAGTCCTTGCTTTCAAGCTCCTGAATACTCTTATCTGTATGAGTATCTGTATCTGAATGCTTGTTTAAGCCTGCCTGAACTTCAGTCACTCTACCTTTTATTGTAATTCCCTGAAAGAGGCTTGCATCAAAGCTTCCATTGATGTTAGCTCAGACAGTAATTCTCTAATGTCTGCCAATCTTCCACTGTTTTACTTTGTTTGCAGCACAATGTTGGTCCTCTGGGACCTCCTGGGATCCTAGTGCATCTCTCTGGCTGCTTGCAAAAGTATTGGTAATATCAGAAGTACACCTCTGCACAAGTGTGCTTGCAACAGGAATCATCAAGCATTTTTAGGTGGGGCTTTGAGATCCTTTGTATTCTCTAAAAATCATTGAAAATGGCATACTCTGGATTACAACTACAACCTTCAAGATATTGCCATTGCTCTGAACAGTCTCACCTATCCATTTTTTCTTTTAGGTTTCTGAACTTTTCAGGCATTTATAGAGGATTGATTCAGTCATTCCAATCCAGTCTGAGACACAGCACTCACAGCATTTTTATGTGAAGATAATACAGAGTTGCTGTATCACCAATCCCAACCTCACTTATCCTGTAAAGGTGGTTACAGAGCTGCAGTTCTACAGACTCAAGCTTCTCCTTTTGCCAAGAAGAAAATTCCAGTGGTTAAGTTTATTTTTCATTTATGCCTTTCCTGCTATATGAAAAATACCTAGCTCTGCATTCTGCATTTCTTTGAAGATAGTGTGTGTGTTCCTTTGTCCTCCTAGTTCTTGTGCTTCTAACAGAGTAGAAGAAATATCTTTGTTTTTTCCTCTTGCCTCACTCTCTTCTAACTACCACTGCAGAAGTTATTTCTTAGCTCTTTGAGGCAGTTGTACCCAGTGTGAAATAGTTATCTCCTCACCCTTTTTTACAGCCAGTATCTGCCTGGTTTGAAAGTAAAGGTTCCATCAATCTGATGTGCTGCCTGATGTGCTTTCCCCAGTTAAAATGAAAAAGTGTATTTGTAGTTTTCCAGTGCTGCAGTGCTTTGGAAAACATTGTGTAAAATGTGTAACTAGGAAATTCTGAGAAGATGAGTGAGTCCTAAATCCCATTTTCAACTGGATTTTGCATGTCTCTGTGTGAACCGCACAAAGCTCCCAGGGAATTCATCTCCCTCATCTGAAGACAGATATCCACAGCTTACGTGAACCTACCACAGTGCATGCTGTTAAAACTGTGCTGAAAAACATCACAATAGGCATCTGCTATAAATTTGCCCTTTAGTGAACATCATCCTTTGCACTGAAGCAATTCTGACACCAAAAGGCCAAGGAAGATTCCCATGTAAGGCAGAGAAGCCCATAACATGTGTAGCAGTCCACATTGTACTTTAAGTGAGACCTCAAACTCACAGCAAAGTCTCAGCTCGTATTTCTATTTGGATAGTTTGGTAGCTCAGTTATGCCCTTTGGAAATGCATAAGAACAAACAACTATCTAAGCAGAGTCTGCTCTAACAACCCATTTTGGCTTGGTGAAAATGCTGTATATCTCATACCAGCCCTGATGTTTATTACTGCAAAGGCCTTTACTTTTCCCTGAGCTTGGGTTTGTAACAGTAATGCAATGAATCCTACAGCTCTCACACTCCCCACCACAGGAACTGTAGAGACAGCCTAAAAGAGATAATTCTGCACAGGTGTTATTATTCGCCTCTAAATTAAAGCATGTTAACCCCTGTCAGGTTCTCTGGAGATGAAGAAATCTGTCAGCAATCCTTGTCCTGCAAGAACAGAAATGTATGAAACTGTTTCCTTTGCTTTAATCTACAGGGATATCTGTACATTCTCCTCTTCATTCTTTTGTTTCGTTCTTTCCTTGCCCAAGGTCTCACAACCCTGATTCAGCTGCCAATATGTTGCAGTGAGTTCCCATCCCCAGGCAGCTTCATCATCTCCAAGATATGCAGGCTTAAATTCTTAACCTGTCATAATACCATGGTTAAGACTCATCATACATTTAAACAGTTTGAAAGTCCATCTATGTTTCACCACCTCACATTCTCTTCCACTCAGTGAAAGGTAAAATCAATTGCCTGCAACATGAAATAGACGAAAGTCAAGTGGTCAGTTTCCATGGCATTTTACACCATTGTAGCCCAGCTTACTGGCCATATTTATTCTATATTTCTAGTTCTCCTGTTTACAACCTTGCTCATTTTTGTGGATGCAATAGAGCAATTTCCTTTTTTCTCTTCACTCTGCCGATAATCTGAAGTAACTTTAAATGACCACAAACTTACATTGTAGTATTACATAGATCTTTGTGACATGCATCACAATGCTGTACTTTGCATTACTTGTGTTAAAATCCCTAAGTCAGAGGTCTTCCTAATATGTTTTTTTGTCATTTCCATGAATCTCTAAGACAATCCCGTTACTAAGAGTAATCATAGGGGATGAATAAATACGTAGTATCTGATACAAGAAGGTAAATGACAGTGAGTCATGAGACCATGAAAGCTTACTTGGACTGTTATGGGTAACACAGGTCCTGCTTGCAGGAAGGATTTCTTGCTTTTTGCTGTGAAGTCTCAAAGAGCGTACGCATGTGTGTGTTAGTTATCTCCTGCTTCCCTGTATAGCAGAATAAAAGCAGTTGAACAGTAATAAGCCTGGATGTTCACTGCCAGAGAAAACCTTAAATCAAAACAAAAGAGGAACACTGTGGTTCTGCACTAAGCACAGGCAGCAGATGTGGTAAACCAAAGTATTTACAGAAGCCAAACACAAATAACAGCATATATAAAAAGCCTCTCCTTTTTTTGTGGTTCATATCAGTCTGAATTCTATCTTGCCTTCGGTGATCACGAATAAAAGAGCTCCTATTGTTTAGCGATATTTCCAAATATTTATAGTTCTCTAGCAGTAACCTTTTGTTTGGTAGATAGTGGAGTTTGCACAGCATGCTGAGTATGTCATTAAACATTTGCCTGAAGATCTGGGTGTTAGCATCAATGACAGTTTCCTAAACATGTCACATTTTCTTTGGCTGTCGTGAAAAATTATAGCTACTGTGACTCACACCGTAATAGCAGCTATTTGCGATATTTTAACCTAATGTACAGGCCCAGAGGAGAAACAACAGACACAATAAAGCATCTGCCAGTGACTTGCTCAAAGGAAGGGACTCCAAGCATTACTAGGATGCCAAATTAAAGAGAAAACGCTCTTGTGTCAAATGCCAAAGGGTCTCCATATTTGTTAACTTTGCTGTAATTTATGTCATATCTCTGAAAGCATATAAAGAGAAAGAAAAGGAATATTCCTTTCCTCTCTGTTGTCCTTTCCTCTGTGCTTAGTTGCATAGTTCTTGTGATAAAAAGGTAATGAATCATTACAATTTATATTTGAAATAAATTACCTAATGGAAAGAGTGCCTTTTAGTGTATCTTTTTTTTTCCCATCTGAATTTTTAAAAGTAACAGAAAAATTGAATAACATGAATGCCATACAAATAAAGAGACATGTTAAATATCTCCATATTATCTCTTAATCATCTTGCTCTTTTCTGTCAGAGAAGGATTAGTATCCTAGGTGTCTGTAAGACAAAAAAAAATTCTTTTTCTGTTCCCTGATTTTGTCAAAACTTCCCGTGCATTTATGATGTACATCAGGAAACTTATCCATGACATAGTTGTCCATCTGTAAAATGAAAATAGAAACACTTGCCTCTTTCCTAGCAAAATTCAGTCTTGTTTGGAAGTGTTTCAGGAACTTGGAAGGAAGATGATATAACTGCACAAATGATACATTCTTGATTTATCTAAATTTATCTCACATGATCAGTATGGCAGTGACAAAAACTGGGTTCCAAGGGAAACACAAATATCTGCTCCTGACAGCAGTCAGTTAACAGATCTTCCTGTGATGGAGCTCCTGAAGCTTATTTTAAAAGCACAGATTATTAGGTCATTCTAGAATAATATCATCTGGCATATAAACCTCATCACTTTATAGTAGAAGAGACACTGTAGGATTTACAACAAAGGACCAAATTCTGTGTTGCTGTGTGGCTTCACTGTTTATAATTTCCTTTTAAGTATTTGTTTTCCCACAGGAAAAAAAAATCCGTGAAATGTGACATTCTTGCTTGTCCTCATGGACATTCAGTAAATCAGGCCACTTTACAGCAACCATGTTCACATTTTGACATAACACTGTGATATGACCCAAGGAGCTTTGTAAAATATGATCTCAATAAAGGGGACTGAAAAACAAAGTTACTATCTGTACTAAAGAACAAAATAAACTTAAGGAAACTTAGATTCCCTTTGTAAACCTAATTGCCCAATATATTGTTGACACCTGCAAATTTGTTAGACTTTAGTGGAAATTTGTTGATTTCACTCTTTAAGGAATGCACGTAAGCAAGATTTGCAGGAAAGGAAAAGTCTATCTGAGATCATCTACTTAGTTATCTGCAGACTGCCTTTTCTATTTTCACTGACTTCATTCACCTCTCTGAAACAAGGCTCATGTTTCTATCTGATGTTCTAGCACAAGTACATCCATCACTACATGCCTTACCTCTGCATTGTAATGTAACCCTTGATCATCCCTCTCAGAAACATTAATGTGCATTTCTACCTGGTGATGGTATATCTGGATGAGTGCTATAATATGCTACTTTTCATAAGAGGATTATGAAGACAGGGCTGAAGTTTTTTATTGGAGCTTGATCACAACAAAGATGTGTGAATGTTGCATGTCTCTCCTCAAAATTTAAATGGAATTATTTGCTAGAACTAAAGGATTGCAGCTGTCATAGGCTGTTATAAGACCATTCAGAGACAGAACTAAGACTTAGGATTCTACTAAGATTAACCTCTCGAACTGAGATTGTAAATAAAGGAAAAAGTACCATCTCAGTGACAGATCTTTTCAAAACATGTGTTTCAACACTTCATAAAAAGATCAGGAACAAAAATTTGGCACCTAAACCTAATGAATGCAGATAGAAAGCCAAGAAATGCAGAAACTGTCCTTGTGTATGGCACCATTTTTGTCTCAGTCCCATGACAAGTCATATTACCGTTAAATCAGCAATGCAATCTCTCATTGTTTATGGCTTGGTCTAGGATGACGCCCATGTCAAGGACTATAAACTTTCTTCAGAGGACATCATTGAAGTAGCCTTGCACCCATATAGCAGGATGGACTCAGTGAGATTCAGACAGTTTAGAAACAAAGTTCAGTTACTTCTAGTCCATAGCTTAGTCATTAATCCAAAACTTCCCATGACTTGGACATTCCGCTGTCTAGAATGAAAAGAGAGGTAACATAACACTGCCCATTCCATAAACTCTGTTTTTATTTTTATGACACATTCAAGTGCTGAGGGAAGGTATATAAGCTGAATTGTTAGTGAAGGACATAGAAAGGGGGAGAAGGAGAGAGGGAGGTTACGGAAGGAAAAGCAATCTACAATAAGGTGGAAGAAGGCATAAACCATCCTGATTTATACTTTTCCTCCACCCCTTCTGTTGATTGCTTTTCCTCCTAGAGACACATCTTTTCTCTTCTTCTACAATGTGTGATGTGGATTGATTTACATTGCCTTTCCAACAGATAGTTAACCCACCCTACTATTTAAGATAAAACTTTAAGAAATTAATATACTTTATCTTGTTCAATAGCTTTTTAAGCCTTCATTGTTTTGTTTGGCTTATTTGGTTTTGGGGTTTACTTTTAATTTTTATTTCATGCCGATCAGCTATGTGGGTAATACAGAAAACACTTGAATTTGTTGCTGTAACTGGTAATAATAATGCTGGCTTAAGTGAACTTCATAGCAGCAGGAAAATGTCAGGCTTAAACAAGCTTTGGATTATTCTGCATTTAGTGTTATTGTACAGGACTCTGCCATGGTGGTCTCACCATGGAATCAAGAGGAGGGAAAAAAGGTCTCACAAAGCTGCCCTAACTTTGCCTTTGCACACAATTAGGGCAAGATTGCACACAACACCACCAAATCCCCTCCCAAAGAAGTGAAGCCAGCCCTATTACCCACAATTCAGGCAGGTGGCCATTACCTGGTTCTAGAAGGAGCTGAACCCTGTAGGAGCTCATTTTTGCAAGTATGAGATGCACTTGCACATTTGAAACACTATTTTCCTTTGTAACAGACAGTTTATATAGCACTGCATATAAGCACTTTAAATACATAAAGGGTAGTGACTACTTGTGACATATGTGAAAAACAAATTTTGAACCTTAAAGGCAAAACATTGCATTTGTTGCCAGGCAATTATACAAGGTTCACATCTGGAAAATGCTGCAAAGCAGGAAAAAACAAATCCTATATTTTTCAGCCAAACTTTTATCAGAAATTCTTCTGTTGTAGAGTAACTTTTTTGTAGAGTATCAACATTTGAAAAAATCGTTCAAATTTATGAAGTGCAAACATCAGTGAAGCACTCTTTCCAGCAATGAATTCCAGTCAAGATTGGTTTCTACCAGAAAGTCACAGAATTGTTCTTGTTTGAAAAGTCGTCTGAAATCATCAAGTCCAACTGTTGACCTAACATCAAAGTGACCATTTAGCCATGTCACATAGGGCCATGTCTACATGTTTTGTTGAACACCTGCAGGGACGGTGACTCCACCACCTCCCTGGAAAGCCTGCTGCAGTGTTTGGCCACCCTTTCAGTAAAGAAAGTTTTCCTAATATCCAAAGTAAGCCTGCCCTGGCACAATTTTAGGCTATTTCCTCTCATTCTATTACTTGTTACTAGAGAGAAGAGACCAACATCCACTTCACTACAACCTCCTTTCAGGTAGTCATATAGAGCAATGAGGTCTCCCCTCAGACTCCTCTTCTCCAGACTAAACTATTCCATTTCCCTCATAAGACTTATTTTCCAGACCCTTCACCAGTTTCATTGCCCTTCTTTGGACATACCCAAGCAACACAATATCCTTCTTGTGACATCCTTTATTGCTACTCCTTGCATTAAAGAGGACAGTGGCATTCTTATTTCCTATCATGCCATCTTCCTTGTGCAAGAGAATATCTCATTGCCAGGTAGCCACTCTGAGATTTTAGATCTGACAGTAGAGAGGAAATATAAGACAGGAACCCACAGCACCTGTACTCAGGGAAATGGAAACAAGCGTTTCCCATTCATGATGACGTGGCTGCCAGTCTGAGGTTTCTTTTAGCAGGAACCTGTCACCCTACTGCTCCAGACAGCACTGCAGTGACTTTCCTGATTCTTTCCTGTCTGATTCCATATTTATGTCTGCCTTCACCTTGCTAAGCACTTGCAGATCATCTGTGTTAGACCTTGATGCTTTTTGACTATTTGAGTCCTCATCTGTTCATATCTGTGTGATGGCAGAAGAAAGGATCTAGATGGCTCGTTTCAATCTCAGTAAGTGCAACAGCAGTTTTCCACAACAGCAGTTTTCCACATCACCTTTTGTGTCCTGTCCACCTTTTAATGTAAGGTCCTTCAGAGCAGTGACTGTCTGTTGCAGGGACTTAATAAAGCACTCAGTTGACAGTGCTACACTGTCTACTAGGGATTTCAGAAACATTAAGAGCAAGAACGTGTAATTTTCATGCAGACACAACAGCAGAATTTCAAAGATCTCTCTCTTTACAGCCTGCACTAAAGTGAGCTGTCAGGGTTTCATATCAACTTGACATTTTGGCAGTGCTCTTCAGGTAAGAACTGAGAAGGCTAGATTTTGTCAAAACCTGACTTGAAAGGATTTTCAACAGTTCTGTTTCTTATTCCCTTCTGGCAAGAAAAAAGAAAAGGCTACATGTGGGAATCCCATGAAGCTGAAAATCCAGCTTTTATGCTGAATTCCCTCTTGGCAACGAAGGGTAAAAAATGACTCTACTCAGTCCATATTGTGGCCTTGGTATTACTCACATTCAGAAGAGAGGTTGCTTATTGTCCCTGAAACAATGCTGTGTTGTTTCTCAGACTGTTGCCGTATAGATAATATAGCTAAAATATATTAATTTCTGAGTCTGCCTAAAGCTTCTACCCCTACCTTCTAGCACAAAGAACATATTTTTAATAAAAAAAATAGATCCTTCATATTTGTCCTTCAGTAAGTGTCAGAGTATGAAGTAAAGATATAATATAACATTTCTTTTATATTCTGGATTATAGCATAAAGTATCAGAAACAATACTCTGACACAATAATACTGACATATTTGAAAACAGTTTTGTGCCAGATCATCCCTCATATTTTCCTTCCATGGAAGAAAAATACTGTGAAGCCACTTAGGAGGAAATGAGTTCTGGAGGTAGTTAATCATTTGTGAAAGTGCAAGGTGTGGAACGGGAGATAGGATTCACAGACAGCAAGCAGCAGCAAGACACTGAGAGAATGTGTATTCTGAATGCCATTAATTTACATTGAGTACACGGGGCTAGGAGAAGTGGTCTAGTTAATTAAACCATCTCACTGAAATGGATTCAAAAGAGGTTTAGGTTAGCATTAAAATCAGCTTTAGCCTACATTCCATATTGGTTACATTGAGATAATTTATTCTATAGCTGAAGAAGTTCAGATATAGATTATGCAGTACTGCTGGTTTTATACAGAAGAGCTACTTGTGTAAACCTCAATATCTGCATGCAGTTCTGCTCATTTCACTCATTTGAAAAATGTACAGACGAAAAAAAATACAGGATGAGGTTTATGGAAGGCTAATTGTCACAAGAGGCAAAGGCAAAATGACTCAGTGGAAGTCTGTGGTATCTTTTAATCTCTGGATATCTGCAACAGGAAAGACTGAAATTTGATAACGTCTGTTTATTCCTTTTTGTTCACCCAGCAAATCGCAATGCAAGACAGTAGGATTAGTTCAGACGTACAATATTGGAAGTGATGTATGTCTCCACTGAACACTGGCGAGCCAGGTAGAGGAAGTCAGACTAAAATAACATCTGTTTGATCAGCACCTGTCTCTATTCACTTTTATTATCTTCATCACATTCCCCATACAACAAATGGGCATTATTTGCGTAAATAATACACAAGAGAGAGGAGTCCACTATGTACACAGATGGTAGACCTTCATCTCAAATTAAAATTATCATCTTTTGGTAGCCCAAAATTTGTTTAAATGAAAGCAATAAAGCCCACAAGAGTGCAAAGAACAACTGCACTGTTATATAGCTACTCTATTTTCTTAGAAAATGAAAATATTATTTTTAATTTAAATATTTTTAAAAAAATTTAATTTCATCTGAGGTTTTACCATCTGTGTGTGCACTGAAGTCTTCCCCATTCCCTTAGTAAAGTTTCTAGTCTCTCAACTCAGGATCTAGAATTAAGACAAGCTGAAGAAATGTTCAGTAGAATTGATCAAAACCCACTTCAAAAGAAAACTTTAATAACTAGAAAGAAATACAGTTATTCGATGGGAAGTTGCATACACTCGAGTTTTGTATTTTCTGAAATATTATACCAAAGGAAAATTAATGCCACAAATACACAGAACATTTTGGCAATAATTCCATGAGTTGCTACAGTTTTTAAAGAATATGGCTCACTGAAAGCATTACTGAGTACATAAAGCTTGAAGTCAAAATTAGATTTAAGGTGAAGGGAATTATCACTTTTATAGTGCCCAGAACTGTTCTGCTACTATGATCTGGGAGAATTTGGGAAACTAAGATTCATCTCATAAGGATTCGTAGAACTGGCATCTGAGAGATCATAGTCACAGAACTGAATGTGTCCAAACCACACAAGACAAATACAGTTTTGTACTGATGGAAAATCCTTGCATGGAAGTGTTTTCTCACTGCTATCATTCAGTGAGTAGGGCATCACAGGGACATGCAGGAATTGTGCTACAGATGTTGCAAGCATTTGTTGCAGTGGATTTACATTATATATATTATTCCTAAGCATGACATCTGCAAGCACAGGAAATAGTGGACATCCAGGAACTTGGAGGAAATCAAAGTCTGAGGCTTTTTAGTAGGGTTTTGGTTGTTGTTATTTTAATTTTTTTATCACACCCTCCATGTTCATAGTCATCCTGCCGTCTATTTCAGTTCATTTCATTTCAGCCTACTCTGTTTCAGCTTACTTCATTTTCACCACTGTATTCCTACAACATACCCTTCTTAATCAACACGACATGTAAACTACAAAAACTAGTACAACCATGATATCAACATGTCAAACAAAGTTCCCAAATGGAACATGACAAACCAATGCATGAAAATGAGATATCGCGAAAGAAATTGCCATTCAGATCAAAAGCTTGAAAAGAGGAGATCTGTGAAACAATGATTTAAAACAATCTCTGCTGAAAGCATGCATTGCTTTTTTTCAACACACAGCTTCAAATTGCAATTTCAATGCACATAAAACCCCTAATTAGAAGCCATATACTAATAGGAGATGAGCAAATTCAGATGCAAATTAGCTGACAGGGCACAAAATTCAAAACAACCAAAAATTGGGCATCTATTCTGTGTCTTTTGATATTTCCTTCACATGTAATAACTACTTTTAGTATCCTGAAATAGACAGTAAAATGGATACCTACACAACTGACTGCAGATCGATGAAGTGTCATTAATTAAGCAATAATACCCTTTGAAATCAGTCATTACCACCAGTTTTTTATTATGAGCCATTAATATTTTAACTAGCAAGTCATTAATAGTGGTTATAACCAATTCTACAGGGATTATTGCTTGAATAAACTATTTTAAATTATTTTAAACCTTCTGAAAAGCTTGGTCTGTTTTACATTTATATTTTTATCTTTTTTAATGGCTCTGCTAAAAGAGCTGTTTCTATTCATACAGAAATAAAAATGTTTTTACAAGTATACAGTACAGACTCACCCAGAATTTGTTCAAAAGGTGTGTGGCAAAAGGTTTCCCCTGCCTCTATTATTATATCTGTGGTGCTGATTCTCAGTCATGGCTTCTCCCATCTGCCTTCTTTCTTTCTGACAACTGCTCTATAGCTTGCCTTGATCAGGGAGACCTGCGGTACCTCAGTCATAGCCTCTAATCCCATCTCTTTCATCAAGCTGTGCCTCTCTTTTGATTTAGGTAGGTATGTACAATTACTCTTAGATGAGCTTCCAAGGGACAAGAAGATATAGTTTAGTCCAGGCAATATTATATTTGTGCCTGTACACAAGATAAGACTAATATTTAGGCTTAGTCCCTCCATATCTATTTTTAAAATTGAATTTATTTTACAGATATCTCCTCAACAAGGTTAAATCATCCAACTCAGGAGAAATGAGTTGACACAAAAAATGTATATTTCATGAGAATAGTCCCAAGTCTATATCATGTTCATATGAATATAGCTAGATAGGAAAGATAGGTAGGAAAGATAAGACACAATGAACCTCTTAGCCCTCTGGAAAACAGAGATCACTTTCCCTCATGAGACACTCTATTTCCTAATTTCAATTCTATAAGACTAGTCAGGAAGGAAATGGTATTTGTTTTATGACACTCCAGAATTCCCATCTCTTAGTCCCTACTGAAAATCTAACTTTTTAAGCAGTCAACACTTTCCCTGACTCAATAAATATGTCAAATTCTGTCCTCAGTACTTGTGAAATAGAGGAACAATGTTCAAAACTGTCCAGAAAGCAGAACCAGGAGTAGACCAATAGCATCATGGCAAAGCATATCAGATTTTCTCATTTTCATTTCCTCATTCTCACGAAGTTCTCTGTTCACAAGGTCTTGTAATGACAGGACAAGGGCGAATGGGTTCAAATTGGCGGAGGGGAGATTTGAACGGGATGTTAGGAAGAAATTCTTCATAGTGAGGGTGGTGAGGCACTGGAACAGGTTGCCCAGGGAGGTTGTGTCTGCTCCCTCCCTGGATGTGTTCAGGGCCAGGCTGGATGAGGTCTTCAACGACCTGATCTAGTGGGAGGTGTCCCTGTCTGTGGCGGGGGGTTGGAACTGGATGATCCTTGAGGTCTCCTCCAACCTAAACCATTCTATGATTCTATGATTCTAAGTTGTAGTCTGTCTTGATAAATGGCCATTTTCCCTAGTATATTTGCAGGAGTTGGTCATGGTTTCTCTCCGTGGTCCTGTGTATGTCTCTTCTTTAGATGTAACATAGGATGTTGGCTCATATTCAGCTTTTCTTCCACCAGTACCCCTAAATCCTTCTCTGCAGGGTTGCTTTCAATAGCATCATCTGCCAGCCTATATTGATACTGGGGACTGCCCTGAACCAGGTGCAGGACCCTGTACTTGGCCTTATTGAACTTCATGGGGTTCACAAGCTCAAGCTTGTCCAGATACCTCTGGATGCATCCTGTCCCTCAGGCCTGTCAGTTGCACCTCTGAGCTTAGTGTCATCTGCAGACTTGCTGAGAGTGCACTCGATTCCACAGTCTATGTAATTGGGTTTGTTGGTCAAGGGCCCAAAATTAAACACAATGTTCAAGGTTTGGCCTCAGCAGTGTTAAGTACAGGGGCACAAACCTTGTACTTCCTTACTCTTGCTGTTGTCCTTCTTTGGCCACCTGAGCACAATGTTGGCTCATGTTGGCTGACTGTCAATGAGCAACCTCAAGTCCTTTTCAGCTGGGCAGCTTCAGAGCCACTGCCTTAAGCCTGCAGTTTTGCAAGGAGTTGTTGTGACCCAAGTGCAGGACTCTGCTCTTGGCCTTGTTAAACCCCATACAGTTGACCTCAGCCCATTGATCCAACTTGTCCATATCCCTCTGCAGAGCATTCCTACCATCAAACAGCCTCAGACTGACACTCCTACCCAACTTGGTGTCTTCTGCATACTTACTGAGGAAGGACTCAATGCCCTCATCCAGAAAACTGATATTAAACAAGACTGCCCCCAAAACTGAAGAACCTGGAGAACACCACTGCGAACTGCATTTAACTCCATTTACCAGCACTTTTCCTGCCCAGCCATCCAGCCAGTGAAGCATCCATTCATCTAAGCCATGTGCAGCCAGGAGAATATTGTGGAAGGCAGAGTCAGAGGCCTTACTGAAGTCCAGGTACAACATCCACAGCCTTTCCCACTTCCACTAAGCAGCTCACCTTGTCACAGAAAGAAATCAGGTTTGTCAAGCAGGACCAGCCCTTCTTCAACCAATGCTAATTGGGCTTAATCACCTGGTTGCCCTGTACATGCTGCATAATAACACTCAAGATGGTCTTCTCCATGGCCTCCTCTCGCCCCAGTGTCAGACTGACAAGTCTGTAGTTCCCTGGTTCCTCCTGGACATTCTTGTACATGGGCATCATGTTTTCCAGTCTCCAGCCAAATGGGTCACTTCATGTGTAGCCCACATGCCTCAAAGCAATAGGTTCTGCATCCCATTCCTCTAACCCTGACATGTCATCCCACATCTCTTCACAGGCAAGCCTAGTATTATTCCACTCCTTCAGTCTCTGTCTATGGGCCCTGCTAACTTATACTTTCAACCAACTCTGAAGACCAGCCTTCAGGAAGTCTTTTCCATCTCACTATATACATTTAGTCAGGAAAAGTATTATACATTTGATAGGAAAGGATCAGGATTTACTTCAGGAATAAAAAAGATTCAGAAGTAGTGATAAGAAAGAGGATTTTAAATGCATATGTGATACAGTAGGACCAGTGAATCTTGTCCTGTATCAAATCTGCTAAATGCCCCCTTTGCACAGCAGCACAACAGTAATGCCAAACATTAACCATTCCTGCAAGATTTGTTGAGATTTGTGAAGAAAAGACATGACTATTGGTGCAGCATATTCTCATTATGAGTTTCGCTGTTGAACTGCATAGGTGGGGCATTCAGTGCATAGTGGTGAAGTAAACAGAATTTCCAATTTTCTTTTTAGCTCACCTTTCCAATGATGCTGTCAACTGGAAATGAAAAAAGGAGGCAATGAAGCAAGAATATTCAACCACAGCTGAGAGAAAAAAGTAAGGGTAAATGCCAGCTGCAGGTACAGAGGAAAAGAGAAGCATGCTCATAAATATATCTATTAGAAAAAAAATCGGGAAGAAAGCAAGCAAGAAAAAGATGTTTTAAAAATAACTAGGCACAAAAATGCCTGAGAGACTGAAATATACTATTGAATTTTAATCTTTTCTTCACAACATAAGAACAGATAGGGATGTTGAAGGACTGCGTAGGCGTAAGAATTGTACATAAAAAATACACTTTTCACCAGTCATGAACATTTGGTTGATATATCAGTCTGCACCACAGTTGAAGGATGTCTGTGAGACTGAATATTTTGGAGATAGTACCTAGTAGCCTATCTGTTCATACATGATTTGAATATAATCTCTAAGTAAATTGCCTTTGTAAAAATTTCACTTACTAGACAAGGGAAGAGATTACTTGCTAAAAGTTTGAGCTATGTTTATTTTGCAAGAACTAGAAGAGTGCTTCAAGTTAAAAGATAGTAATGTGTCTGCCTGTCCACACCAGTATTTGCAAGCTTCAAGGTATTTTATACATTTAACGTCATAGACCCATTTTATAGACAGGTTATGTCATTTGCTGAGGGCATATGCGTAGGCTGGGACTTGACAGAAAACAGGATGCACTTTGCTAATAAAGTAATGATCCATCTACCAGATAACACCAAGTTGTGTGGCACAGTCAACTTGCTAGAGGGCAGGGATGCTATCCAGAGGGACCTGGACAGGCTGAAGGGGCCAACGTCATGAAATTCAACAAGGCCAAGTGTAAGGTCCTGCACCTGGGTCAACGAAATCCCAAGCACAAATACAGGCTGGGTGGCAAATGGCTGGAGAGCAGCCCTGAGGGGAAGGACCTGGGGGTCTGGGTTGGTGAAAAGCTCAACATGAGCCGACAGTGTGCACATGTGACCCAGACAGCCAAGCGTATCCTGGTCTGCATTAAGAGCAGCATGGCCAGCAGGGCAAGGGAAGTGATTCTCCCCTTTTACTCTGCTCTCCTCAGACCTCACCTGGAGTACTGTGTGCAGTTCTGGAGCCCCCAACACAAGAAGGACATGGAACTGTTGGAGCAAGTCCAGAGGAGGGCCACGAGGATGATCAGAGGGCTGGAGCAGCTCTGCTATGAGGACAGGCAGAAAGAGTTGGGGCTTTTCAGCCTGGAGAAGAGAAGGCTTCAAGGAGACCTTATAGTATCCTTCCTGTATCTGAAAGAGACCTACAGGAAGGCTGGGGAGGAACTATTTAGAAGGTCTTGTAATGACAGGAAAAGGGGTAATGGGTTTAAACTGGAAGAGGGGAGATTTAAATGGGATATTAGGAGGAAGTTCTTTACAGTGAGGGTGGTGAGACACTGGAAGAGGTTGCCCAGGGAGGTTGTGTCTGCTCCCTCCCTGGAGGTGTTCAAGGCCAGGTTGGATGCAGCCTTGAGTGTCCTGATCTAGTGGGAGGTGTCCTTGCCTATGGCAGGGAGTTGGAGCTGGATGATCTTTGATGTCCCTTCCAACCTAAACCATTCTATGATTCTAAATCATCTGGCCACAACTTCAAAATTGTTTTATCTTAATGCTGATAACTGGAGCAGAAGCAGCTTTCACTGCTGCCTGGTACTTACAGTACTTACTTATTATTTAATATCTCTTTTCCTTCTATCAGTTATTTGCCTAAGTGTCTGGTGGTACATCTGTCAAAATAAGTCCTTACCTACCTATTAATCTTCCTTCAAGTCTTCTTGAAAAGATAAATCTTGTGGGAACAAAGCTTAGAGGTATCTTGTCAAGCACGGTGCAGTTAATGGAGGGCAATGTCCTAGCCCTGGAGGGACACAAGCCATGGGAACTCTTAAAAGGTCATAATGACCCCGAGATGATAGGGAAGATGAACCGCTAAACTGCCTGTCCTGCTGATCCCTTGGAACTTTGAATGAGCTGCTGAAAGGAAGCAGGAATTGGCCGGCCTGATCAACCCCTCCAGTGAGAAAGGTGAGCTGTGGGCAAAACATGGGGAATCAAACTTTTTCCTCAGGGAGAGATGTTTATGAACTTATGAAAGAACTCCTTAAAGAACATGGCAAAGTAATTTCAGGCCATGACCTTGAAACAATATTAAAGTGGGTACAGATGAAGATCCCTGATGTTACTGCTTCTAATATATTTCGAACGGAACTGTCACGGGATTGGGCTAATTAAACGTAGTGTCCCGTGTGGCGAGGGGTCCTAATGCCCCCCCTCGCCGGTTCTTTGGGCTTCGGTCGGCAGAAATAAACGAACGTGTTGCTCAAACGTCAGGTGCAACAATTTAACATTTAGAACTTGG
>VWZI01019941.1:277-12635 GCA_013396835.1 Psilopogon haemacephalus
AAATATTATTATTGTTATTGTAATTGTTATTGTTATTATTATTATTATTATTAATTGACCTGCTTTTCTGTCCTATTTAGGAGTTGCTTTAGTGATATTTAGTGGCTGGCTTGAAGTAGCACATTTCATAATAACTGGCTTGTTGCTGGCTGAACACTTTTAGGGTATCTCTTCAAGTGCAAATGAAATCTGAAAAAGATTGGTGTGACTAATGTTCCTCGAATACTTCAGAGACAGATGTTTTAGATCCTGAGCCTGCAAACATTTATTCCCAAGTAGAGGAATATCCTGAGGACTGATTGTCTCAATAGTTGTTCTGTACAAAAGCCTTCAGATGGATATAACTTAGGCTGCGCATAAAGCAGTCCCTGATTGAAGCTTCAGTTCCTTTATTTTTAAAGAGGTATATAGGATGATGCTCAGCTTGATACTTAGCTCCATGTTCTATGGTTACTGCAGCTACCTTTTCCTTTTCATTTTAGAAGAGCTGCAATAATTAATTCAAAACTAATTTTCTCTATCTGACTAATAGTTCCTGGCCTTTATTTTCTACTGGGTTTAATAAATTGGGGTCTTAAATCCTCCATGCAATAATAAGAGTGAAATATAGAATCATGGAATCATAGAATTAGTCAGGGTTGGAAGGGACCACAAGGATCATCTAGTTCCAACCACCCATGCCATGGGCAGGGGCCCCTACCCTAGATCAGGCTGGACAGAGCCTCATCGAGCCTAGCCTTAAACACTTCCAGGGAACATGCAGAAGGGAAGGAAGCTTCAGCCATGGCATGAATTAAATTCTTTGCTCTTTGATTTTTCTTGAGTTTGGATCTAGGTCAGATCCTGAGACTAATTCTGGAGAGAAAATATTTGTATGAGTTGTGAATCTAAAGAGTTGTGCTGTGTTTTCATTCAGGTGATCTGTGTTGGTTAAATTCTCCCACAGGTTGTGGAAACTGGTGGAGAGGACATGGTTTGATTAGGACACTGTAAGAGACAGCAGCACAATACTTCTTTGCAAAAAAATCTTTACATTGCTATATTTTTTTAGCTTGGTTGAGGTTACACAATTTCTCTTCTCAAACTTGTTTCAGAGGTTCTTGGTGGACAACTGTTCACAAGGTACAGCATGGAGTGTTATATCTGGATAGGGTCCTGATGCTGAATCACAGAATCACAGAATATTAGAGATTGGAAGGGACCTCCACATATCATTAAGTCCAACCCCCCTGAAAAAAGCAGGATGGCCCAGGGTATGCATCACAGGAATGCATCCAGACATGTTTTGAAAGCCTCCAGAGGAGACTCCACAACCTCTCTGGTCATCCTGATCCAGTGCTCTGTTACCCTCACTGTAAAGAAGTTTCTCCTCAAGTTGAGGTGAAACCTTCTGTTTTCCAGTTTGTAGCTGTTGCTCCTTGTCTTATAGCTGCTGACCACTGAAAAGAGATTGGCCCCATCCACTTGAAACCCACTCCTCAGATATTTATACTCATGGATAAGAATTCCACTCAGTCTTCTCCAGACTAAAGAGCCCCAGGGCTCTCAGTCTCTCTTCATAGGGGAGGAGCTCAAGTTCTCCAGTTGTCCTTGTGGCTCTCCACTGGACTCTCTCTCCTCTTGAACTGGGGATACCAAAACTGGACACAGTATTCCAGGTGTGGTCTCACTAGGGCAGAGCAGAGGGGGAGAAGAACCTCCCTAGACCTGCTGGACACACTTTTCTTGATGCCAGGATGCCATTGGCTCTCTTGGCCACAAAGACACATTACTGAAAGATAACTGTGATAGAGTATTTCACTGTTTTATGTGCGGCAGTGTAGCAGCAAAGGGAAAAATATTCTGGAAAAAAAATGCAACTTAGGCCTAGAGAGTTCTCACAGTTTCCTTTTTCTTTGCAAAATAACACTTCTTCAAATCAATTTCCTGATGAAATCATATAGTAACAACAGGCGTGGGCCATATTTCTGTGCAGAGTTTAGGGGCAATCCAATTCCAACAAAGCAAACACACTTAGCTTCCTTTCACTTCCTTCTGCAGTACACTGATTTGCAGGCTCTGGCTTCCCTTAGAGCCCTCTCAGTAATGATTGCCAAAGTAATGCCAGTTTAAGAATGTGCAGAGATTTATATGCTAGTTCTGAGGCCCCCTGAGACTCAGCTAATTGTACTCATTCCTTTGCCTACACAGTCGAATGGATTTATAATCATTGCAACCTGAGAAAACACTAATTTATTGGTGTCGAACAGGAGTTGTTTCACGTTAAGATAAACCAACTAAAACTAAAGCCTGTGAGAGACGCTGCTCTGAAGGACCAATGAGCCCAGAGCCTTGGAATAAATTTATGTATTCTAGACACCTTGAGTTGTCTTTAAATGCTGCAGATTCTCCCGTGGTCTGTTCAGAAAGCCACCGCCACTTCCGCAGAGCTCCTCTTACTTCATTTCCACTCCATTCGTTAGGGGGGTTTAACTGAAAAGAGTGAGTAGGATTTTTGCAATTTACTTATCTGAGGGAATTTTCCATGAGTTTGTATATTTTCATTAGAACACCTACTTTCAAATTTCAGACTGACTCCACGCGTCAGGTAGCTGTGAGCTGAGAACAGGTACTGGTTTCTTTAGCACGCAACCGCTAAACACATCGTTTCCTCCCCCCACCAGGGTGGCTCACAGGTTGTATACAAATGTTCTGTTCCATTATTACAGAACACAGCCAAATAGAAATCCTATTTTTTGTTTCCTAAACCCAACTAGTCTTTCATCAGAAAACCTAGTTTCACGTTTCAGCCTGACTCCATGCATCAGGTAGCTGTGAGCTGAGAACAGGTAGTGGTTTCCTTAGCACGCAACCGCTAAACACATCGTTTCCTCCCCGCACCAGGGTGGCTCACAGGTTGTATACAAATGTTCTGTTCCATTATTACAGAATAGAGCAAAATAGAATTCTTATTTTTTGTTTTCTAAACCCAACTGGCACAACCTCTCTCCTTCCCTCCAGGCTCTCCTGCATTAAACAAAAGGCACACCATCTCAGCTTGTAGCAGCGCTTTAGCCCACGTCAGCAGCTGGGGTAGGCAAGATGCAATACTTCTAGTTTGTTTTTTTTTTCCAACTACTCCTTTATGCACATTGTGACATAGAACTTCCTTCGTTTGCCAGCCAGGTTGCAATTTACAGAGCTCAGAATATGAATACCAAAGTTAAATGCAGGAGCACTTGCATTTGCCACCAGCTAGATGACATTTTAGACTCACTGCGGTTTGTAAATGACCTTTGAGGGACTAGAAATACCTGTGCAGCCATCACTGCTTTGTTAGCTTTGCTGCAACCCAAAAAGAAAAAGAAAAAAAAAAAAAAGGTCCCATTGCCTTAGAAATGCACCCCAAAAGACATTACCATTTCAAGGAAATAAATTGCCTGAATTTTGTATTCATTTTCTTCCCCATTTCCTTGCATCTCCCTATTGAAAGCAGCCAGGTGAATGGAACTTTCGAAAGAGACAAGTATGGCCCCGAATCAAATTTCTCCTCGGATGAAATAGCTCAGCACTGCATTTCAGCTTCAAAAATATGAAATCTAGATATCACTTTGAAAGCTCAGGCTTTTGTAAAGCAGTTCCACATTCTGTCTGTTCCAGGTTCACAGAAAGTACATGGCAAATTTCCAGTCTCATCTCACCCGAGTGCATGCCCTGGAGCAGGTCCCCTTTTGTTGCTCCTTGTATATTCTTTCACTAGTGTCATTGTTAGCATTTTTGTTTCTTCGCTTTTTGGTGTTCTGTTAAACTTCACAAAAAGGAACCTGAGCATCTTCCCTATGAAGAGAGACTGAAAGCCCTGGGGCTGTTTAGTCTGGAGAAGACTAAAAGGGGATCTAATCAGTGTCTGTAAGTATCTGAGGGGTGGGTGTCAAGTGGCTGATGTCAAAGTCTTTTTGGTGGTCAGCAGCAATAAGACAAGGAACAACAGCTATAAACTGGAACGTAGAAGGTTTAAGCTCAACATGAGGAGAAACTTCTTTAGAGTTAGAGTCACACAGCCCTGGAACAGGCTGCCCAGAGAGGTTGTGGAACCTTCTTCTCTGGAGACTTTCAAAACCTGCCTGGAGACATTCCAGTATGGCCTGCCCTAGGTGATCCTGCCTTGGCAGGGGTGTTGGACTCAATGATCTGTGGAGGTCCCTTCCAAGCTCTAAGCTTCCGAGATTCTATGATTCATGTGGTGTTTAGCTACGGGCTGAGTCTAAACCATGACACAAGACAAAGCACCTGCTGAGTGATGAGTGCATGTTACAGAATCAGAGAAACATCCAGGTTGGAAAAGATCATGGAAAAAGAAACAAGAATGGAAAAAGAATTATACAATGTTAGGGCCTGTAATCCAACCCCCCATGCAAGAGCAGCATCACCTAGACTAGATCACATAGGAATGCATCCAGGTGGGTTTTGACTCTCTCCAGAGAGGGAGACTCCACAACTGCCCTGGGCAGCCTGGTCCAGTCTTTCAGTATGAAATTTTTTTTTTTGCTTTGTGTGTTATTGTCATTGTTTGGTTTTGTTTTTGTGATTTTTTTGTGTGTTTGGGTTGGTTTTGTTTTGTTGTTTTTTTGTTTTGGGTTTGGTTTGTTTTTTTGGTTTTTTTTTTTGGGGGGGGGGGATTGTTTTTGGTTGGGGTTGGTTGGTTGGTTTTGATTTTTTGGTGTGCTTTTGTATTTCAATCTACTCTGTACCTTGATATGGAAAGGACTAAAAGAAAAGAAGAATGGGAGAGGAATGAAATAACACATATCAGGCATTCCTGCCTGCCTGCCTTCCTTCTTGCCCTCCTGCATACCTACCTTCCTGTCTGCCTTTCTTTCTGCCTTCCTTTCTTCCTTCTTTTCTCTCTTTCTCTCTCCTCTTTCTCTCACTCTTCTCTTTCTCTCACCCTACAGAAATTACATTTTTAATACATTTTTTATGCAAACTTGCCTTACCTAAAAATAACATAGATAGGCAGGGGAGAGGGGCAGGCAGAGACATCTAGAATCCATGAGGAGGGAGGAAACCTAGGAAACCATTTATCCTATACCATATGGGTGTCTATTTTTTAATGACATGGGTGCCTTCTCTGACTGAGTACCCATCTTTTTCCATTTTCTATATCCTAGCCACCTAGAGTCTTCTGAAAGAATCTGTTTGCAGGTTCTTTACCCTTGTGGCTTCCAACAGGGAGGGATGAAAGGCACAGAGAAATTGGGCCAGAGCTATTTGCTCCTGCGCTTCCACAGTATTTCTTTTCTCTAAGTCCCTGTTCTGATGATTCAGGATCATCAGTTTTGTGCCTGTTTGGGAATGGGAGTAGAAGTGCACATTATTGCCCACATGCCCATCTCTGTGTTTTCTTGCTGGCTTCCAATTTTTCCTCACTGTAGTCTCTGCACAGCTCCACTCCTAGCATTAATCCCCAGGTCTGACATTCCTGAGCCTCCTGGGATGAGGCTGAGAGACATGAGCAAACAAGCCGTCGGCAGAACAGGACATTCCAACCTGTCCTGTGAGTCTCAGTGACTTTTGGAGAATATAAAACAAGAATTGTCCCATTTTCTAGCTGCTAGGAAGATGAGTAGATTGAGGGAAAGGGAGTATTTTCATAATTTAAGTCTTTGCCTGAGCCGAGCCTTAAATAGTGCATGAAATTTTTAGAAATGTAAATTTTTTATTGAGCTGATTTTTCTCCCCCTCCCCTCTCCATAATCTTCATGTACAGTTAGAGTGGCATACAGGTCAGCACGACAAGTACTCTCATCTAGCTGTTTAGCAATTGACTAAACAGACTATTCTCATTTTTAATTGCTTGAAAGCATCCGTAATTGCTGCTTCATTAGCTGAAGGGAAATGCCAAAAATAACTTCTGGGGCAGAATCTGTCTTTGGCCAAAAAAAAATGGTGTTCAAAAAAACTTCAGCCTTATGTCAGTTTTGAAGAAGATAGAGTATTTTCCCCAGGCTGCTGCCCTGTAATTCTTAAATTCCAGGAAAAAAAAAAAAACAAAAAACAAAACAAAAAACTTTCAGCAAAACTAAATTCTGAGAGCTGAATTTAACCCTCAGCACAAGCACCACATGGACACAGCAACTCTGCTCTCAAAGTATGTCTTTCTGAACAGAATTTTAGACATTAAGAAGAGGGTTGGGGTTTGTTTGTTTCTTTTCTTGCTTGTTTCAAAAATGAATGGGTAAAAATGAGTAGAGCTGTAAAAATCAACTCCCTCAGACGGGAGCGTTTTCAGATCTGTGGACCCGTGGTAGGTCACTTAGGTTGGTGTTCTCTTTTTATGCACACTGAATTCAGTGCCTACTAATGCTGAGTCTAAGGGCATGAGATCCAGCAAGGCTAAGTGCCATGCTCTACACTTGGGCCACAACCACCCCATGCAACACTACAGGCTGGAGAGCAGCCAAGCAGAAAGGGACCGGGGGGTACCGATCGACAGCAGCTGGACATGAGCCAGCAGCATGACCAGGAGGCCAGGAAGGCCAATGGCATCTTGGTATCTATCAGAAGTAGTGTGACCAGCAGGGCCAGGGAAGTCCTTCTGCCCTGGTACTCAGCACTGGTTAGGACACATCTTGAATCCTGTGTCAAGTTCTGCGTCCCTCAATTTAAGAAAGATATTGAGATGCTTGAGTGAGTCCAGAGAAGGGCAGCAAGGCTGGGGAGGGGGCTGGAGCACAGCCCTGTGAGGAGAGGCTGAGGGAGCTGGGGGTGTGCAGCCTGGAAAAGAGGAGGTTCAGGGTAGACCCCATTGCGCTCTACAACTACCTAAAGGGAGGTTGTAGCCAGGTGGGGCTGGTCTCTTCTCCCAGGCAATCAAGGGCAGAACAAGAGGACACAGCCTCAAGCTTTGCCGGGGCAGGTTTAGGCTGGATGTTAGGAAGAAGAGTGGTGAGACCCTGGGTTGCCCAGGGAGGTGGTTGAGATCCTGTCCCTGGAGGTGTTTAAGGCCAGGCTGGATGAGGCTTTGGACAGCCTGATCTAGGGTAGGGTGTCCCTGGGCATGGCAGGGGGTTTGGAACTAGATGATCCTTGTGGTCCCTTCCAACTCTGACTGATTCTATGATTCTATGGAGTTCTTCACAGCAAGAGTGATTTGCATTGGAATGGGCTGCCCGGGGAGGTGGAGGACTCACTGTCCCTGGTGGTGTTTAAAAGGAGACTGGGTGTGACACCTGGTGCTATGGTTTAGTTAATTAGAAGGTGTTAGGTGATAGGCTGGACTTGCTGATCTCGAAGGTCTTTTCCAACCTGGTTAATTCTGTCACGTGTATTGGCAGGCTTAAAACAGTTCTAGTTCTTAAATGACTATCAGGATAACAATTTCTGTCCACAGAAGACTGATTTTTGTCACATCGACTGCATTCAAACTATTTAACTGCTCAAGAAGGGTAAATTTTGATGTGCACTGGACATCTCTGAAGCCCCAGGGACCTGCAGACCTTGGGGCCATGGTCTATTTGGAAATGCTTTCCACAGTTTTAAAATAGTGATTTATGAGAGGACTTACTGTGATTTCATTATTTGAAAGCAACTAAGCACTTGATATTCATAGATTCTGTTTCTGAAAGAAATATTGGCAAGTAAATATGCACAAAACTTGGCATTAATATGGCTCCAAGACTTTTTTTTTTTTCCCAGAGCCAACCATCCAAATTAAAGGTAGAATATTGCAGCAATTTCACTGACTCTAATTCTCTGCGTGTATGTAATATTTTTATTCTGTTTAACTATGGCTGGCGTGCAAATTAGAGAACCTGGTGCCAAGATTTAGGTTTCCACTTATTGCATTTAAGTTTGCAGCCTCAATGATTCAGTGTGGGGCTGTAGCTGAATACACTCCACGCACTGCAAATGACTTCAGTGGCTTTGCAAGGTCAGATTGATCCAATTAGCTACATGGTCATGTTTGTAATCATGTTATTATATCTCAGATTATACATGGCACAGGTGAAACAAAAGGTCAAATAATTTAGTATACTCTTGTACCACTTGAAAAAAAAAAAAGTCCTCTCTGAGCTATTCTGCCCTAGATGTTTTATTCTGGATTTATTTTAGGAATATTTGTTGTACCATATAGGGGGAAAAAAAAAAGGCACCTCGGAATTTTTTCCTCTCTGTTGTGAACTAGGGGACTGAGGGAGCTGGGGATGGTTAGTTTGAGGAAGAGGAGGCTGAGGAGACAATCATAGAATCAAGCAGATTGGAAGGGACTTCCAAGATCATCCAGTCCAACCTCCCACCCAGCCCTATATCCAATCAACCAGACTATGGCACTAAGTGACCGATCCAGGCTTTTCTTGAACACATCCAGGGATAGTGAATCCACCACCTCCCTGGGCAGCCCATTCCAATGCCAATCACTCTGTGAAGAACTTCCTCCTTATATCCAGCCTATATCTCCCTTGGCACAATTTGAGACTGTGTCCTCTCTTTCTGTTGCTGGTTGCCTGGGAGAAGAAACCAACCCCACCTGGCTACAGCCTCCTTTTAGGTAGTTGTAGATAGCAATGAGGTCTGCCCTGAGCCTTCTCTTCTCCATGCTAAACAACCTCATTGCTTTCTACAACACATTGCTGTCTACAACGACCTGAAGGTATGTTGTGGAGAGGCTGCTGGTGGTCTCTTCTCACAGGTAATTGGAGACAGAACGAGGGGGATTGGCCTCAAGCTGAGACTGGGGAGGTTTAGATTGGACATTAGGAAAAGGGTTTTCCTGGAGAAAGTGGTCAGGGACTGGAATGATCTGCCCAGGGAGGTAGTGGAGTCACCTGCCCTAGATGTGTTTAAGGGCCATTTGGATGTGGTGCTTAGGCTTATGGTTTAAGGTGAATCTTGTAGAGTAAGATTCTGGGTTGGACTTGGTGATCCTGAGGGTGTTTTCCCACCTGGATATTTCTGTGATTTCTGTGATGCTGTGAACACCTAGGTGGAAATTATTTGAATTTATACGGAACAGGAAGACGTTTACTTTAATTTAGGATCCCATATTACGTAAAAGGATTTTGTCACAGTTGCTAGATGTCATATACACACATAGTGGCAAACCACTGCTCTAGCAAGGTGGGAGTATGAAGTCATCCTCCTAGACTCCTATGCGGAGGGAAGAATGCTACAGGTACATAGCGAGATACACAATGTACCTTAGTGCTGAACTGTGCAGACCATTTCATTGCAGACAACAAAAACTAGAGTCTAATGTAAGATTCAGCAAGGTTCAGATTGCTTACAGCGAGCAAGGAACAAAATACTTTCAGAAACCATCGTTTTGAAGTGTGTCTCTTGTACTTTCTGAATATGAAAACGGAGGTGCGAGAGAAAAGCTTCAACAGGAATGTGTATTCCCGAAGCTGTTGTTGTATCTGTCTGGGGCTGCCCACACAAATACCAGAAGTTGTACATCAATACTTTACCACTTGTTATTCATTTACCACTTCAGCAATGACTAATCAATTGTAATCTGACTTGAATGCATCATGTTTTTCACGGATGTTTTCTCTGTGTGCTGTTCAGTGTTTGCTATACACTTGGCGCATTCATCTCTGTTTAACTTTCTTTGCAAAAAAAAGTAGTCTCAGCTGTTGTTTAGCAGAACATTTAGGCCTCTGATGTACTCAAAGACACTGTAAGGCCTTATGGGAGGGCAGGTGAAATTGCAATAAACCTGAATTCTCTCATTCGTGATCATGACCCCAAGCAATGCTACAGGCATGTGTCAGTGTGACTGGAAAGCTGCCTAGCAGAAGGGGACTTGGGGGCTCTAATGGATGAGCAACTGAATATGAGCCAGCAGTGTGCCCAGCTGGCCAAGAAAGCCAGTGATATCCTGGCTGGGATTAGAAATGCTGTAGCCAGCAGGAGTAGAGAAGTGATTGTCCCCTTGTGCTCTGCTCTGGTGAGGCCACACCTCAAGTATTGGGTTCAGTTTTGGGCATGTCATTACAAGAGAGATGTGGAGGTGCTGGAGCAAGTGCAGAGGAGGGCAGCAAAGCTGGGAAAGGGCCTGGAGAATAAATCTGATGAGGAGCAACTGAAGGAGCTGGGGATGGTTAGTTTGAAAAAGAGGAGGCTGAGGGGAGACCTCATCACTCTCTACAGCTACCTGTAAGGAGGTTGTGGAGAGGTTGGTGTTGGTCTCTTCTCACAGGTAATTCCTCAAGCTGCACCAGGGCAGGTTTAGGCTGGACATTAGGAATTTTTTTTTTCCCAGCAATAATGGTCAGGCACTGGAATGGGCTGCCCAGGGAGGTGGTTGAGGCTCAAGCCTGGATGTGTTTAAAAGTCATTTGGATGTGGTGCTTGGGTAGATGGTTGAGGATGAGGCTTGTAGAGCAGGGTTATTGGTTGGACTTGGTGGTCCTGAGGAATGTTTGTGTGATCCTGTGATGTCAAGTCTCTCTGTCACCCACATGTTATGTGCTCACAGACACTAGGATCTACATGCCCTAGCAGTTTATCCAGCATCTCTGAACTGGTAACAAACCTCTGATGTTGTCAGAAAGTGGGGTGGGGTTTTTTCTGCTCTTAGGGTGACTGAGACCTAGTGCTGGCTCTCTTGTCTCCAGGTCGCTGGTTTTGGGTCTAGGTCAGACCTTTAGCTTTTGAAATCAGAGAATGATGGAAAGTAACAGAGGCAAGCAAGCAAGCAGGCTCACTGCAGTAAGAACCAAGTCCTCCAGAGAATAAACTTCTGCTACTAAAAGTGGAATATTTAGTTGTAAACTTCTGCTATTGAGAGTGGAATATCTAATTGTAAACTTCTGCTACTAAGAGTGGAATATCTGGTTGTAAAGTTCTGCTATTAAAAGTGGGATATCTAGTTGTAATGTTCTGCTATTAAGAGTGGAATATCTAGTTGTCTGGTCAATGTCTTCCAAACTGTAGCATTAATGTAGACTTTCTCTGCATCTTGCCTTTCACACCAAAATGCTGTCAAATCCCTAAACAAAGGATGAAGACTCACATCCTGGAAAAAGCTTTTCCATGAAGTGGAACAAAAAAGGAGAAAATCTGTGGTGTTTGCATGGAAAAAAAAGAAACTTCTGTGAGGAGTGTCCATGTAGGTTTGTGCCTGGACAGAAAAGAGCTTCCATGCCTTTGATGTCAGCTCTGATCCTCCACACCAAGAACAGATCCACATTCTGTTGACTAGAATAGTGCAGAAGCCCATAAAAGCTTCACAGTTAGATGAACAAAACATGAATTTTAGCCCAAATGAAGTTGTTCAGCCTGAAATTTATTAGTTAGACCTTAAAGAAATTTTGCAGCTGCCCTGTGAGGCACTTTTGAATGTGTTTATAGAATGCGTTAGAATATAAAGTCAAAGTGAACACTGAGTTGCTTTGATTTTTATATCACTGGAAGAGATGAATCCTAATTAAAATGAGAGATGTCTTTGAAACTTTAAATATTTTTTAATGAATTAATTTGCAGTCTTTTTCCTGACCACCGTGCAAGTTTTTTCCATCTGGATTTTTTGTCAGTAGACCAGGAAAAATGTTGAGCATGGTAATGAGTGGCACTGAAAGAGAGATTGTGCCTGAAAAATGTCAGAGGAGATCATAGAATCATAGAATCAGTCAGGGTTGGTGGAAGGGACCACAAGGATCACCTAGTTCCAACCACCATGGCAGGGACACCCTACCCTAGATCAGGCTGCCCACAGCCTCATCCAGCCTGGCTCCAAACACCTTCAGGGAAGTGGCCCCAACCACCTCCCTGGGTAACCCATTCCAGGCTCTCACCTCTCTCATGGTGAACAACTTCCTCCTCACATCCAATCTGAATCTCCCCACCTCCAGCTTTGCTCCATTCCCCCTAGTCCTGTCACTACCTGAGAGCCTCAAAAGTCCTTCCCCAGCTTTTCTGTAGGCCCCCTTCACATCCTGGAAGGCCACAATAAGGTCACCTGGGAGTCTCCTCCAAACTGAACAGCCCCAACTCTTTCAGACTGTCCTCATAGCAGAGGTGCTGCAGCCCTCTGAGCATCCTCATGGCCTTCCTCTGTAGATCATGTTGCCCTTCCTCTATAGAGTAGGTCTTGTGCCATATGGGCCATATAGTTTATGACAGAGGACAATTTCCCAGGAGAAAGATTTTTATATGTCTCTGCCATGCTCTGTTACCATTCTACAATAAACAAGGCAGGTATTGTGTATGTGGGTCTTCTTTGGGACCTACATATCATCTCTTCCCAGAATATTAGTCCTGCAGTACAGGGAGTGATGCAAGGTCCTTTACAAAAAAAAACCAAACCAAACCAAACCAAACCAAACCAAACCAAACCAAACCAAACCAAACCAAACCAAAAAAAAAAAAAAAA
>VWZI01019941.1:37199-60999 GCA_013396835.1 Psilopogon haemacephalus
CAACAACAACAAAAAAAAAACCCAGAAACACACAAATACCTCTTAGAACAAACTTGGGTTTGGTCTGTAGCTTCTCTGATTCACTCCTAAAAATAAACACAGGAAAAGATTTTTACCCTCTGCTAAGCTTCTGGAATTCCAGTTTTCTACCTGTTAAATCTTTTGCTTCCCAAAAAGATGATGAAGTGACAGGAGCATTTGGGCTCCTCAGATTTTCAGTGACTTATCCTTTGGAGACTTTAAGAACTTAGGGAATTATTCTTTGAAGGTACAGAAACTAATAGAGCACAGCCTTATCTTTAATCTTTTCAAAGAAGTCATCAGAGGCTTCTGTTTAGGAAGGCAATGAGGAAACCTTTAACCACTTAAAATATTTTTTTCCCCCATTCTACTAGGACAGCCTCTTCTTCTACCTAGGAATAGTGCACATCTTATCTAATGATTTTTGTAAACTCAGAGTACACTGAAAATTTGGAAGGTGAAGGTCGATTCGGTGAAACTCATATTAAATAACTTCAAAAGGTGCCCAAGGTCTGATACATTAGGCCTGTCTGCTGTTATTCAGTATTTCCTCTCCATCAGCCACACTGCTGTCACCAGTTCTCAGTGTTTCCCAAGTTCCAGTTATGTGTTTCCTAGACATTTCCTCTGGCAGCAGTGACAGGTCTGCTATCACGTGTTGGAATTCCACCCCAAGTTTCGGTTCCAGATAAGGTCCATCTGTCAGTGATCTAAAACTCTTCACACGCTGTAAGTATCCTCCCATCACATGTGCCTTAGGCTGACAGCTCGGGTGGTGATGAAGTTATTGAAACATGTCCACTGAGTGTATGTCATCTACCTTCATCAGATACTACAGCTCTGGCAGGGAGGTTGGACAGGATGAGTTTAGGCTGTACTGAAACTTTGTTAAAAATAGCTGTTCTATGGCTTCCCTTTGAGATGGCAGTGGAGCCCTGGTACTATCTATCTATCTATCTATCTATCTATCTATCTATCTATCTATCTATCTATCTATCTATCTATCTATCTATCTATCTACCTATCCATCCATCCATCTCTCTATCTCTCTCTCTCTCTATCTATCTATCTATCAATCTATCTATCTATCTATCTATCTATTTATCTATCTATCTATCCATATCTCTCTCTCTCTCTATCTATCTATCTATCTACTTACCTATCTAAATATCTATCTACCTATCTATCTAAATATCTGCATAGGTATATAGGTTATCTATCTATCTATCTATTTATCTATCTATCTATCTATCTATCTATCTATCTATCTATCTATCCATCTATCTCTCTATTTATCTATCTAAATATCTATCTAGGTAGATAGGTAGATATCATTTTTATGGCTCGTGGGGGTTTTGTTGTGTTCTGTAAGTAAGAATGCAGGTAGGAATGCATATTGTATTTCTCCAGACTTCAGAGGAAGGTAATTCTATCTACATAGGTAGATAGGTAAAGAGATAGATAGGTAAAGAGATAGATAGATAGATAGATAGATAGATAGATAGATAGATAGATAGATAGATAGATAGATAGATAGATAGATAGAAAGAAAAAAAGATTGTAGTTGCAATTTGTATTATGTGGCAGTCTAAGAATTATCTCCCTCTGAAGTCTGGAGAAATACAATATGCATTCCTATCTGCACTGAATATTTGTGTTGAAAACAGAACACAACAAAACCCCCACAAGCCATAAAATGATATGTAATTTTCCTCTGTGTTATTAAAGGATCTCAAAAGCACACCAATGCTGGAGATGTATTATCCACTTGTTACTTACTAAGGAGACAATCTGCTTCTTGAGAGATAATTGTGAGAGTTTGGAAGGCTGTGGTCCTCAAGCATTCTGTCTCATGCTGCAGAGCTCCCAGACTGGAGGAAAAAGTAAAAAAAGACCTCTGACAAAATAAAATAAAATAAAATAAATAAATAAAGGGCACCCCTTACTGGTCACCCATCCAGATTACTTGGCAACTAAAATAAAATAAATAAAAATAAAGGTTAAACAAAGCCAAGTGCAAGGTCCTGCAGCTGGATTGAGGCAATCTCAAGCACAACTCCAGGCTGGGCAGTGACTGGCATGAGAGTAGCCCTGAGGAGAGGGACTTAGGTGTGCTGGTGGATGAAAAGCTCAACACAATCCAGCAGTGTGCACTTTCAGCCCAGAAAGCCAACCAGATCGTGGGCTGCATCAGCAGAAGTGTGGCCAGCAGGTTGAGGGAGGTGATTCTCCCCCTCTACTCCACCCTGGTGAGACCCCACTTGGACTACTGCATCAAGCTCTGGAGCCACTATTACAAGAGGGATATGGACATGCTGGAGTGTGTCCAGAGAAGGGCTATGAGGATGCTCATAGGGCTGCAGCACCTCTGCTATGAAGACAGACTGAAAGAGTTGGGGCTGTTCAGTCTGGAGAAGAGGAGGCTCCCAGGGAACCTTCTTGTGGCCTTCCAGCATCTGAAGAAGGCTACAGAAAAGCTGTGGAGGGACTTCTTAGACTATCAGGTAGTGACATGACTAGGAGGAATGGAACAAAGCTGGAGGTGGGAAGATTCAGACTGGATGTGAAGAGGAAGTTGTTCAGCATGAGAGTGGTGAGGCCATGGAATAAGTTGCCCAGGGAGGTGGCTGGTGTGTTTTTGGCCAGGCTGGCAGAGGCTGTGGGCAGCCTGGTCTAGGGTAGGGTGTCCCTGGGCATGGCAGGGTAGTTGGAACTAGGTGATCCTTGTGGTCCCTTCCAACCCTGACTCCATGACATCCCATGCTGGTCACCCATCCAGATTACTTGGCAGCGAATGGGCTGCCAACAAATGTGAAAGTAGGTGTTTGTTGTAAGATCTTCTCAGCTGACACCATTAAATGTGTTTCTGCTGTAAGAGAAATTCAGGGTAGATTGGGTAGTGCTGTTTTTCTCTCTCCTCTGCAATGTTTGCTATTGATTTTGATTTGAAAAGAAGCTGTGAATATTTTGAAAATAGGAAACCCTGGTCAAAATAGCCATTGACAAAAGGCTTCAGAAAGTGAACAATCAAAATTCAGGAGATGCAGGCTGTGTGGTGTCAGAGGTTTAGAACAAGCTAGATAATGATTTCTTTTTTTTTTTTTTCCAAACCACTGAAGATCTTTTTTTCTTTTTTTTTTCTCTTTTTTTTTTTTTTTTTTTTTTTTTTTTCTTTCTTTCTTTCTTTCTTTTTGCTAAGTAATAGCCTATTAGAGACGAACTAAAGCACTGAAACATCGGACAACTAATCATGCTGACTGAAGAGGCGAAGTATGTGCTCCACAAATGCAGCTCAGTAAATACAGCTTTAAGTTAAATTACAGGTTTTGAAAAGCAGTGTTTCCTTTCAGGGCTCTTAAACCCCTTAAACCCTCTGTCATGAAATATCACTGATGCTGAGATTTTCGCTAGGTATCAGAAATGATGAAGCATTTAGGTGGACAGAGAGAACCTCCACGCTCCCATTAGACTGGGCTAAGATTACTATTATTTTTTTTTATTAGGAATGTGACATTTGCTCTTCTAGTTAAAGATCTTGGATTGTCTAGGGAGAATGGGTCAGGGCTATAAACTCCTGTTCAGAGAATAAACCAACCACCAAATATATGGAGCAGAGAGGAAAAAAAAATAAAACCAAACAACCAAGCTATTCTGTAGCTGTTTACTGTAAGATTTGCTGTGACTTCCAGTCAAGCATCGAGGAGTAGCCAAGTTTAAGAGGAATGTGATGCATGACATGGAAGCCATTTCAACAGGCATAGGAACCACAGAATCAGAATCATGGAATCAGAATCAGTCAGGGTTGGAAGGGACCACAAGGATCATCTAGTTCCAAGCCCTCTGCCATTGCACCTTGGCTGCCACAGGATCACAAAACATTAGGGGTTGGAAGGGACCTCTGGAGATCATGAAGTCCAACCCCTCTGCCAGAGCAGGACTGTATAATTTAGCGCAGGTCTTACAGGATCACAGCCAGACAGGGCTTGAAAGCCTCCAGAGGAGACTCCGCAACTTCTCTGGGGAACCTGTTCCTGTGACCCTTACAGTAAAGAAGTTCTTCCTCACGTTGAGGTGAAACCTTCTATATTCCACTTCTTGTGCTGTAGTTTGCATCCATTGCCCCTTGCCCTATCACAGGGCTCAACTGAGCAGAGTTTGTCCCTTCCCTCTTGATCCCCAGCCCTCAGATATTGATTCATTGATTAGATCCCCTCTAAGTCTCCTCGTCCGACAGGTTCTATTATGGAGATTTGCAATTTTCTTTTCCTCTCCTGTTGCCATCCCCCAATTTTCCTTAGCTGATTTCTCTTAGCTTTCTGTGTAAAGCTATTTTGAAAGCAATTCTTTTTTTTTTTTCCTTATGAAGTTGTTGATACTTTTTGTCTTTTAAAATATTTTTTTAGCATTTGCTCAAATGCTATTTGGGTTTGGTTTTGGGTTTGTTTTTTTTTTTTTGTTTAACTCTTCTTGCACCTGCTGACATTCCTTTCATTTTCACAATCTCCCAAACATTTACTAATTTTACATCTTCTGATCTTTTTTTTTTTTTTTTTTTTTTTTCAGAAAATTCAACGGGTTTTTTTTTTTCCCCCTGTCCCCACTCTAGGCAGAGATTTTATTCAAACACCAGTTTCAGAAGGATTTAGCAGAGGAGAAGTGAAACTGAACATCCTCAATTTTCTCCCCCCTCCCCACCACCTCCCCAAATAATATCATCTTCTTTCTTCATTGCTATTCTCATGCTGCATCCTTGCACTGACAATGGTACCAGCACTTGTTCGTACACCATGTTCCTTGTAAGCTTATTATGATTAATAAGCTGCAGTTTGATAGTTAGCACACAGAGTGTCTGTGTAGCTCCCATGGGCTATTCAAGCTTCTTCTTTCACACATGCAAAGGATGGAGCACACTTGTCCCTCTTCCTGCCAGACACATTTTTCTTCTGTGGTTATTATGCTCAGAATTCCTTCCAAATGGTCATTTATGGGATGAGCTTGGGCTTGCTCTTGGATACTGCAGAGATACCAGTCCAAGCACTCCAAGACAGTGAGCTGAAGTTGTTCAAAACAGTGATGCTGGCCATTGGTGTCCAAAATGGGAGAGAATCCCAACCCACCCAAATCTATTGTATTGACATTTCTGTTTGGGGTTCCAAGCTCTGCCATTTTGCTTTGGTTTCTGTGTTTAGAGTTCACTTTAGAGTAGATAAATGAGGCCTTTCTGCCATAGATGCTGTAGTGAAGAGGAAATCACGGAATCACAGGATTAACCAGGTTGGAAAAGACCTTTGAGATCATCGAACCCAACCTATCACCCAACACCTTCTAATTAACTAAACAATGGCACTAAGTGCTTCATCCTGTTCCCTTTTAAGCAACTTCAGCAGTGGTGACTCCACCACCTCCCCAGGCAGCCCATTCCGATGCCAATCAATCTTGCAGTGAAGAACTTCTTCCTAACATCCAGCCTAAACCTGCCCTGGTGCAGTTTGAGACTGTGTCCTCTTGTTCTGTCCCTGGGTGCCTGGGAGAAGAGCCCAACCCCACCTGGCTACAACCTCCCTTCAGGTAGTTGTAAAGAGCGATAAAGTCTCCCCTGAGCCTGTCTCCAAATCAATGCATTTCTCCCACTACAAGAATGAGGAGGTGCCTAAAGGTATTCTGGCAACAGGATTACACTCTTCAAACTTGACACAGAAGTAGCTACAAGGATAGGCTGAGGGAGCTGAAGTTGTTCAGCCTGGAGAAGTGTCCAGGGGAACATAATAACAACCTTCCAGTATCTGAAAAGGGCTACAAGAAGGATGGAGAGAGACTGTTTACAAAGGCCTGTGGTGATAGGATGAGTGGCAATGGCTTAAAACTAGAGAAGAGCAGATTAGGAACAAGTTCTGCACCATGCGGGTGGTGGAACACTGGAACAGGTTTCCTAGGGACATGGTTGAGGCCCCATCCCTGAAGATACTCAGTGAGGCTCAGCCAGGCTCTGGGCAACCTGATTTAGTTGAGGATGCCCCTGCTTACTGCAGAGGCAGCTGGACTAGATGACCTTTGGAGGTCCCTTCAAACCCAAGGCATTCTATAAGGAAGGTCTCTCTGCTCCATGTCTATCTCTTTGCAACAAGTCACAGGCAAAAGCAGGAGTCTGCATGCACAAGCCTTCAGAGCAGCAGTTGTTACAGCATTTTTGGAAACTTTCATGTTGACCTTCTTTCTGACTTTCTTCCTTAATCAATACTTGTCCTCTCTTCCTGGTTATTATTTTTTTTTTCTTCTGAATACAGAGAAAATGGCATTTGTAAGTGCAGGATAAGAACCTTTCAAAGTGATGTGTTTTAACTGAACAGAGTTTTTGTGTTTGGTGTCAGTAATCATGTCCCTGTAAATTAGAAACCCCTACTAGTAAGAGGGGAGTATCTCATCACTATTTACCTTCATTAAAGGGCATTGTGTTGCCTTTGTATGTCTACAGATCTATGCTACTTCAGGCTGCTTGAACGACTACAGAATCTGCTAGTGAAGAAATATTGTCTAGCAAAACCCACTGCCTTTTCCCTTTTGCAAAAGCTGTGCTCCTTTCCATTCTTGTCCCTGTGTAATTTGCTGCTGCCCATATCCTAGGGTACCTTGATGTATGTGGAATTACTTCATTCCGTTTGTTACGGTGCATCAAATCACCATAGAGTATTCTCAGAAGTCTAAGGAGTTGCAGTTTTGTGAAAAATGATCCATGGCTATCATAAATGTATCCCCCATATTGATTGCAGGCTACTCCATTATTAAAATACTAAAATAAATGATACTGACACATAAAGAGCTGGGACTCGCCAAGCAGGAGACAAGCAGACCATAGACCGAGTGAGAATAAAGCCAGTCACTGAATTTATATTTGAGGCTTACAGTACACAGTACCACCTTAGAAACTTGCAAAGAAAACAAAACAAAACAAAACAAAAATTAAGTATCATCTCAATACATATATACATATATATGTATATATATAAATGTGTGTGTGTATATATATATTGTGCATATATATATATGTGCATATATATATATATACACACACACACATATATATAGAATCATAGAATCAGTCAGGGTTGGAAGGGACCACAAGGATTATAGAATCATAAAATCATAGAACGGTTTAGGTCGGAAGAGACCTCAAAGATCATCCTGTTCCAACCCCCCTGTGCCATAGGCAGGGACACCTCCCACTAGATCAGGACACTCGAGACCTCATCCAGCCTGGCCTTGAACACCTCCAGGGAGGGAGCAGCCATAACCTCCTCGGGCAACCTGTTCCAGTGTCTCATCACCCTCACTGTGAAGAACTTTCTCCTAACATCCCATTTAAATCTCCCCTCTGCCAATTTGAACCCATTCCCCCTCATCCTGTCATTACAAGACCTTGTGAACAGTCCCTCCCCAGCCTTCCTGTAGGCCCCCTTCAGATACTGGAAGGTTGCTATAAGGTTTCCTCGAAGGATTTTATTTCTAATCAGTTGAGTAAAATCATTACCAAACTGCTCTGTAGTCATTTGTCCTAATTGTACTTCTTGGGAAGACTCCTATGGCCCATAATTTTTAACCTACTTACTTGGAGAGTTTGGACTAGATGAAGAAATTGGACTAGATGACATTTCATAGTTCCTTCCAACCTATTGTATTGTTTGAAGATATTCCAACCTCAATGGGTGCATAAATTTGTTGGTACATCCAGACTAGGCTTCAAAGATTGCACGCCCCACGAATTTATGGTACAAGGAATTTTTCTTGCCTATTTTGATAGCAGCTGGACCTGGTGGTTGATACATGGTGGGGCATGCCAAGCCATTACATTCAGCCACCAAATGACAGAGTCAGTGCTGTGAGGAAAAGCCTGGACAGTTTGTATGTGGGGAGCTCACACTGCAGAAGTGACCAGCAGCAGGGCATGGAGTGGTAGAGACTTGTCCTTCCCTCTCTGCTGCCCACCTCTCAGGTGCAGCAGGTACAATTGGGCTGACCTGCACACACAGAGGAAACCCTTGGCGTGCCCTCAGCCTGCTTTCCCTTGATATATCAAGAGGGTTCACACAAAGTGAGGAGTCATCAAAGAGCCTGTTGTATCTCAGCGGGAGAACAGAGGCTGAGTCCTGCCTTTCTGGCACAGAAGCAAAGCCCTCAGTGCCAGTGGAACATCAGCATAGCCTGGTGTCTTGTTTCACTAGAAGGGGTATAAATGTGGGCACATCCTTGCCAGCTTTTCTGGAGTACAGCAGGGCACAGCCAACTCCAGCGCTCACTAGAAACTAATTTCATGCCAGGTCTAGAGGTGAAGTTGTTGGATTTAACTTCCCAGACAAGCTGTCTGCCTTCATTATCTCAGATGCTTAGCAAAGCATCCCACTGAACATATGTGGATTTAGCATTGATCCTCGAGTTCTCTTGTGCTGTATGGCAACATCTGTGCAGTGTGGAACAGGAATATCACCTTAGGAGGAAAATGCATGCTCTGATTTTAGTAAGAGCTCCAACGCTTAGTTGAAATGCAGGTCAGAGGGAGCCAGAAACAACGAAATTTAGAAGGTTCCTCTGTGACCTGAGCTAGATTGTGTGGTCATGCTCTGGCAGGGGAGGTTGGACTCGATGATCTCTTTGGGTGCCTTCCAGCCCCTGACATCTGTGATCTCCTGCAGTTAACTGGCCTAAAGCAAGCAAGTCTTGCTGCTAAAGATGGTGTGGCACTTAAATGACTAGAGTATATACATTTATTCTGTGCATTAGAGAAAGGAGAAGTGAAGCCTTCCTCTTAATCAGACAACCTGGTAGTGCCTTTCATAAGGAAATGCCTTTTTAATTTTTTTTTTAAGTTATTGAGAATTGGCTTCTAGTAGGACTAGAGGTTCATTTGGTGGTGTGGTTCATCACAGGCAGATTTCTGTCTCTGCAGTGCTAAATGCCATCTTCCAAAGGCAGGACATCTGCATGCATCTCAAGTCTTTATTTACTAGGTTCCACTCTTCTGTGGGGTAATTTGATTCCTTTCTGCAGTGCATTAGGTTAGAGTCACTCTTCAAAATCACCTGGAGAGGTTCAGAATGTTTTCTTTCTCTGGGTGCACTGAAGACTGCATTTTGATTCTCAAACAAACTCATCTCTGTACCCTCTGAAATGCTCCCCTCACACTTTTAGACCCAGTTTTAAGTCTGGTTTGATAAATCTTACTGATGTGGAAAAGAAATGCCAACTGCTAGCTCAAAGAACAAATAAAAGCTCTCTGTGAGTGTTTCTAAGTGAACTTCTTCTCAAGGTTACATTTAGTGCAAGGTCACCATTGCTTGTGTTTTCTTCTGAGGAACACCAAAAAGGGAACAAAACAAAACAAACAAACAAACAAAAATAGGTGGATTTTTTTCTTTCCTTTTTCTTTAATGTTGTTGTGATGATCACCTGAAGAGTGAAAGGGCAGTCTCAAGGGATCTCTGGCAGCAACATCTCAAAGTACTCAGAAGAAAGTCAGTATCAGTGATGAATTTGGAACCAGAAAGGTAAAGCTTGAAGTTGAAATGTTGCATAAAAAGACAAAGCCAAACTCGTCTAAAATTATGGGCATAGCTCAGAGGCCCACCAAATTAGAGAATCATAGAATCAGTCAGGCTTGGAAGGGACCACAAGGATCATCAAGTCCCAGCTACCCTGCCATGCCCAGGAACACCCTACCCTAGATCAGGCTGCCCACAGCCTCTGCCAGCCTGGCTGCAAACACCTCCAGGGATGTGGCCCCAAACACCCCCCTGGGCAACCCATTCCAGGGCATCACCACTCTCATGCTGAAGAACTTCCTCCTCACATCCAATCTGAATCTCTCCACCTCCAGCTTTGCTCCATTCCCCCTAGTCCTGGCACTCCCTGATATCTTAAACTGTCCCTCCACAGCTTTTCTGTAGGCCCCCTTCACATACTGGAAGACCACAATAAGGTCACCTGGGAGCCTCCTCTTCTCCAGCCTGAACAGCCCCAACTCTTTCAGTCTGTGCTCACAGCAGAGTTGCTGCAGCCCTCTGAGCATCCTCATGGCCCTTCTCTGGACACGCTCCAGCATGTCCACATCCCTCTTGTAATAGTAAAGATCAGAAGGCTTTGGTGCTCCTTTAGTTTCTCATAAAAGGCAGAGGCACAAGAGAGTTCTCTGCTCAGTTCGCTCCTCTCTCCCCTTCCCCCCAGCTAACAGAGGGGTAGCGACTGTAGCCTGTTTGATTTCAGCTGGTGCCCACAAGCTGATTAGTATCTGAGTGGTTCATAGAGGACCATTTTTGATGCCTCTGTTGTCCAGCAACTAGGAGCTGTGGGAGCAATTTAAACGGTGAAGAGAAAGGGTGATCAGAGCATGGTGGGAGGAGGTACTGCAGGAGGCAGGGATCACAGGGATAAATGCTGGAATTCCTGAACAGGGGCAGTTTGGAGGGGATTAGAGAGTCATAGGAGGTTTCTTGGAGGAAACTGTTTTCCTTTACTTGCTTGCTCAAACAGTCACGGGAAGATATTTCTGTCAAAAGTCAGTATTGTAGCTCTGAACGTGTCAACGAACCCCACAATATATTTATCCCAATGAAGACTTTTCATCATATTGTGCAACTTCTTCTTCTGAAGGGAGTATCAGGTTGTTTATATGTGCAGCTTATCACCACAACCCAAATTGTTGATGCCCACTTGGTATGAAGCACAGAAAAGAGTGCATATTTTCAAAATTACTTTCTTCTCTTTCTTCCTGGTTCTCTGACAGAAAAATATAATTTGCCTTCTGCTGTCATCTTCAGAAACTATCTTCTAGGCCCAATATAACTTCATTAAAAAAAAAAAAAAAAAAAAAAACACCACCAAGTTTCTTGCTTTCTTTTAGGTTTCCTTTTTATTTTTTTTTTTTTTAGATATTCTTTTAAATGCCTTTTCTCCTCTGGCAGGCTTATTTTACAGGCCATAATTTCCTTTCACAACTAAAGAATGTGAGAGGGAAAAAAAAATAGCTTTTCCAAAGTAATTAATGAAGATTATAACTCAGTGGGTTAAAGTCTGTTTTAAACAATTAACTATGCAGTTTGCTGGTTGGAATCCTCACAGCTTCTTATTAAGGGCTTTCGCTAAAGGGTTAGCTCAAAAGTTGTCTTAGGGTAGAAGTGTCTGATGAGCTCCTGAAAGAAACTTATAATGACCTTATTTTACTTCCAATTCAAAGCAGAGGTTTTTGTGGTTTGGGTTTTTTTTTCTTTTTTTTTCCCCTAAAGCTCATGTTCAAAAAAATGGCTAGAGAATTATAAGCATAAAAATGTTTCTTTCGTGAGAAATTCCCCTTCTGTGGGAAGAGGACGCTTCAAAGAATCATAGAATGATAGAATTGTTTGTCCAAGACCTCTAAGGTCATCGAGTCCCAACTGTCAATCTAAGACCACCATTCAACCTAAGGCCATCATCTTGGTATGCATATAAGGCGGAAAAAAAATAGGTAAATATGGGAACTGAGAACTGGACTTCTGGGAGAGTTGCTGCATGGTCTTCAAGAGCAAACCACAAACTTCAGAGCAGTATTCCTGGGGAATGTGACAAGGGATAACTTCTCACATAGGTCTTTTTTCCTTCTTCTTCTTCTTTCTCTTTACTTCTCTGGGACTTTGATCATTCATGTCACATATTTTTCTTCAGTCTGATCTCTCAGAAAAACACTGAACTCTTTTAAATTATTTTTCAAGAGAGCATGGAATGAATTTGAAAAGAAAATTCAGATTTCAGCCTCAGCTTGTTGAAGGAATTCATTTAGCAATTGCCCAAACCTGTAGAGGATTGCTGTAACACTTAAGGAAACTCTAAGAGGAAAAGCAACCTTCTGGCCTTAGTGTTGTGCATATGTTTGAGATCACAGAACACTAAGCTGCACAAAAAGATAGCTGTGATGGATTTTAAACTGCCTTTAATCAGTATTCTTAACAGCATTAACTTACAAAATCATAGAATCATAGAAAGGTTTAGGTTGGAAGAGACCTCAAAGATCACCCAGTTCCAGCCCCCCTGTGCCATAGGCAGGGACACCTCCCACTAGAACAGGTTGCTCAAGGCCTCATCCAACCTGGCCTTGAACACCTCCAGGGAGGGAGCAGCCACAACCTCCCTGGGCAACCTGTGCCAGTGTTTCACCACCCTCACTGCAACGAACTTCTTCCTCACATCCAGTCTAAATCTCCCCTCTGCCAGTTTAAACCCATTCCTCCTCATCCTGTCATTTCAAGACCTTGTAACTGGCCCTACCTCAGCCCCCATGTATATCCCCCTTCAGATACTGGAAGGCCACTACAAGGTCTCCTTGAAGCCTTTTCTTCTCCAGGCTGCAGAGCAACAACTCTCATAGCAGAGCTGCTGCAGCCCTCTGAGCATCTTGGTGGCCTCCTCTGGACTAGCTCCAACAGTTCCATGTCCTTGTGTTGGGGGCTCCAGAACTGCACACAGTGCTGCAGGTGAGGTCTGAGGAGAGCAGAGCAAAGGGGCAGAATCACCTCCCTTGCCCTGCTGCCCACAGCTGCTCTTGCTGCAGCCCAAGAGCTTCATCAGTCTCTGGTATATGGCTACTGCAGACCAAACAAAGTGGGGTATTTTTTAATCAACAGAAAAAAGTTCTCTTAAATTTATTAATGGTTGGCCTAGTCCCTAATTCAAGTATCTCCTAATTATAGAATGTCACTGGCTTAACTAATTAGGGAGTAACATGTGTCATGTTAATCTTCATTACCCAGCTCTCCCATCCCATGCAATAAAGAACAAATAGGCAAAATGTTAGTGCTCTTTTTTCTCTAACAGTCTCTTTCTAACCTGGGGACGGCTGAACAATTTCACCATTTTAAATAATTGCTAAAATGGGCCCTTTATTTTTCCTAAGCCTCTCTTGTCACCTTTCTGTGGCGTGTTTAGCTTGCTCAGCACCCGGATTTCAAAAGCACTCCATTCAAACTCCTTAGGTCATTAAAATTTACATTAAACTTCTCCGCATCAGTGGCTTCTGATTGCTGCCAAAGGAGATCTGAGGAGGAAGGGAAGAGAGTAGAGCCAGATTGCACGCTGGCTGGCCACAGAGCCTGGTGTAAAAGGGACATAAAAACCTCCACCATAACAAAGGGTAATTTAAATGTGACAGTGGATGAAGTAATATCATTAGGCAGAAAATGAGAGATCAATGAGGAACACTGTGCTGATATTGATAACAGCGATAAGTGGGTTGCAGAGCAATTAGTGCCTAATCAAAGATGAGACAGGCAGTGGTCAGTTGAACACACCAATGTAGGAAGGATTTATAAAGGCAAGACCACAGGCAACCCGGTGGAAGAAATAACAGGAGAGGTGTGCAAGGTGAAAGTCAGGACGAGGTGGCCTTAGAGAAGTGCAACTGGAAAGCAGCGATTGAAACTGGACTATGAGCTGTATGCTGCTCATGAAAAATAAATGATGGCTTAAATATTCTCTGTCTTTGAGTAGCAGGACAAAACTGGAAGCGTTTCCATGGTTGAAAAAGAAGCCTCCTCAGCTGGAATAATTGGAAGAAGAAGGAATAAAAATTGCCTTGCGGTAGTGAGCGATTGGAGCCTACAGCTGAACCTGACTATCAGATCTGGCTATAGTACAGGATAATTTTTTTTTCTGCAGAGGGAAATGCTAATAGAAATGTTATCCTTATAAGAAGTATTAGCTTCCAAAGCACTTCCTAGGTAATACACATCACTCTTCAGTGAGACTTGGACAGACTGAGAGCTGGGCAAAGAAGAACCTAACGAGGTTCAACAAGTGCAGAGTTCTGCATCTGAGAAGGAATAATAAACGGCACCAGTACAGGCTGGGAGGTGATCTGCTGGAGAGCAGCCCTGAGGGGAGGCACCTGGGAGTGCTGGTGGGCAACAAGTTATCCATGGCACAGCAATGTGCCTTTGTGGCCAAGAAGGCCAATGAGATCCTAGAGTGCATTAAGAGGAGTGTGTCCAGCAGACCAAGGGAGATTTCCTCTCCTTTTACTCTGCCCTGGTGAGACCTCACCTGGAATATTGCACGCAGTTTTGGGCTCCCCAGTTCAGAAGGGGCAAGGAGCTACTTGAGAGTGTCCAATGGAGGGCTGTGAAGATGACTGAGGGACTGGAGCACTGCCCTGTGAGGAGAGGCTAAGGGACCTGGGGCTTTTTGGTCCGGTGAAGAAAAGACTTAGAGGGGATCTAGTCAATGTTTATAAATATCTAAGGGCTGAAAGTCAAGAAGCAGGTGACAGTTGAGCCCTCTGATAGGACAAGGGGCAATGGTATAAACCACAGCACAGGAAGTTCCACCTCACCATGAGGAAGAACTTCTTTACTGTGAGGGTCCCAGAGCATTGAACAGGCTGTCCAGAGAGATTGTGGAGTCCTCTTCTCTGGAGACTTTCAAGCCCTGTCTGGATGTGTTCCTGTGCAACCTGCACTAGATTGTGTGGTCCTGCTCTGGCAGGGGGATTGGACTTGATGATCTGTGGAGGTCCCTTCCAAACCCTAACATCCTGTGATCCTCTAAACCTAGGATCTACAGTGGGTTGCAACAAGATTTTTCAGTTTTTCTGTAACTGAGGTGTAAATCAAGAACAAGTGACCCTGTCTCAGGCTTGCTTTATACAACTGATTCATCTATGATATAGGCAAAAAATGTTTGGATCAACTGACTGCAAGTTGACGTTGATGAAAATATAAACAGGAGGACTTATTCTACTCAGATTTAAATTTCCAGAGGAAAATTAAGGGGAAGGAAAAAAAAATAAAAGAAAAAATAAAGAAAATTGCAGCATTTGAGTGTGGAAAAGGCTCAGCATTTCCCAAAGTCAAAGGTGCATATACTGCTAGGTGACTTTATCCTGGACAAGGAAAGAGTTTGCAGGAGAGGACTCCAGAGGAATAAAAGAAGATATTAAAAATAATTAGAGTGCAGTTAGAGAATAAGGAAGTCAATGAACTGTAACAGAATTGTGCCCCAGTTGTCAAGGAACATAAGGATAAAAAAGAGAATCCACAGAAGGTAATTCAGGGAAGAGAATCAGCAAAAGGTGATTCAGGGAAAGAAGGGAAGGAAGGAATTCAGAAGGAAGGAAGAAAGGAATTTGGAATTCAGAAGTTGGAAGAAAGGAGGGGAAAATTTCAGAAGGAAGGATGTAAAGAGGAAGAAAGGAATTTGGAAGGAAAAAAATCAGGAAGAAGGAAGGGAGAGAGAGAGGGAGGGAGGGAGGCAGAGAGCTAACTAACAGCCAAATCCATCAGACATGTGCAAGTCCAGCCAGTAACAGATTACTGGACATAGATCTATGGATCTTTTTATCTTTCATCCTTCTCTTTCCTCGTCTTTGGTCCTTTCCTTAAATATTCCATAGTAAGTTTCACACAATCCCACAAGGCTCTCTGGTAGTCCTTCAGAAATTCCACACAAGTCCCCTGAAATACTCCCTAATGCTCATGATAATCCTCTTTCCACAGCTTATCCAGTTACACAGCTCAAGGCGATTCTCAGGGCTGTGTCAGAACAGTTTTCTTAATGGCCAGCCATCAGTGACCAAAGAGCTCTTTTTCTTTTTTTTTTGTTACTGCCCCCCATGGTCACCTGTTCCTGTGCAGTTGTTAGTCTGTCTAACTTATCACTTTATTTATTGCATCTTATTTCTTTCATACTGAATAGTCCTTAAGCAACTAACGAACCAGATGCTCTCCCATTCCACACACCCCTGTGGTTCTGTACAAACACCAGCTCAGTAAGCAGCAGCAATCTAAAAAAGCAAACCAAGGACAGGCTAGGACAAAGAGAAAAGAATGGAATGGATCATTTAATTGTGAACTCACAACATATCTAGCTCTGGAACTATGTCCATGGTTCTCAAAAGAAAGATATGTAGTAAATGCATAAGGAAATTCTTTTAGCAGTTCAGTCCTGTGCTAGGTTTGCTTTAATTCATCTCTTCTCCCAGATGCGGTGAAATTATGTGCACTAATAGTAGCTGGGGATGTTGCTCTTTGATTTTGAAGGCAGTGTAATTAAGGGTGCATCATTGGTGATACTATGAAGTGTCAGTCGCCTGTAAACTATTGACTATCATTCTGAATTGTTTCCTGACTGCTTCTTATTAAAATCGTGCTTTGGACAATCTGTCACTGAAATTGAACAATATAACCCAAACTTTCATGTTGTCCTGAAAGCCAGAGCGCCTTCAATCTTCCACATAAATCAGTAAGAGATCAGACCTCTTTCTGAAGAAGTTATTTTCCTATCAAGTCTGGTCAACGTGAACTAAAGAGAGGCAGCAGCAACACCAGAAGTACAACGATGTGAGAGCTGATTCATTGAAAGCAACAAATGCTGATTGCATGGCTTAAGAAACTGGTAATTATGCAGCTGGCAAAAATAAATAAATAAATAAAAGAAATATAAAAGGATCTAAAATCAAGTTGTCCTATTGTTCCACAAGAGGTTTATAGAAATTTGCAGATTTACTCTTTTTTTCTCATCATGAAACATTTCATGTTTGAATCATAGAATCAGTCAGGGTTGAAAGGGACCACAAGGATCATCTAGTTCCAACCCCCTTGCCATGGGCAGGGACACCTCACACTAGATCAGGCTGTCTAGAGCCTCAACCAGCCTGGCCTTAAACACTTCCAGGGATGAGGCTTCCACTACCGCCCTGGGCAACGCATTCTAGCATCTCACCACCCTCATGGTGAAGAATTTCTTCTTAACACGCAGTCTGAATCTACCCATTCAGTAGATCTACCATTTTGTTCCATTCCCCCCCCAGCCCTATCACTACCTGGCACCCTAAAAAGTACCTCCCCAGCTTTCTTGTAGACCCCCTTAAGATCCTGAAGGTCACAATAAGGTCACCTCTGAGCCTTCTTCTCTCCAGACTGAACAGCCCCAACTCCCTCTGTCTCTCCTTATAGGAGAGGTTCTCCAGCCCTTCTCTGTCCCTTTTGTTTTACTGATACTGTGTTTAAATGGATATATCTTGGAAGAAAGTGGAATCCGAGCAACAAGCATGGATTCAGAGGGAGACTACTGTGGATATATTCACGTCTGCTTTAGTCTCCGCTGCTCACTAAGATTCTTTTGTCTTTTCACTCAGAGGTGCTTCCAATATTTGCATGAAGTCGATGCAAAACTTGTACACTGTAGGCACTGCAAAGCCCCACATCTCTCTGCATGAGTGTTCTCTGCCTCTGTGGTACAGGGGGAAATCAAATCAGTAACATATGGGATTTGTACAAAGACACATATAAAAGAAGTTTTTTATATAAAAAGGGAATGGAGAATGAACTTTCTGGACCTGTCAGTGAGGGTCTAAGATGTAGTTTTTGAAAAAATGAAGTAATACTCTGAAATGGCTCATTGAATCTAGCAAGGGTGCATTCAACTTTTTCAGAAATGTGGAGTGGTTTTTGCCCAGTTTTGGTCCATTTTGGACTGACAAGGTGCTGACCTAGCAGCTAAGGACATTTGTGAAAGAAAAGAATTGCCAAAGTACCTTGTTTTCATGAATTGCTGCCTCAGATTTCTGTCCTGAACAAAACCTGATCTGATTTCAAAACTGGATTAACTTTGAAGAGAACTGCTGCTTTGACTTGGGTGGCAGACCAACAAATTAAACATCCAGCTTAATTAGCCTCTGACTTTATGATTGAAAAATGAATGCTGCAGAGGCTCCTTATTGTGATTTACTGGAGTATGTCGTGGGACAAATTAAAATTTTCAGGCAAAGGATTTCTATTACTGTCTTGAAGGAAGTACAGGAGAAAAAAATATTTGAGGGTCAGACACATTCTGGTTGTAATGTTAAACCAGTTGAAAGTTATCTGTACACCTAAGACACAGACTTTGAAAGATAAAAGAAGAATAAATATGACTCCTAAGCTATGCTACCTCAAGGTTGTGCCAGACTCCATCAGGGACTCTGTCTCTTAGTCTGTTTCATTCTCAGAATTTTCTTCATTGAAGGAGCCTGGGATGTTCAGACAAAAGCTGGTGTCTGTGTCCATCCACTCTCAAATCTCAGCACGATGGAAATGTCTCTGGAAAACACCTCTACAATTTCGCATTGAAGTCTGCAGGGGATATCCTTGTCCAGACATTCTGAGACTTTAGGCTTGCATTAGTGAGTGTAGGCTCCTTTGTGAACTCTAACAGGGTTTTCATGGTGCCTATGTTAGTTATTCATGCCAAGCTACACCAGCAGAAGGATCCCTGCTGCTTTGAGCTGGTGCTATGTGACTATGACGAGGGACTGCAGGAGGGAGTTGGGGCTGTTCAGAAGGCTCCAAGGTGACCTTATTGTGGCCTTCCAGTATCTGAAGGGGGTCTACAAAAAAAAGCTGGGGAGGAGCTTTCTAGGATATCAGGTAGTGATAGGCTAGGGGAAATGGAACAAAGCTAGAAATGGATAGATTCAGATTGGACGTTAGGAAGAAGTTCTTCAACATGAGAATGGTGAGAGCCTGGAATGGGTTGCTCAGAAAGGTGGTGGAAGCCTCATCTCTGGAGGTGTTTAAGGCCAGGCTGGATGAGATTCTAGACAGTCTGCTCCAGTGTGGGGTGTCCCTGCCCATGGCAAGGGGGTTGGAACTAGATGATCGTTGTGGTCCCTTCCAACTCTGACTGATTCTATGATTCTATGATTCTATGACTATGACTTGGCCTGGGTTTGGATTTAGGACTGTCACTCTCAAAAACAGTGTAAAACTTCATGAAGTAAAGCAAACGTATAGTATGCTTCAATATATATTTTTTTTTTCAGATTAGAATTAATTTCTACAAGAGAATAAGAACATTGTTTAAACAGTGGAGGAAGCTTGGAAGAAAGAGGATAATTAAAATGGGCAGTGATATGGGGTTTATTATTATTATTATTATTATTATTTTGGGAAGTTTGTAGCGGGTGTTGATACCAGACATGAAACAATCATGAAGCTGGCTCACACTGCCAAATCCAAGACTTTGAACTCCAGATAATTTGGGCTCCTGGTTTATTTCACAGCAGTTGATCCTCTTCTATCACTCTTTCGCTTACAGATCTCAGCGCCTTGCTGCTGTGCCTTTTTCACCTTGAATGAAATAAGTTTTTCTTCCTGCATTCAGAATGCCCTTTCTCATAACAAATCACAATGCATCCCTTCCTATTTCTTTGCACCAGAGCAATAAGCATTTTCCATAGTTGAGCTTCCATTTTCCTCTTTTGACATTTCCTATCATGTCTAGGGTAGAGTTCATTATTAGTAATTCCAGACTAAGAGCCTTTAATAGGCTTATGAAACTCCCAGTTTTATTCCTGCATTGTGGTGCTGTGATTTTGGTTGTGTCACAGTCTGGAGAGAAAAGAAGAGAGTTTGGAGCCTATTATGTACTTGTGACTTTACCTTATTGAAAAGAAACAAAACAAACCTCTTCAAGACAAGCTGTTAAGAGCACCAGAAGCAACAACTGATAGTTTAGTAATACCAATATTTCATAGTTATACCATTCTTTATTTCCTGATGTAAAAGCTTGGCTTTTATGCACTTTCAGTTTAACAGTTTGATTAAATTTGGTGTCGACAGACTCTGAATTTTAGATAAATATCATTAAATAAGTACCTCAAGTCTGACTGTTGTACATCAATCATATCTCAATAAAACTGCAGCTCACTAACCTGCTTCATAATAATAAGATTGGAGTTGATCATTTGCCTGAGGTGATAGATTTATTCCTTAAGACATTACCCAGGTAAAAGACCTACTGATGTTAGCATAATGCTCACCCATTCATTTTCTGATTAAGAAAGGCAGAAGTTTAACTGCTCAATGACAGAATACTTGGATGCATAAGTGTCACATGTCAGGGACATAAACATTGAACCCAGCACCATGTCCTCTCTACACAAATGTCTTCCTGTCATGCTCTTCTACTAAACACAAAGGACTGAAGAAAACAAATTATTAGGGCTAGCTCATGATAATCACCTTACACAGTACTTCCCACTGGAGTGCCTTCAGAAACCAGTAATTGAATTCACTGGGGCTTTTAGAGCTGTAAGGAACTACTCAGGAGGAGCAAGGATTTCCCAGTTTAGACATCAGCTTCTCTGAAATGACTCCATTTCTGGGCAGCCCATCTGAATCATTTCTTTGCTGAAAGGATTCCTGCTTCTGAAAATGTGAACTCTGCCTTGCTTCCTCTTGATGTCCTTAGTATTGCCTTTACAATTCACACCGATCTTGCAGCTTGCATCTGCAGCTTTCTCCTAATGTTGGGACGATTTTTTTTCACCCCTATACAAGAGCTGGCCTCTGTTTCCTGAAGCTTTGCTTTTTAATTTCTAACCACTGGCAAGTCAGCCTTTGATCCAATTTTTACTTTCCTCTGAACTTCCACCTTCTAATTTCCCTGTTTCTAGTTTTCCATTCACTTTTGATACCATTCCTCCAAACAGCTGCTGTGTTCCATGTTCATTAGCATAGCAGTCCTTGAATCTATTCCTGGTTGCTGATTAGGAGTGATGTAAAACATCAAATGCTTAGTTAAATACTTGAATTGAAATTTTTCACCTTGAGTAGGACAGGCATCAGTTTCTCTGCAAAAGGCTGACTTATTTTGTTGTTCTTTCCATGGCCAATTGCTGCAGCAGCTGTTATTACCTTTCTCATTTCAAGTTTACATTTAGTTCTTCCACCATGCTCATGGTTCCTCATGTGATTAAACACAAGATAATTGGTTTAGTTGTGTATCTTGAGTACCACAAAGAATGTCCACGACACAACATTTGGAGCTGAATCTTGAGTCTGAAGAGCTTTAAGAAACTGATGAAGGTGATGGTCCCTTCATGGTGGTGGCTAGTGACAGGACAAGGAACCACAGTATAAGCTGGAACACAGCAGGTTCCACCTCAATATGAGGAGAAACTTGTTTACTGTGAGGGTGGCAGAGCACTGGAACAGGCTGCCCAGAGAGCTTGTGGAGTCTCCTTTTCTGGAGGATTTCAAAACCCACCTGGATGTGTTCATATGTGGCCTGCCCTAAGTGATCCTTCTTAGGCAGGTGGTTGAACTAGATTATATCCAGAGGCCCCTTCCAACCCCTAACATTCTGTGATTCTGTGAGATGTGAGCTTTTACTCCTGTCCTCTCTCATACCAGAAGCTGGAGGATCAGGAAGAGAGGAAAGAGAAATTCTTAATCATAGAATTATAGAATGATAGAATGGTTTAGGTCAGAAGAGACCTCAAAGCTCAGCCAGCTCCAACACTCCTGTTCCATAGGCTTGGACAACTCCCACTAGAACAGGTCACTCAAGGCTTCATCCAACCTGGCCTTGAACACCTCCAGGGAAGGAGCAGCTTCAATCTCCATGGGCAACCTGTTCCGGTGTATCAAGGAAGGGTCTCAGTTTCTCTGAAGAGAAGCCTGGGAGGAGAGCTGTAAACATTGCTGTAAACTTAAAGGAGTATTTCCACTGCCACAGAAAACACATGGATGGTCAATCTATAATCTAGCAAAAGGAGGAAAGCTACTGTAGAGCTTGTGTAAACAGTGTGTGTATCCTTAAGGCCTCATATTTTCCCTCCTGAGAGACGCTTGTGCCCTGTGCTAGAGAACAATGTACCAAGCACCATAATTTGAAGCTACCAAGATGAATAGGTACCTGATGAAAGAGATTATTTGCTTTTATTAGGCTGCTAATATTGGCAGAAATCATCTGCTAATTTTTGTGCAGCTGCCATCGATGACAGTTGTTGGGATCTTGATACCAAAAATACTCTGCTGGCTGCACCCTTCTCATGGCTTCTCTAAACCACCTGGGAAAGAAAGTATTTATTCAGATGATGCTCAGATACCAGCTTATCTGCCTCTGCCTCCTTTGGGCTGTCATCTGTCCGCACCAGCACAGTCCCCATAGAAGTGCACCTGATTATTGGAGAACACTTGGGTTTGCTGTGATAATGCCTCTCTAATTGCCCTTATCAGGACAGGGCACAGAGAATTCCCACTCCACCTGTAACTCACAGATCTTATTATCCTCTGCTCAGTCAAAGGTAATCTTGTTTTTGTTGTCTTTCTCAGCTCACAGAAATGAGACAACAGGTTCTCCCTTTCAGTGCCTTTGATGTTTTGACCTTCTCTGCTTGAGGCAGAGTGTATGTTAAAAGCAATCAAACCATCATTAGGCTCACAGGTGAGTGGTAGGACACAGAGGCTCCATTTTGGCCTTTCCAAATATAAAGATCATAGAATCATAGAGTGGTTTAGGTTTGAAGGGACCTCGAAGTGGTCCTTTGTACTGTGGTTGGGGCCACATCCCTGGAAATGTTTAAGGCCAGGCTGGATGAGGCTCTGGTCAGCCTAATCTAGGGTAGGGTATCCCTGCCCATGGCAGAGGGGTTGGAACTACATGATCCTTGCAGTCCCTTCCAACCCTGATTGATTCTATGATTCTATTCTATGATTCTGTGATTCAAAGCTCATCCAGTTCAAACCCCCCCTGAGCCATAGGCAGGGACACCTCCCACTAAAAAAGGTTGCTCAAGGTCTCATTCAACCTGGCCTTGAACACCTCCAGGAAGGGAGCAGCCACAACCTCCCTCACTGCAAAGAACTTTTTCCTAACATCCAGTTTATATTTCCCCTCTGCCGGTTTGAACCCATTACTCCTCATTGTGTCAGTACAGACGAGGACAGAGTTTTTGGTATGCAGTGATAGGACAAGGGGTGATGGCTTTGAGCTAAAGGATCCAGACTAGATATAAAGAGGCAATGTTGAAAAGCTGTTATGGGTTGCACAGAGAGGTGGTAGAAGCCACATCCCTGGGAACATTGAAGGCTGGGTTGGGTCAGGCTTTAAGCAACTCGATCTGGTTGAAGATGTCCCTGCTTATTGCACAGATTGGCCTGTTTAATCTTTTAAATGCCCCTTCCAACCCAAACAATCCTCTGATTATTTGAGTCTATGACTCTATGTTTCTATGGTTCTTTTTACTTTCATTCATGTTGAAGGTGGCTTGCCCTGCTCACAGGAGAGCTCACTCACTCTGCCTCAGCTGCCAGGAGCCCACATAGCTGCCGTGAACACCTCCACCATGGAATCACTCATGTCAGTTTGTCTTTCTGAAGAGGGAACCAACAAGCCTGTGAGGCTGGCTGCTGCAGAGTGAGGATGGGACCTGCTACTTGCCAAAGTGCTTGGAGGAGTGAAGGAGGCAGCCAGGACCAGGGTTCATGGGGAAGTATCTTCTGACTCATAACATTTTCTGCGTGTTGCTGGAGGTGGCATTGATTATTCACAAACAGCACTTTAACCTTTAAAGTCAGTGCTGACAACATGTTTCAGCATGGAGTGAGAGCGCATGGGGAGACCCTTTGAAAGAGAAAGCAAGTTGAAGCCTGCCTCGCTAGGAACATTAAATATCTTCTGATGGAGTTTATAACCGCGCTGCCAAAGAGAAAAATTGTTTTTCACAGCAATTTTGAAGGGATTGGGGGGGGTCACATGGGAAGGGGAATCCCTGCAGGGGAAAAAAAAAAAGTAACAAGAAAATAAAAAAGAATTAAAAATTATTTTGTTTGATTTTCGAGTGTCATAGACTCCAGATTATTGAATGTATTAAAAGCCCCAGAGAAATGTCACAATGTTTGTGGTGGTTTTGCAGTTACCCCCCCACACACACACACCTTTTAATATAAACACCAGCTAGGACTGGTATCAACTGGAAGTTGATACATGAAGCTTTATATTT
>VWZI01019941.1:61105-82965 GCA_013396835.1 Psilopogon haemacephalus
AAAAGGAACCATGCAAGAGAAGCAGCCACAGCCCAGCGAGGTCTGAAACCATCTGCACTATCTATGTTTGGGTTGCACTTTTAAAACCAATTTTTTTTCTTTCTCAGTAAAGTTCTGGGTGAAGTGACATACTGTGTTTTCCTCTCTCATCCAATAGTCTAATTTCTCACTCAAGTTCTCAAATTATTTCAAACCAGCACAATGTTTTAAAGGAAATTAGAAAGGTTTTTTTTAGAATGAAAGGAAATTATATTAAATTAGTATGGAGAAAATAAATTTATGGTTTTTTTGTTCTCTTCGTGTGGAGGAAAAAACCAAAATTATTCTTCTGTGTCTTGAAAAATTGTTCTATCTTACCCTATCACATTTCCTCACATGAGGGGTTAAATTTGGATTCAATTGAAAACTGCTATGCGAGTTTGGGAAGCATCTTGGAATGCTACTCTGAAATTTTTAGATATCAGCAGTTTAGGAGTTGCCAGGTGCTGTTCTTTTGTCTTCATGCAGCTTATGTTGTGACTCTGATGTTTTAAAAGCAAAAAAGGTTCATTCAGAACGAATAAACATGGAAATATGTGGAAGCCAGTGTGACATCAGCTTTCTAAACATCAGCAGAGTGGAGAGAGTGTTCTGGTTTAAGACCTGGCTTAGTTTTGGTGTCTAACTGTAAACAAGGAATAGGAACTTTGCAGAGTCATTGAATTAAAGGAAAAGTTTAAAAAGCTAAATAATTTGCTGTTGGATGCAAAAAAGAATAGCAAAGATAAATCTAAATAATTCCATTCAGAGTATCACAGAACCTTAGAGGTTGAAAGGGACCTTCAGAGATCATCGAGTCCAACCCCTCTGCCAAGACAAGATTCCCTATGGTAGTTCACACAGGAATGCATCCAGGCAAGGTTTGAGTCTCCAGAGGAGACTCCACAGCCTCTCTGGACAGCCTATTCTAGAGCTCAGTCACCATCATTATAAAGAAGTTTCTCCTCATGTTGAGGTAAGCCTTTTATGTTCCAGTTTGTAGTTGTTGTTCCTTGCCTTGGTGCTGCAGACCACCAAAAAGAGACTTGTTTGCTAATTGGGATAAGAAGCCAAAGCACAAACAATTCCTTCTTTCTCTCCCTGGATTCAGTCTCCTTGCAATGTTCTGCTTTGCACTGCTCCCTTTATCTCTGTCCTAACCTTCTTGCTGGTACAAGCTGTCTGAGAGGTAACACCATAGAGAGCAGAGAAGAAATTTGGTTGCTGGAAACTCTTCTGGGCTTCATCCATGGGGGTTTAAGAACAATTCAGGGGGATCCCTGTAAGGATCCTTGTGCTGTTTCTGAACTGTAAATACTTGTAAACCTATTGTGTACATATGCATTGCATTCTATGCTTGTAAATTTTAGCTCTCTGTCAGTATACATCTTCCTTTGCTTCTAATATACCCGAGCTGATCTGAGAAATTTATTTGGGGGGGTGGGGCTGTAATTGCAACCCACCACAGACAGCAAGCTTCATCCCATTTCCTTGGCAAAATGTTGTGGGAGAGGAATAAAAGCAGACTCAGGAAGGGTGACCCACTGCTCTGCATACTGAATACTTTAGCAGCACGCACTGTGTTGCATCACAACCCAGAAAAGGGGAGCGAAACCTGTGTGGCTCTGCAGTAAATGCAGGTTGTAAAAATATACAGCGGAGGTGGAACTTGCCTTCAATCCAGCGTGCTAATTTATACAGCACTTCATAAAGCACACTTTAAAAACTGCTGACTGAAAATTGCAATGCCAAAAGTAAACATCAGCTGATGCAGCAGCAGCTCAAACAGCTATGTGCGGGTTTGTGGTGCCGGGTGGCTGTCAGGGAAAAGGAAGTCCTTCACCATGAGAGTGGTGAGGACCCTGGAATGGGTTGCCCAGGGAGGTGGTTGGGGCCACATCCCTGGAGGTGTTTGCAGCCAGGCTGGATGAGGTTGTGGGCAGCCTGATCTAGGGTAGGGTGTCCCTGTCTATGGCAGAGAGTTTGGAAATAGATGATCCTTGTGGTCCCTTCCAACCCTGACTGATTCTATGATTCTATGATGCTATGTAGAATCATAGAATAGTTTAGGTTGGAAGAGACCTCAAAGATCACCCAGTTCCAACACCCCTGCCGTAGGCAGGGACACCTCCCACTAGAACAGGTCACCCAAGGCCTCATCCAGCCTGAACTTGAACACCTCCCGGGAGGGAGCAGCCACAAATTCCCTGGGCGACCTGTGCCAGTGTCTCACCACCCTCACTGTGAAGAACTTCCTCCTAACATTCAGTTTCAATCTCCCTTCTACCAGGTTAAACACATTCCTCCTCATCCTGTGATCACAAGACCTTGTCAATAGTCCCTCCTGTAGGCCCCTTCAGATATCGTAAGGCTACTATAAGGTCTCCCCGAAGCCTTCTCTTCTCCAGGCTGAAAAGCCTCAACTCTCTCAGCCTGTCCTCAGAGCAGAGGTGCTCCAGCCCTCTGATCATCTTTGTGGCCACCTCTGGACTCTCTCCAACAGCTCCATGTCCTTCTTGTGGTGGGGACTCCAGAACTGCAGAGAGTACTCCAGGTGGGGTGTGAGGAGAGCAGAGTAAAGGGGCAGAATCCCTTCCTTTGCCCTGCTGGTAATGCAGTGATCTGTTTTTGGTGATCCTGCTCTGGCAGGGGGGTTGGACTCAATCTTCACAGGTCTCTTCCAATCACTACCATTCTTTAATTCTATGATTCTGTGAATGTGTTTTCTTCTGTGACTGACACTGAGGGTGCTTCTGCCCAGATGTTTCCTGTAGCCTGCTACTGGAGCTTGTAGAAATTCCAGTTTTAAAGGGTGCTGATAAAATGATGCGAAGAGTTCAGAGAAGAAATACTGAACTAGAATATGTGACATATTAGTAAGGCTGATTATTTATTATTATTATTTTACTAATTATTTTATTAATAAGGTTACAAGAAGATTTAAATTAGAAGTTATGAAGAAGTTCTTTCTAGTGAGGGTGGTGAAGCACTGGAACAGGTTGCCCAGGGAGGCTGTGGATGCTCCCTCCCTGGAGGTGTCAAAGGCCAGGTTGGATGAAGCTTGAGCGACCTGTTCTAGTGGGAGGTGTCCCTGCCTATGGCACAGGGTGGTTGGAATTGAATGAGCTTTGGGGTCCCTTCCAACCTAAACCATTCTAGCACTCTATGATTGTAAGGAGGTCATTTCCATTTGGAGAGAAAGCTGAGAAGCCTTATAAATAGGAAGGGAAAAGCCACCCCAGAAGTTTCTTCAGTTTATCAGACAAAAAACACTGGAGGTTATAGACTGAGGTTGGAGAGTTTGGCTGTTTTCTTTGTCCAAGAGGTTGTCTTTTTTCACAGGAGACTAATGACCTCCTGTACTTGGTCTGCCATCACTGCCATCCAAAACTGGAGCAAGATGAGCAGAGCAAAGCCTGTTCTGTGATGATGTATGGGAAAGACCCCATCATCTTACACTAGGATTCATCTAGCTGCACCTGGAGCTTTCAAACAGTCCTCTCTTTGTAGCAGTTATTAATTATTTCCAATGAACTAGAAATCATCATTTTGGGGGAGGGAGGAAACATTATGTACAACAGCATCTGACTTTTCTATAGAGGCTGCTTTTTTTTCAAAGTTATGTTTATTATTCAGAGAAATCAAAGACATAAGACAGGATCAAAGTAGCTGTGCTTCAGAACGACACAGAAGGGAGGGCAGCGGGAAGACAATCAAGTATTCTGACCTACTTGAAGGCCCCTGGGCTCTCTTTATATTTTGGTTGAATGCATCAACAAAGCCATATCCACATCTCTGAAAGCCAACATCTTTCGGGGCAGCTGGTTATCAAAGTTCATAGAATTATAGAATTGTAGAATCATAGAATGGTTTAGGTTGGAAGAGACCTCAAAGCTCAGCCAGTTCCAGCCCCACTATGCCATAAGCAAGGACACCTCCCACTACATCAGGATGCTCAAAGCCTCATCCAGCCTGGCTTTGAACACCTTTAGGGAGGGAGCAGTCACAACGTCCCTGGACAACCTGTTCCAGTGCTTCTCCACCCTCACTGTGAAGAACTTCCTCCTAACATCCAGTCTAAATCTCCCCTCTGCCAGTTTAAACCCGTTCCTCCTTGTCCTGTCATTACAAGTCCTTGTGAATAGTCCCTCCCCAGCCCTCCTGCAGGTCCAATGTCCTAATTAACATTAACATTGTGACTGATTGCTGGAGTGGGCAAGAGAGACTGTTTACAAAGGTCTGCAGTAATAGGATTAGGGCCAATGGTTTGAAATCAGAGAAGAGGAGATTTAGATTGGATGTTAGGAACAAGTTATTTAAAATGAGGGTGGCTGAGCACTGGAGGCTGTGCAGGGAGATGTTTAAAGTCCCACCCCTGGGGATACCGAAGGTCAGGTTTGATGGAGCTTTAAGCAACCTGATCTGGTTGATGACGTCCCTGCTTACAGCAAGGAGGTTGGACTAGATGAGATTTAAAGATCTGATCAAATCTGAAAACTTCCATGATTCTAAAAGCTTTAATTTTCCATAAGTTTAGTACTCCCCAGGCTTTTATGGCAAGGATATAATCCATCCTTCATTTCACTGTTGTTCTTGATAGTTATAAAGAAAAAAAATGCTCTCTTTCTTTATTTTCCTGTGTAATGCAAGTATGAGCCATTGATTATTCTGTTTGGGCCCTGCTGATCCTACAGAAATTAGTTTTTGTTTTCAGTCTTGGCTAGAGTTTTTTCTGAGAGCTGAAGAAAAGATGATGAAAATGTTCAGGGCGAGAAGAAGACAAACAGCAAATAAATATTTTACAATGATTGCATTTAATAAGATTGTGTCTTCTCCGTGCTAATGCACAGAAAGCTCCTCTTCCTAGCTATCAAAAAATGCAGCTAACAATATTCTCTTGATCTCACTGTAATATTTTTACACCCCGGATCATTGCATTGTTTTGCTGCTGGCTGCAAGATCTTATTAAGGTCTAGTGAAAGTCTTATTGGCAACCTGAATTTCTCACAGCCGTCGCAAGTCCCAAGTCTTGGTGGTTTTCTGCAGACTCCCCTTTATCAAGGTACCAGCCTGGCTGGACCATTTGCCACCCTGTTTCCCTGAAAAAAAATACACTTCTCACATACTGCATAAAGCAGTAAAAAGGAGCAGATGAGAGACTCAATCCTTACCTCGCTTTTACCACATTATATTGAAAAAGTAAAAGCTCTCCATGAAGAGATTTGAGTCTGCAATTTGTCCCACTTTAAGAGCTACTCAGGTCTTGCTACAATAAACAAAGTAGTTATTTGCTGTAGGATTCAAATTGGGTGAAAGTTACTTGGGTGTTCTTCCATTTAAAATCTGCTTTTGTGCTGTACAATTTCCCTCTCAGAAGAGAATATGGTTCAGGCAACTCAAGGAGATAATTTTGCCTATTCTTTTTTTTTTCTTTTTTCTTTTTTTTCCTTTTTTTCTTTTTTCCTTTTTTTCTTTATCAGGGAAATTCAACCTCTTGTCATCCAGTCAGGCAGCTGGCACTTTGTGCTTTACAAGCCAGCAATATCAAGGCTGGAAATGCTCCACGTTGTTTTTTTATGGATAGTTTTTATTTTGCTCTTCCAAAAATAAGCTCCGTTTTCGGACATGCCTTCAAATATTGCAGCTGATCATCACACAGTTTGATCCCTGTCCTCTTTCCTTGTTGGTGGAAAAGGGCAAGGGACCAAGACCTGGACACAAACCGGAATGCAGGAAGTTCCACCTCAACGTGAGGAAAGCTTCTTTGCTGTGAGGGTGGCAGAGCACTGGCACAGCCTTCCCAAAGAGGTTGCAGAGTCTCCTTTGAAGATTTTCAAGACCCACCTGGATGTGTTTCTGTATGACCTAGGTGGCCCTGCTTTGGCAGTGGGGGTTGGACTTGATGATCTCTGGAGATTGCTTCCAAACGCTAACATTCTGTGATTTTTATGATTCTATGGCACTAAAAATGGGTAAAGAAACTACTAAGAAAACTGCCTCATCCAACTTTTTTTTTTTTTTTCCCCTAGAATAAGAGTCCCTCTTTTCTTAACCAGTTTGCTGTTGACACAGAGAAATAGAGAAACTCAACAACTAAGAGTGTTATGTAGTCTTTAATATTCTTTAATAACTTATGTACAGTGCTAGGCACAGCACTGGACACATGGTGTGTCAGGAAGGAGCATGGAATCAATGCAAATGACCAATGTGATTGGAGTATTGCTCAACTTTATTAATGACAGGATGATCTTACATAGTGTTTAGCTTATCAGCTAAGACAACACACCATGGTAACATGAGTTCTGCAGGACAGTCTCCATCCTAACCAGAAGCATGCTAACTGGATGGTATAATTAAGCACAATCCCATTCATTAACATTACATGATAAGCTGTTATTCCTAACCAGATGTCTCACTATCTCTTTCTCCTGTGGGATGCAGCTGCCCTGCCCTGGGAACCAGAGGGCTGTGTTAGGTTGCCTTCTGGGACCGTGAGCCAAGGCCAAGTTTATTTCATGATCCCACAATGGAGGATTTCCTCTCTGAATGTTATGTGTCAAACACAAGTTTTACAGAGCTAATATACATTTAGCTACTACATATTTGTGCTATTTCATATTCATTTACATTTGGCTCCTCCCATCCATGCAGGGCAGTGTCTCCTGGCAGGGTCTTCCTCTTAGTTGTGTTTTTCATCTCCACATACACTCTTTTAGTTGTTTTTTCTTGTTCTTCTGCTCACATCTGCAGAAACAAGCTGGTCTGTCCCTGGCATGTTTCCTGTTATCTATATGTGGTCTCAGATGGGCATTTAACTTCATCTAAACATTGTTGTGTGACACCTTTCTTCCTGTGTGGTAAGCAGGCCTTGAGCTTCTAAATACAAAGTCCAAGATTTATATATTCCTTTCTTTCAGTCCACAGAATCACAGAAACATTTGGGTTGGAAATGATCCTCAGGATCATCAAGTCCAACCAACAACCCTACTCTACAATACTCACCCTAAAACACATCCCCAAGCACCACATCCAAACAACCATTCAGGCTTGATGACTCAACCACCTCCCTGAGCATCTCATTCCAATGCTTGACCACTCTCTCCATGAAAAAAAAACATTTCCTAATGGCCAGTCTAAACCTGCCCTGGTGCAGCTTGAGGCCGTTCCCTCTTGTTCTATCACTAATTGCCTGTGAGAAGAGACCAGCACCAACCTCTCCACAACCTCCTTTCAGGTAGTTGGTGTCCCTTTCACAGGTTAGAAGCACATATTGATATATGGTCATCCTGCCCCTCAGTCTGGCTGGCTACCACGCACTCATTTAGTTCCTGTTATTCTGACTTCCACACATTGATTTACAGCAGGTAAAAGTACAATTACTCTGAACAGATTAATACAAAACAGATTAATATAAAAAGAGGGGAAAAAAAAAAAAAGCAGCAAACTGGGGCTTTGCCTACAGAAGTTTGTTTTCAGCTGTCGAAATTGCTGTTTTCTTTCTTTTATTGGCAATCCTCCCAGCTCAATAATGATTAGTGAATTAGTGTGTAGCAAACATTTGTGATATATAAACTTTCTCCAGCTGTTGCCAAATCAAAAATGAATGCAATCACCAAGAGGCTTACAACTCTTTAATTAGTTTCACCAGAATGCCTAACTTGATATCCGCAGCCACAGTCCTGACTGTTTGATGTGAAGCAGTTGAAAGTCACCCAACAGTGGAACAGATGACAATCAAAGTCTCACCCCACAGCTTGAGCTGCCACATCCATGCAGTGGTTGCGTCCATGCTACTGCTAGCAGCATTTTAGCCTTGTTGCATCTTATACTTCGTAGCTTTTGGAGACTGAAAGAATGAGGGAGATCCTCCTCCACCTCTACTCTGCCCTGGTGAGACCCCATTTGACTACTGTGTTCAACTTTGGGCTCCCCAGTTTAAGAGGGACAAGGATCTGCTAGAGATAGTCCAATGGAGGGCTATGAGGATGATTAGGGAGGGAGGGGACAGGCTCTGCTCACTTGATTCTTCTGATAGGACAAGGAGCAATGGATATAAGCTGCAGCACAGGAGGTTCCACCTCAACACAAGGGAGATCTTCTTTACTGTAAGGGTCACAGAGCACTGGAACAGGCTCCACAGAGAGGCTGTGGAGTCTCCTTCTCTGGAGTCTTTCAAGGCCTGTCTGGCTGTGTTCCTTTGTGACCTGAGCTAGATTGTTTGGTCCTGCTGTGGCAGGCGGGTTGGACTCAGCGATCTCTTTGGGTCCCTTCCAACCCCTGACATCCTGTGATCCTATGACTGTTAAGCACCAGGAGCTCCATCTCACAACTTTTTCTGTGCCTTGTTTCCACTTCCTTTATTTTGAATGCTTCCCATAAATATCACCTAGTTCTCAGTATGCATCTTTCCTAATCAGAGCAGTAGGTTCTTGCATCCTTCACTCCCTTTTCTGCTGTAGCTGTCTCCAAGGATCCTTTTACAACACAGTATCTGTCCTACCCCACGTCTGTTTGTACCACTGGAAAAAAAAAAAAAAAAATCTATCCTCAGAGAACCTGCACCCATAGCCTGACCTCCCTCCATCCACTTGCCACTAGCAATATAGAGAAGTCTGAGTCTGAAAGCAGAGTTGGAACTAATTTTCTGAACAAAAAGTTTGCAGAGCTTGTGTCCCAGTTCTCCTTTTCAATTTGCCTAATGTATAAATATTGCCTCTAATTTAGAAGTGTATCAGATGGGACATTGGAACAGGACATTAATACTGTTTGGTTCCAGTTTCTTGACCAAGGTAATAATATTGCATTTTCCTCTGATGTTCTGCAGTGTAATTCTGCAGAGTGCAACACAGAAGCGAACTTGATGTGGAAGGCAGAAGAAGTTCTAACAATGCCTTACTTAACCATTCAAAGTTTAGACAGATGTCAAAAATCTAATTCTGGTGCTAGAGATTTTTTACTCCAGCATGCATAACTGAAAGTGAGATCTTGCATCTCTGACTAATTCAGCAGTCTTGTGAGCAGGTGTGATGCTTTTACCAAAACCTGCTTGCTTAAATATGCTGCAGCTATCAGCTTGCTTGCAGACCACGGAGAGGAGCGAAAACTGACATGTATCTCCCACAGAAGTTCAAAAGCAATTTGTTTCTGTAGCTCTCCTTATGTGAAACTAAGGGCAAAACATTTCAGCGGTGTGAATGCAGCCCAGGGTAGGAGTTACATATTTGATGTGCTTCCATATTATGTGCTATGCCTTTCTATATGTCAAAGAACCAAATCCAATGCAATCTGCTCATTAAAAAAATATTCTATTAAGACTTGAAGCACGAGGAGGGACATTAAACTGCCTTATTCTATGTGGCCAAGTGACAATGAAAAGACTATGGATTTTACACAGCACATAAGTATTGATTTTATATATCTATATCTATCTCCCTGTTGTATCCTTTCTTTGAGTCATGTAAGGAATTTTTTGCAATGTAAGGAGCACTGATATAACTCATTGCTAAGTACCTTCTTTTTTTCCTTTTCCCTGCTCTTTCTGATTTTTTCCCCCTGCTCTTTCTACTTTATTTTTTGTCATTGTAGAGAGCTTTAAATAAATAGGGGGGAAAAAAATCTAGCAGTAATATCAATAATGTCTTGTGAATCAAGGACATTTTATTCAGTACTATGAACCACAACATTTGTAATTTCTGTACTGCTCTCTGCATTATTTTAGAGATGGCAGTCAAGGGTAATTTTTTACTAGTTTCTTTTTATCTATCAGCTAATACATTTGTCAAGCTTCAAGAAAATATCAAAACAAAACAAAACCAAAAGCACAGATTCTTAAATCATTGAGGTACTTCAGAGCAAGGGCTTCCCATAAAATATTTTTCTCAAGAGACAGTGTACATTTATGAGAGCCATAAAAAAAACCTTCTGTTCCATGTAGGAGCCTTCCTGACATAGAAAAGGGCAGAAAGCTGACAAAAAATATTTTAATTGAGCTTATGTTCAGATTCATGTGTAAACAGATAATCATAGAAGCTAAAGAGATTAGTGACATAAGAGTAACTAGAATTGAATACCTCAGTAATGCTTTGTTGTCTTTAAAGCAATTCCTATAACATCACATAGCATATTTTTTATGTCTTTGCTAGGGAAATACCTTGGAGGTGCCATCATCAGTTTGCTGAATGACCTGTAACACCACCATCAGCTTGCTGACACCATTCAGTGGGCATCTTGGCTGAATAAGGGAGAGCTTGTCAGAAAAATATTTGCTAGGTGAGGCAGAATTCTAATTTAGGCCAGTGCCCAGTGCCAGTCACTTGATTTCTAACAGTCTGAAACCCAAGCAGGTCCTGAATTTCACACATACGCTTAAGTTCATACGCTTATCCTCAAGAGATTTGTCTTCCATAAATTAGAATCATAGAATTGTTAGGGCTGGAAGGGATCTCAAGGATTATCCAGTTCCAATGGCCCTGCCATGGGCAGGGACAACTCACACTACATGAAGTTGCTCAGAGTCCCATCTAGACCACTCAAGATATTTTTGAACCCATATTAACTAGCAGCATCTCCAGCACATAACTGTGCACTATCAATAGGTATCAGAAAGAGGTCTCCTTGTTCTCGTTAAATGTGCTAAATATTATCTATATTTAATGCCTTTTAGTTCTGGTTGTGAAGACAACAACTGTTCTTTATTGCCTGCCTCCGCAACACTCCTGACTGTTCTATCCTTGATTATTGTCTCTCTTTCTATGCTGAAGTGTCCTTGTTGAGTCTTTCACTCTTTCTGTCTCTATTATCTTCGCTGCTTTCCTTGGTATCGTTTACTCTTGTTCCGTACATACTCTGCAAGGCACAGACTAGGACTGCACAGAATAGTCAAGATGTTTTGGTGATTGGACTAAATGAGCTTTAAAGGTCCTTTTCAACCCAAAACATTTCATGATTCTAGGCTTCTATCATTTTACGATGGTATTTTGCTCCTTTCTTCCCCACTTGTACGCCTGATTTGCACTGCCTTGTCCTGATGAGCACTGAGTTTTCGTCTCACCAAACTATTTTAGCCACAAGGATCCATTCTTGAGCAGTAACAGCTAGTGCAAAGCTTGTCCTTATGTGTGCAAAATCAAGACTGTGTCTTCCCCATACCAATTATTTAGCTATGCAGACTACAGAGCTAGAACAGGAAGAGTTGAGTTTCACTTCCCAGCTTACTTTCATTAAAGGGTACTTCAATTTATTACTTTTTTTTTTTTTTTTTTTAAGTTCCCATGTACTCTGTTGTATTCCCTTATTTTCTACTCACCAAGAGGCTGTTTAGGGAGGGAAAAAACAGTGCCTTGTGAACTGTAGCAGGTGACAGAGGGCCATTGTTTTCAGCTGCAGTATTGCTGATAACAGAACTACCAAAATCCCACAGGTGGGTCTAATGCACACATGTTGTAGCATAAAGCACTCCAGACAACAACTGAACATTCATATCAGAAGTGTGGAAAAAGTGATATCGTTGTCAGCCACCAGAAGTAACTCTCACAAGGGGGTCATGAAGTGTGCAGAATAGGAAATGATCATTGTTTTCATAAAAGAATCATTCCTGCTTCTGATCCTCAAGGTAAACACCTAGGGAACACCTCCAAAAAATCGACTATATGAAGCTTCAACTACACAAGACACTAAAAATCCTATATGAAGCTTTGACTACACAAGACACTAAAAATCCTATATGAAGCTTCAACCACACAAGACACTAAAAATCCTATATGAAGCTTCGAATATACAAGACACTAAAAATCCTACATGAAGCTTCAACCACACAAGACACTAAAAATCCTACATGAAGCTTCAACCACACAAGACACTAAAAATCCTATATGAAGCTTCAACTACACAAGACACTAAAAATCCTATATGAAGCTTTGAATATACAAGACACAAAATCCTATATGAAGGTTCGACTGTACAAGACACTAAAAACCCTGAACTGGAGAGAGGATTCTCAGTCCTAAGGCACACTGTAATCTTCTCTGCTTTTAACAGCCCTTCCATTTACCACTAGTGATAAATATCTCTCCTGCCCATAGGAGATAATCTCTTTCTCACCTTTCCTTGCTATTATTCTCCCCCTCCAGGCCTAACCCATGCATTTCCACAGTTGCCCTTTGGTGCCTGAACTAACATTGTTCAGTTGAATTCAAAGGAGTTTATTTCAGATTACATTCAGCTTTGAAATCAGTGGTTTGTGGGCATTTGTAACCCAAAGATGCTTATTATTTTCTAAACAGACCAGCAAGTTCAGACCTTTTCCCACAGACCTTTACCACACCGGTCTTAAAGGCAACCTGTTAGAACTTCTAAATAGATGATTGCTTCAGAAGGCACTAACCTCCATCTCAGTGCCCAGAGTGAGAAGCACTGATCACCAAAAACACACCAAGATCATTAAGCACATCACTTAGGGATCCTAACTCATTTCCCTGTTTAGTGTCAAGGGAGGGTTTTCTATCCCAGGTGTGTTTCTGGAAAACGAGAGAAACACCCAACCATTCTGCTAATGTCTTTGTGCTTCAAAGTAATGTAGATCATTCTTCTGCTTTCTGCAAGCTCCCTCTCAGCTTGTGGCTGAGTTTTGCTTGCTTAAAAGGACATTCATCTGTGCGTGACGGGAACCTGCTTGCATAGATGCTCCCTGCAGACCGCGTGATGGAGAGAGAAAAGTTCCTTCTCTTCAGGGAGGATGGCTTCTGTTTCTTCCTGCGCTTGACATATTTCTATCTGAACGAAACACAGTGTTTAAAACAAATTAACCTTAGCAGCAGCACACCTCTCCCTGCTGATATTACTATAGATTACTTTTAGCACACACCATTAGAAGACATGCACGGAGCGTTTGTGCTCCTTATAGGATCACTGCCAGGAGGCAGGAAATGCGCCTCCGAGACATGTGTAACTGCACTGAATTTTCAATTTCCCCAGCTATGATGGCCTTTTGTTTACATAAGTTTCACAAAGAAATTCAGCTCGGAGTGATATTTTCTGGCTGGGAAGATTGAAATGTCTCCTGTGTGGACTGACATTTTGAAAGCAGAGGAGCGGCTCATAAGCACCAGACAAAATCAGAGCGTGCGGCAGGCTCAGGGAGGGACTTTCCAATGCAAACTGGTGGTAGAATAAATTGAATCTGTAACCCAGGCATTAAACTCGAGGCCACTCTTAGCAAATCTGTGACAAAGACAGCCTGCTGCGTTTTCAGCCTTAAGACTGGCAGTGCAAAACACAACCCAGCGCTGCCAAGAACACAGCAGAAGGGAGGGGAAAGAAAATTTTTGTACTTGAAGAAATATTCGGATTTGAGAAGGAACACTGGGGTGATGAGAACATGGACAAATAAAAAATAAAAGTCAAGATGATCTGGTTTAAGTCATTTGGTGTTCCTGAGAGATTCTGCCAAATTGGGAGCAGCCCTGGGGAGATGGATTTGGGGTTGCTGGTAGGTGAGAAGCTCAACATGAGCCACCAGTGTGCACTTGCTGCCCAGATAGGCAATTACATCCTGGGCTGCATCAAAAATACAGTTATTAGAAGAATACAGTCATTAGAAGAAGGCAAAAGCTCTTTTATTGGGAGGGGGAACATGGAAAAAAAAACCAGTATCTGCTTCAGATATCACAAACTTCAGCTGAGATTTGTGAAAGAGATGATCTAAATGTTGTTAGGTTGCCTGTGGCTCAAATGCTGTAGATACATGTGGCTGTTTGAGCTGGATTTCTAGCTCAGACATTAAAAAAAAACCAAAACTTAGGAACAGAGAAACTTAGAAGTGGCAGAGTGCTGGAGTCTCTGAGTGGTGAACATTCCAGGGGCAGGCCATAAAATGGCAACCATGGATAAGTTAATACATTTTCATTGGAGCACCAAAAGCTTAATGTCTGGAAGCACAGCTTGTATCTTCCCCTTCTGTCTGCTTCTGCTGCGCCTGCTGCTACCTTCCCCTGCCACTGTTTTGGCTGCTGCTTTTGCTGCTTTGCCTCTGCTTCACCCCAGCCCCATCTTCTCTAAGGTTATTATATTCTGGAATAGTTTATTCTGTCTATACTGTTATATTTACTTTAAACTGTAAAGAAAATTACAGTTTTGTTTTCCTAGCTGTCCAAATTCAGAGTTGTAATGAATTTGCTCTCTCTGGGGCACGTTTATAATAAGGGATCTGGGGGTTGTAATAGGCAGGTAGCTGAATAGGAGCCAGCAGTGTGCCCAAGCAGCCAAGAAGGCCAATGGCATCCTGGCTTGGATTAAAAATGCTGTGGCCAGCAGGAGCAGGGATGTGATTATCCCCTTCTTGGGGCCTTGAGCAACTTGTTCTAGTAGGAGGTGCCCCTGCCTGTGGCAGGGGGTTGGAACTGGATGATCTTTGAGGTCTCTTCCAACCTAAACTGTTCTATGATTCTATGATTCTACTCTGCTCTGGTGAGGCCATACGCTAAGTATTGTATTCAGTTTGGGGCACTGCAATACAAGAGAGATGTGTAGGTGATAGAGCTGGTCCAGAGGAGGGCAATGAAGCTGGGGAAAGGCCTGGAGAATAAATCTTATGAGGAGTGACTGAGGGAGCTGGGGATGGTTTGTTTGAAAAAGAGGAGGCTGAGACCTCATTGCTGTCTACAACTACATGAAAGGACATTGTAGAGAGGCTGCTGCTGGGCTCTTCTCACAGGTAATAGGAAACAGAACAAATGAGAATGGCCTCAAGCCATAGGGTGGTTTGGATTGGATATTAATAAAAAGTTTTTCGTGAAGAGAGGGGTCAGGCAGTGGAATGAGCTGCCCAGTGAGGTGATGGAGTCACGCATCCTGGATGTGTTTAAGGGTCATTTGGATGAGGTGCTTGTGGGTATGGTTGAAGGTGAATCTTGTAGAGTAGAGTTATAGGTTGAACCTGGTGATCCCGAGGGTCTTTCCCAACCTGGATGTTTCTGTGATAAGTTGGTGGGGCAGGGATCCACTCTAACCCACCACGGCATAAGGGTAAAACATTTGTAAAGTGGTACCCAGCCAGAACGTGCCACAGAGGAAACACTGAGATCCTTTCTATCAGGCTGATGGTGATTGAGAGTCAGTACTGCCACTTGATGCAAGCAGAAGACAAATGTATTGGTGTAACAGTAGAGTATTTATACACTGACAGCTGCAAGCAGAATTTTTCCACTAGTTTGCTCAACAGTTACACTGTTGTCTCGCCCCTTTCTCAAGACAATAGCAACATGTAATTTTCTTGTTCCTAGAACTACATCTCTGTTTGCTGTTCCCAGGGCTTTCTTTCTGCTAGAGTCAGAATGTTCATATTTTGCACCTGCAGTTCAGAACTTCTTACTCGACTGCCCAGGTGCCCCCCCACATCACACCAGTAACCTGAAAATCCCAGGACAAATTCCACTGGCTTACCAAAGGCTGAAGAGAATGTTGTGATGGTACCAGGGTCAGGCCGTCTGTCAGGAAAAACAACGTATGATAGATCATTTTTGTTCTCAAAGATTCATTCCTGTGGTGATAAAACGAACTGCCTCAGCGACTTTAACTCAAAAGGTATAAATCATGCATACATTGATTGCAAAAGAGTTGATATAAGCAGCTTTTAGACATTTAATTTGGCTGACCCGCATCAAGGTATATCTGAAAGAGTGCTTAGCAAATGTCATACTTGAATTCCCTCAGAACGGTCTTGTCCAAGCTGTTTGGGTTTTCTCCAAGATTTCTTCTCATCCTGCAGCTTGAGGCTGCTCCTCCTTCATCCTGAGACTATTCCTCATGCTTGCAAAAGACCTCCTCAAATTTCAGTGCAGCAAATATCTTGCATTAATGTTTTCTACAGATATCACTCCTTTCCTCCTTTCTTTCCTCCTCTCTCCCTTCCTCCTTCCCTCCCTCTCTTCCTGTAGATCATAGAATCATAGAATCAGTCAGGGTTGGAAGGGACCACAAGGATCATCTAGTTCCAACCCCGCTGCCATGCCCACCCTACCCTACCCTACCCTACCCTACCCTACCCTACCCTACCCTACCCTACCCTACCCTAGATCAGGCTGTCCAGAGCCTCATCCAGCCTTGCCTTAAACACCTGCAGAGATGTGACCCCAACCACCCCCCTGGGCAACCCATTCCAGGGCCTCACCATTCTCATGCTGAACAACTTCCTCTTCACATCCAATCTCAATCTCCCTACCTCCAGCTCTGCTCAATTCCGCCTAGTCCTGGCACTCCCTGATAGCCTAAAAAGTTCTTTCCCAGCTTTTCTGTAGACCCCCTCCAGATACTGGAAGGCCACAATAAGGTCACCTGGGAGCCTCCTCTTCTCCAAACCGAACAGCCCCAACTCGTTCAGTCTGTCCTCATAGGAGAGGTGTTGCAGCCCTCTGAGCATCCTTATGGAAAAATCATAAAAAGGCAAAACAGTTATTTCACATTTAACTTTACAAAATTTATGTCCCTTCAGTGTTTCTTCCACTGCTGGCATTAATCAGCTTCCGTGCTGCCTGCAAACATTTTAACCTACAATTTGGTTTGTCTAAAAGGTGAGAAACTTGAAACACTCTGCAGTTGCTTGCAATACATTTGGATTCTTGTTGATTTCTTAATCATGCTGACAATGTGAGTGCCAAGAATTTAATTTTAGTTAAGCAGCTGCAGGTTCTAAGAACACAAATGTTAAGAGTGGTAATTGCTAGGAATTGGAGTGGGGGAGGGGGGATAAAAACCAAAATACGTTTTCCATCTATTTAAGGATAAAGCAACACTTATGTTGACATGCATCTGGTAATTCTGAACTTCTCTTCCAACCAGTCAGGGTTGGAAGGGACCGTGAGGATCATCTAGTTCTAATTCCCCTGTCGTAGGCAGGGACACCTCACACTAGATCAGGCTGTCTAGAGCCTCATCCAGCCTGGCCTTAAATACCTTCAGGGATGAGGCTTCCACCACCTCTCTAGGCAATCCATTCCAGGATCTCATCACCCTCATGTTGAAGAACTTCTTCCTACCATCCAATCCGAGTCTACTGATTTCTAGCTTTGTTCCATTCCCCCTAGTCCTATCACTACCTGATAGTCTAAAATTCCCTCCCCAGCTTTCTTATAGGCCCCCTTCAGATACTGAAAGGCCACAATAAGATCACCTTGGAGCCTTCTCCTCTCCAGACTGAACAGCCCCAATTCACTCAGTCTCTCCTCATAGAAGAGCTCCTCCAGCCCTCTGATCATCCTTGTGGCCCTTCTCTTGACATTTTGCCCCTCCTAAGGAGCGTAATGGTTTTTTTTTCTCTTATGGGAAATAACTTTTGCAAGATTTACTCAAGAGAGACAGCTAGAGTACTGCTAGAAGGTTGGAAGAAGAGAAAACCTTCAAAGATATTGTTCTCCCTGGGATGTGCCCAGCCAAACTTACCCAAGATGCGGAGCAGCTCCAGCCCTTTGATCATCCTTGTGGCCCTTCTCTGGACACCTTCCAGCACATCCATAGCCCTCTTGCAATAGTGGCTCCAGAAAGGGATGCAATACTCCAGGTGGGGTCTCACCAGTGTGGAGTAGAGGGGGGAAGGATCACTTCCCTCTCCCTGCTGCCCACACTTCTCTTTCTGCTGCCCAGAATCTGGTTGGCTTTCTGGGCTGAAATTATTAAGACTTTATAAACTATTAAAGGCAAAATTATATCGAAAACAGAATTCTCTTGAATCATTTGCTTTTCCAGATTTTGTTACCTTGTTACAGTTTCTGAATAGCAGTCCTTGGTGGCATCAGCTGTTCTGTTTTTGTGGCATTAGGATGAGAGGCATTGCCCATGTGACAGCACTTACAAATGCGAACCATGTACTTCGAGTCCTAGTGGCATTTCCAGACCTTGGGAACATGGTGTCTCAATATTCCTTTTTCTTCTCAGCCCAGCAACATCAGAGCAAAATTTGAATTCTCCCCTAAGGACATCTGTGACTTTCCCTTCAGTAAAAAAAAAAAAAAAACCTAAAAGAGTTAGCAGCAACTCTGATGGACTATTTTTTTGTCTTCTTTTCATCAAGGTCTGGTTCTGATTGATTGTGAAGCTCTCAGCACACATTTGACTTGAGATCCAGGCTGGCAAAGGTAAGTTAATGACTTTTTTTTCATTTGTTTTTTAAGTGTTGTCTTCATGATGCACTTTACTTTCAACAACTGCATTTTCTCCCCCAAGTCTTGCATAAGCAGACCTCCTCCAAAGTCACGCAGTCATTGCTTGAGTCCTGTAAACCAGTAATTTTGTGCTTTGTTTAGAAATAATGGTGGCGCTTAATAGTTGATTCACAGGGCTTGATTAATATTACTCGACTGGCATCAAACTTCCTTTGTCTGTTTTATATTCAGAATAGACTACATTCCTGACTCAAGCCTTACCTGTAGGCGTTAGCTCTTCTAATGGAGACATTATACTCTGAGAGAAGCAGTGCTCGTGTTCCAGGTGGCACCAGACTGGCAAAAGAAAGGATAGCAAGGAATATTAGATTTAGACTGGATATCAGGAAGAAATACTCTACAGTGAGGCTGGTAAAACACTAGAACAGGTTGCCCAGGAAGCAGTGGATGCTCTTTCCCTGGCAGTGTTCAAGGTCAGGTTGGACACAGCCTTGAACAACGTGGTCTAGTGGAAGGTGTCCCTGCCCATGGAAGGGAGGTTGGAAGCAGATGACCTTCAAGGTCCCTTCCAACCTAAACCATTCTATGATTCCTTGATTCTATGATCAAGAAGGCAGGAAGGCAAAAGTATATAAAATTTATTGAGAAGAGCCCTTGATGCTTTTTCTAAAATACTTTTCTAGTATTTTAACCTTTCCATTTCCTACTTAGAAATAGAAGTACAATTGCACCTTGACATACTATGTCCACTGGCTTTCTTTTTTTTTGTTTGAAAACATGGTTGTTTTTTCACTAATTATGTCTCCTTTTGAGTATTCATTGAAAACAATATTTTCAGTCCTCAGACTGAAAGATGTGGGATATTCGTATCAAAGTGTTGTGTAAACCTCAGCTTGCCACATGGCTCTGGGCTGCTTAATTTAACTTCTTTCCAGGAAATTGCCTGGACTAGTGTGGTGGCACCTATGTCACCTCTTTGACAGACACTTTCACCTCCACTGGTTGTGTCTCTGAACTAAATACACAGATTTCAGCTCTCTTGACTGCTCAGTCCTTTGTGCAAGGGATATTTATGGTCAGCCGAATGAAAACAAGGTGGGGAAAATTTAGGCTATGGTTTTGTTATCTTCTCACTCTGCACAATGCATATTCACATGGACAAAAACCCTTAGCATCATGTCTCATTCCTGAGAGCTAAGGGCAGGAGTAATACAGTAAGCAAATCAGAGGTAAGACATGGCTGTTCGTCAGAGGTTCCTGGATTGCATGGGATGGGAGTAGATGAAGCTGAATCCCCAAGGACTAACATCATTACACCTTAATGGCTCATCACTCATTGAAGTGGATAGCTTCAATTGTACAGTAGTCACAGCTCATTACAGGCCTCATGCTGCTCATGAGAGGCACAGGAGGCCCTCTTAAACTGTTTCAGATTTACTGTTTTGGCACCACTGTCTTTAGCAGAAGGAATTTTATCATCTGAACTACATATGAAGGCAAACTCTGCAAAGAGGGCTTGCATGAGGAATGATAATTCTGTCCAGAGAAGGGCAGGAGCTTTGACTGCTTGTTGGAGGTGGGTGGGCTTCAGACAGTTTGAATTTGCATGCCATAGGCTGCAAAGTGCTATAAAAGAATACAGAATCTCTTTTCACTGATTTCTGAAACTTTTTTTTTTTTTTTTAATTTAAAATCCTGGTAGTCAGCACTTCTTTAGGGCATCTTCCTCCCTTTTCATTTCTCCCAAACAAAACAAACCAAAAAACTCTGAAATAGCTCCACCTGATCTAGATAAAGATGCCCCTGCTCACTGCAGAGGGATAGGGCAAGATGACCTTCAAGGCTCCCTTCCAACCCCATACATTCTGTGATCTCATTTCTCATGCTAAATGCTGAACAAATGGTAAATCTGTGAAGTCTCTTCCCTATAATCTGAGAGTTCTCTATTTCCAGTTACTTTTCTTTTAATTAGGAACCTATTACTGCAGTTCAATTTCACAGAATCATAGAATAAGTCAGGGTTGGAAGGGACCACAAGGATCATCCACCCTAGATTAGGCTGGCCAGAGCCTCATCCAGCCTGGCTGCGAACACCTCCAGGGATGTGACCCCAACCACCTCCCTGGGCAACCCATTCCAGGCTGTCACCACTCTCATGGTGAAGAATTTCCACAAAGAAATCAAGACTCGAAGTTTGAAATTGCTTTTAGCATCAGATAATGCCAGAAGAGAGTTCTTTTCCAGTAGCTTGCTCTGGACAGAGAGACAGATATATTGAGTACCACTCACTACTTGCTGTGTTACCTCGTTTAAGAGTCCCCATTCCTTGATGACATTTATGGCAGTGAAAATATGAATGCCTGCACTTTAAAACACTTCTACAGTGAGTACCTGTGAGACAACTTCTAAATTACTACCTGTGGTTATGGACCAGGAGAATATTTTACAAAGTTCCATCAGGCTGTCAGAAGGAAGGCCAAGGCTGCCTTTTGTGGTGCCTTTGTATTCACATTCTGGGCTTTGAAGATGTGTCTGCTCACTGTCAGGTGAACCTTTTGTTCCTGTTATGGCTGGGGAAGATGAGAAATCATAGAATGGTTTAGGTTGGAAGAGACCTCAAAGATCATCCATTTCCAACCTCCCTGTGCCATAGGCAGGGACACCTCCCACGAGATCAGGTCGCTCAAGACCTCATCCAGCCTGGCCTTGAACACATCCAGGGAGGGAGCAGCCACAACCTCCCTGGGCAATCCGTTCCAGCGTCTCACCACCCTCACTGTGAAAACTTCCTCCTAACATCCCGTTTAAATCTCCCCTCTACCAGTTTGAACCCATTCCTCCTTGTCCTGTCTTGTAATGACTTTGTGAATAGTCCCTCCCCAGCCATCCTGTACATTCCCTTCAGATACTGGAAGGTTACTATAAGGTCTCCTCAAAGCCTTCTCTTCTCCAGGCTGCAGAGCCCCAACTCTTTCAGCCTGTCCTCATAGCAGAAGCGCTGCAGCCCTCTGAGCATCTTTGTGGCCCTCCTCTGGACTCTCTCCAGTAGTTCCATGTCCTTCTTGTGCTGGGGGCTCCAGAATGCTGGTGCAAACTGTGTCCTTGCAGAGCTGGAATGGGGTCTATAGGGAGAGCAGAGCTCTGCATATCAGAAAAGGAAGTGGAACAAAGACCTGTTCGACCCCAGAAGATTGCTTTCTTTGTTAACTAGACGTGAAAGCAGTAAAGCCTTGTTTCTTATTTGTTTGGGAATATAAAAGAGTAATGAGGCATTACTCTTCAAAAGAGTTTGTTTTAAATAAAGATTGGGCTCTTGCAGCAGGTATTGCGATGATTTATAAATTCCCTGTGATCTTAACGGTGCCATAAATATAGAAGCAATAAAATATGCAAATGAACGACTCTTTAACAAATTGAATAAAGTACCCTGCATGTTAAAAGAATTTATGACCCAGCTGAGCTGTAAGTGAATATGTAAATTAAATGGCTTGGCTTACAAAAAGGCATGAGTGAGAAGTGATTAGGGCTTGCTTTCTGCAAGCTGACACCTTTAGCATCTCTTGGCCGTCATTATTCTTCAAGCCAGTATTATGAGGATGAAAGGAATAGCAAACTCCAAGCAAGTTTTAGCTCCCTCGGAGTTCTTCTCCTAAAAAAAAAAAAAAAAAAAAAAAAAAAAAAAAAAAAAAA
>VWZI01019941.1:82971-122918 GCA_013396835.1 Psilopogon haemacephalus
AAAAAAAAAAAAAAAAAAAAAAAAAAAAAAAGCAATGCTAATATTCCTGCTTGACTGCCATTCAAAGAAGGATTTTTTCTCTAGCAGATTTAGCGTGACAGGTGAGGGAGGAACCCAGCAGAAATGATAAATGCAAACTGATCTCAACATGCACTCAATTTAAAATGACAGTCGACAGTGTAAGGGCCTCCCACAATGCTCCTGGATCATAAATCTTAGGTTGTCAATGTAAAGTATGCCCAGCTTACATCCTCCCTTGTGACAAGAGAGTAGCTGAGATGAAATACTGTAGACTGTAGTCTAAAAGACCTTCTCTTAAGGGAAGAAATGGAACATGGGTGATGTCCCTTTGAGGAATTCAAGGTGATGACAGTGTCCTGTTTAAAGTAAACAAGACACTAAAGGTCAAAGTGGAAGACTATAGACTACAGTCTAAATGATCTTCACTTAAGGGAAGAAATGGAACCTGGGTGATGTCCCTTTGAGGAATTCCAAGTAGTGATAGTGTCCTGTTCAAAGTCTCTCCAAGTTCAAGTTGGAAGAGCTCCGCTGTGCTACCCTGAATCAGTCCTTAATTTAGTAATTGTTGTGTTTGCTTTCTTGCCTCTCTCTTTTCTTACCTAGAACTGTGAATTGTCAGAACTCAATCAATAGATATCAAACTAAGCAACCAAGAAAATAACCTGCAAATTTAGCCTGTGCTCTCTGTGAAAAAAAGGGCTGGAAAAGAAAACTTTTAGAAGCAGATATAAGCAAATTCATGACAACTTAATTTTCTTCATATATTCTGATCAAGCCTTTTTTTTTATTCTTGCAGGCTTTGAACAATGTGCAAGCTTGCTTTTCTGGGTTCTTGATAGTACACCCAACCTCTGCACAAAAACTTGTTCTCTCTCTCTCTCAGCCCTCCTTACCATGTGAGCTTCTTCTGCACCTCTGACTAACTCAGCTTTTCCTGCAGGCAGGGTTGGCTTAAAAGTCCTGTACACCTACTCTCACACTCCCATCCATACTTAGGCCTGGCAAGAAATGTGAAGTTCTCCAAGAACCATAAGGAGATGCTGCAGCTTGCCTGAGAATGAGATTGCTGCCTTATGGCTTCAGTCAGAACNNTGTTCCTTGTGGCTTCAGGCAGAACATTTTTTTTTTTTTGAGGGGGTGTGGATTGCAAGGGTTGTGGGGGGGGGGGAGGCGTGAGCAACCCCAAAGCCAGACACAGAAATGAAAGGAGAGGTAAAAGTCATGCCGTGCTCATCAGCAACCCATTCAGCTTGTGGAAAACATCAAGAAGCTAAGAAGAGCAGATTGCCTGAGAGCCAGAAAGAGACACTTAATAAAGCAGTTTCCAGAGCTGCAAGTGTCTGTGCCTGATTCAGACTGTGAGGCCACAGATTTCCTTTTTTTTTTTTTTAAAATACTTACTGTTTATTTTCCTCAACGGCCCTGGCACTCCCAGAGGCCTCTTAAAACTAAAGCACTGGATGAGGAACTTGGTCTGCTCACTGAATAGATGCTGTTCGTGCTAAATTGTGACTTATTTCCCCAGCAAAGCAAACACCATTCTTCCCGGTGCCTTGCCCAGTGTGGACAGGAACAGCAGCACGCAGAGCTAGGTGGGGAGTGCCAGCTCTGATTGTGTTCTGCAGGCAGACTCTGCCAGTGCAGATGTATTTGCCTGCAAAGCAGAAAGGGATAAATGTGTTTAAGCACGGAGGAAGCAGAAGTGTGGAGAGCAAAATGTAGATTTATTTCACTTACAAAGCAGAGCTCCGCTGCTGGGTGTTAAGTGTGAAGTGCTGCGAGGTTGTCCTGTGCGTTTCAGTCAGCTGCATTCAGCAGAAAAGGGCTGCAAAGAGCTATAATCTCATACATATACCTTCATTACCCCCAGCACAAGAAGGACATGGAACTGCTGGAGAGAGTCCAGAGGATGGCCGCAAAAACGATCAGAGGTCTGCAGCAGCTCTGCTATGAGGACAGGCTGAGGGAGTTGGGGCTCTGCAGCCTGGAGAAGAGAAGGTTTCCAGGAGACCTTATAGCAACCTTCCAGTATCTGAAGGGGGTTACAGGAAGGCTGGGGAGGGACTTTTCACAAGGTCTTGTAATGACAGGACGAGGGGGAATGGGTTCAAACTGGCAGAGAGGAGATTTAAACTGGATGTTAGGAGAAAGTTCTTCACAGTGAGGGTGGTGAGACACCGGAGCAGGTTGCCTAGGGAGGTTGTGGCTGCTCCCTCCCTGGAGGTGTTGAAAGCCAGGCTGAATGAGGTCTTGAGCGACCTGATCTAGTGGGAGGTGTCCCTGCCTATGGCACAGGGGGGTTGGAACTGGATGAGCTTTGAGGTCTCTTCCAACCTAAACCATTCTATGATTCTATGAAATCAGATAATGGCTTAATGCTTGGAAAAAGAGGTGTGTGCAGCTTATTCCTGAGTTACCAATGACATGAATCTTTTTAACAGATAGGTACTTCTAGTGAATCCTGAAATAGTTACAAGATAAAACCTTCACTTTTTTTTAATCAGTGTTTGATCATTTATGAAGTTCTGATTAAATTAAAATTAAAAGCAAAAAAAATCAAAACCAAACCCCCAAAAAATGAACTAAAAACAAACTAGAAACCCCAAAAGTTACCCTAAAACACCAAAACTGAACTAAACCCCCCACACCAAACCAAACCCCCCAAAACCGAACCAAACAACCCAAAAGCAAAGCAAACACCCTCAAAGCAAAACCCAAAACAAAGCAAAAAACCCCAAACCCAAACAAAAAAACCTCAAAACAAACCCAAAAAACTCCCAAACCAAAAAAACCCCAAACCTAAACCAAAAAAACACCAAACCCAAATAAAAAACCCCCAAACCACAATAAGAAGCACTAAAAACCCCCATAACTAATCAACAAGAACTTAATTCCATTGGGAATTTCAACCTCAAGGAGAACAAACAATTAAATTTCAGCCTGCAATACCTGTATTTTTGGGCACTGGAGGGAAACACAATCATATTTGTTGCTCAAATATTTACTTGTGTGTTTGCATTCTGGCCCACACGAAGGTGCTGGCAGCCTATCTAAAAATATAAAGCAAAAAAACTGTAAATACATTAGTAGAGGTTTGGATGTTTAACTTTAAATACAGGTCTTAGAACGCCAGTGATAATCTGTAGCCAAAAAAAAATATATATATATAATATATGAGAAGGGAGATTAGAATGTTCATATTCTCACCTTCAATCTTCTGCTCCATGTTTGCAGTGAATGCAAACTGCCTCCCTTGTGGATATGAGAAGCAAATCCCTAGTCCTTTTGGCTATTCATCCATATGTTAGATACTGCCTAAAAGTCTCTATTAAAAACATCTAAGCAAGGCTTCAGGTGCTGGGGGTGGTGAAGGCTTCACATGCACAGTTCTCACAGTTTGGAAACTTTTTATCTTCTCAGCTCCCTGAAACGTATTACCCAGCAAAGCTTATCAAACTTCTAGTTTAACTTGAAGCCAAAATCTGGCACTGATGATTAGGCCTCGTTTCCACTCATTCTTCAGGAGGAAATGTGACTATTGGAGCTTGACTTTTAGATTTGGCTTCCCTTTTGTCCTCGCCCAATAAGGGCAGCACCATGTTGCTCCGTTTAATTGCAGGCATCAATAATATTAATTAGCTCTCTGGCTGCTTGAGTGTACTGCCCAATCAGGATAACGTCCCTCTGCTGGTATTAATGCCCATACTTAATAATGTGTGAAGGAAAGGAAGCTGAATTTTGTTTGGCCACAAAATAATACACTCTTTAAAATTGCTTTGAGAGGCCGGGCTGAATCACTTGGAGAGTATCCTTTATCACTCTATTTTCCCTCCAGCTCTTTGCACTATTTATCTTTCCTTTTTGAATTTCCTTTTTCATCAGGAGCATCACTGTGTTCTTTTTTTTTTTTTTGCACTTTTTCAAGCCAGAGTGGACACGGAAAGAATGCAAAAATTAATTTTGAGGCCACTGCAATACACTCCTCTACTATCTGTTCTTGTGTGTGTGTTTCTGCAGATGAATTCAAACTGATGTTGGCCTTTCTCTTGGTAAAATGCAGTTCCCAGGGCAAAAAGCACACACATATCAAATCCCATACCTGTACTAAGCTATTAGCTTGCAGGAGAAAAATAATGTGTTGGGTTACAGTAATACAAGAATAACAGAATAATTAAATGAGAATAATACTTTAGTACTTGTACATTTATCTTCCAGATCATGCAGAACAATTATGTTCCCTAAGTCACAGGGGATCAGGGACCATACAATTAAAGCAATAATTCTTTCTCTATTTGCTCCACTGTCTATTTACAGCCATAATAATTTGCACACAGTAGATAGTACAGGACTATTTCCATCCTGGGACACTTAAATGGTAGCAAAAGTAATGCATGAAACTTACTTTGTTGTTGCTTGATCAGACTTTGGGTTCTTGAGAGACCCTTAATAGCATTTCTGCTTTTGATGAGGCCTTGAGTGACCTGTTCTAGTGGGAGGTGTTCTGTGGTGAGATCTCTGTCTTCTCTTCCCAAGACTGAACAGCCCCAGGGCTCTCAGTCTCTCTTCACAGGGGCGATGCTCAAGTCCCCTAATCACCCTCATAGCTCTTCAGCAGGCTCTCTTGAACTGGGGAGCCCAAAACTGAACACAGTATTCTAGGTGTGTAACCTCAGCAGGGCAGAGCAGAGGTAGAGAAAAACTTCCTAGATCTGCTGGACACACTTTTCTTGATGCATCTCAGGATGCTTTTGGCTCTTGGCCATAAGGATGCTTGCTGTCCCATGAAGACCTTGCTGAAAGACATCATGCTTCATAGATATATTTTAATAATTTTTGTATATATTTATTTATCATTTTTATTTCTTAGTTTACCTCTCAGACAGGTGCAACTTGCTCTTCTTCAGCCAATGTAGTGAGCTGGTGAAGATGTCTGCTTACTAATCCAAGCAGAAATGACACAGGATTGGTCATGACAAGGGTGGTTGCAATGCAAACACTGCAATCTACTTGTCTTTTCTTCCTTTCTTTTCACTCCTCCCCCATCTCCCTTCCCTTCCTTTTCATTTTCCTCCCATATTCCTCTTCTCCACTCCATGTCCTTCTTTTTTCCCCATATTCCTCTTTTTCTCTCCATTCTTTTCACTCCAGCTCCCTACTTTCACCATCACCACCACCATCCCTCTTTTATTACTATACCTGCCCCTTTCTCACCCCACACAGCATTTTCCCCTTTTATCCCCCAAATCTCAGAGCACCTGTTGGAGTCTCCTCCCACCCCAGGTGTGACCACTTTGCCCTCTCTCCCCACTCCCCTTTATAACTGACCCCAGGAAAGGCAGAAGCCCCAAGCTTGCCCATCTGGGCAGAGGGATCCTCCTCCTGTCACCACTGGTGAGTCCATCTCCATGGTGTGCACTGGGTGAATGGGAGTGGGAATTCAAAGGCCGGGGGGCCTGGTGGCCCCCCGGCTAGCTAGGGTACAATCTTTTTGATGATTACTATAACCTCACCTATGGGTGCTGGATGTGCCTCCTTATTGAGACTGAGCTCTTGTGTGTGGTAGCTTGGCTAGGTCAGGGACTTGCCCCAGGCTCTGAGGTAAGTGAGAAAGTGGTGGTAGAGAAGGAGCTGTTTAGGCAGGGTGAAGGGAGGTGGTGGTAGAGCAGAGGCTGCTTGGGGAAGATGAAGTGTGGGGTGGTGGAGCAGGGTCTGTTTCTCACCTCACTCAGAGCAGGTGAGAAAGAGTTTCTCCTAGGAAGGGTCTTCCTGTGACTCAGCTATTTTAAAATTCAGCCCTAACAAGCCTCAAACCAAAGGCATCAGTAGGGTAATATCCTTCCGGAGTGAGTATCCATGCACAGCAAACTGCATTCAGATTGTGACAGCTCCTTGTGAAGATGAGAGGTAAGTTGCTGTAATCATTGGGTGTGAATGGTCTGAAGCTTACTCCTTAATGGGTAAACTGCAATAGCAAATGCCCCACTTAATCGGTTTTGGGAGACACCATTTTTGCCTGGGACTGGGGGATGTGAGGTGAACCCAGGTGTGGGCAGGCACAAATAACAAAAAACCCAAAAAGTTTAATTGTGTTTGTAGCTTTTCTTCCACTTCTCTGCACTGAAGCAGTATGCAGAGTGATTTTTTTTTTTTTTTTTCACCTTTTCTGCCTCTGGTTTCTTCACAGCTGTAAGAAAGCAAGAAAAGAAAATACTGTGTTGAGAAGAAGCACTTCTGTTCTCGGAAGGAAGCATCCAAAGTATCAGGAACATCAATCACTTCCTCTTTCTACTCTCTCACCTGGGAGTCCTTTCTCCCCTTGTATATACCTATGGAGCTGAACGCTGCTGCAGGCTATGTGGGACACTGCCCTGGGTGTGATGCTCTGCCCACAGACCACACAGCAACGCACCAAAGCAGAGTTCTTCATCCTGTTTTCAGCTACAGCACACTACAGCACATTGCCACCTCCTTTGTAAGCTGTGAAAGAGAGCAAGGAAGGAGAACAAAGCAGAGCCTTGAAAGAATCTCCCTTCCTTGTGTTCCAAAGGCTACACAATTTGTCTTAGAAATAAAGAAGTGTAACTGCTGCTGCTGTCTGTAATATTGCTGCCCTGCCTCCCTCAGGAGGAGGAGGAGTGAAAATGAAAGCTTTAAGTATTATTTTGACTACAGTTTAAAACAGCTTCAGTGTAATTAGTCCAAATTATCACTGGGAGAAAGAGCATCCATTAGTCAAAGAACACCTGTCATTCCTAACATCCAGTCTGAATCTACCCACTTCTAGATTTTCTCCATTCCTCCCAGTCCTGTCACTACCTGACATCCTAAAGAAGTCCCTCCCCAGCTTTCTCATAGGTTCCCTTCAGATACTGGAAGGCCACAATTAGGTTTTCTGCCCAGCAAATATTCCATACTGAAATTCTTAACCTCAGTGGAGAATAGAACCAGGAGAAATACCTGTCTCTTCACAGGCTGTTACAGATTTGAGGTCACAATTCTGTAGCAGAATTAAAGCATTTTTTTTGTTGTTGTTGAGCATAGTGGGAGCAGGAAGAGGTAAAGTTGAAGAGCTATTGATCAGCTTGCTACCAATACATTGTGATTCCAGGCTGAAACATTGCATCCAAAATTAAATGATGGTCCCATGGTGACTATTCCTGCTACATGACAAGTTGAAAGGTTTCCTTTGTGGTTCCTTCTATCCTTAAAGGGTACAGGTTTTTTTCAGGTTCTCTTAAGGTATGCAGTTCTAATATATGTGCTAAATGCACCAGTTAGAATCCTCTGTTTCTGTCTCAGCCATTGATAGGAGCAGGATGGCTGTACCTGTAGTTAGAAAAGCTGTTTGGTGAGGTAAGGATAGAGCTATGGAGTTATGATGAGACAGACTTTCCCTGATGTGTTTCATGTTATTTGTTCATTGAATGCTGTGGTGGTTTAGCAGTTACCTGGTTACCTGCCCCACCTCCCCCTCCCGCCTTTGATATAACCCAGGCTAGGACTCAGAACAGCTGGAAGTTGATAAATGAAGCTTTATTTTTACAGCAATGCTCAATATACAAGCAGATATTTACAATATATAACAGATATTTACAAATATATACAGGGAAGAGGTAATACAGAAACACCACAGCCCTCCCAGAGATCAAAATCCCTAAGAGGGGTTTCTAGCCACCCCTATCACCTTTCCCCCTTCTCCAATCTTACCTCACCATCTGTATATGCAGCAGATAGGCAAAGGTAGATCGGCCAGAGGGGGTTAGCAGTAGGAAAAGAAGTTAGTGGAATTATTAAGAATCAGCTACAAAAAGCAGGGACAATGGAGGCATGCAAGAAGCAGCCACAGCCCAGAGGCCTGAAGCACTCTGACTTATCTATATTTGGGTTACAACTCTTAAAACATTTTTTTTTCCCCTTTCTCAGTAAAGCTGTGAGTGGAGTAGCATCATCTGTTTTCCTCTCTCAGCCTATAGTCTAATTTTCTCACTCAAATCCTCCAATTCGTTCAAACCAGCACAAGTGCACATTCCTGCTGCCAGAGGGGAGAGCTGCAATATGGAGGGAAACATCTTCTGTAAATACCTGCTCCATGTTTATATCTTCCATTTTGGCATTCTCCAGCTAGGAAGCTGTGCAATCCTTGGCATGCTATACCACTTCTATTTCCTATAAAACATAGAATTGACTTTTCTGGAGAAAGGAGCTAACCCCAGTGCCATAAACTTGATCGCATGGCTGCTATTATATTTGTAGTCTAACCCATAGTAGTTTCTCTTACTTCAGTCTTGTGTTTCTATTGAGCAGGGGTTATTAATAACAGGGAGCATGCAGGAGGTTCAGTACACTTTTTTTGCTGTGCATGACTGGAAGAGAGCATAACCCTGGTGAGGCTGCACCTGGAATGTTGTGAATGGTTCTGGGCCCCTCAGTTCAAGAAGGACCTCAGGAAACTGCTTGAAAAACTTCAGCACAGAGCTTCAAAAATAAAGGCAATAGAACATCTTCCTTAGGAGGAGAGCCTGAGGGAGCTGGGGCTCCTTAGCTTGGAGAAGACTGAGAAGTGTCCTCATTCATGTCTGTAAATGTGTAAAAGGAGAGTGCCAAGAGGCTGGAGCCAGGCTCTGCTTGGTGATGCTCAGTGTCAGGACAAGGGGCAATGAGTGCGAGTTGATGCATAGGAAGTTCCATGGAAACTTGAGGAGGATTTTTTTCTCCGTAAGGGTGACAGAAGACTGGAACAGGCTGCCCAGGGGGGTTGTGGAGTCTCCTTCTCTGGAGATATTCAAGACCCTCCTGGATGCATTCCTGTGTGATCTGGTCTAGGTGGTCCTGCTCTGGCAGGGTGGTTGGAGTGGATGAGCTTTTGAGGTCCCTTCCAATCCCTGACATTCTGTGATATGGCCAACAAATTAATTTCCCTAGATCAACTCACAGCCATAAATGACAGGCAACTGCACTCAACTACTGCAGGCTACCAGGAGCTCTTGTCTGATACCTGTTATACACCATATCTATGCCTTCTGTATCTTTCTAGTCATATTTGACCCTCTAGCTCTGATCAGTCCTAAAATCTAATCAAGTCTGTCCTTCAAAAGGTGCCTTTTTCAAACTCATCTGCAATCCCCTACTAACCCTTCTCCAAGGGTCAGCTTTAAGCCGTCTGCTAGAAATATGACAGTGACAAAGTGTGCAGCCTAGGGTTCTTTGGCTTAAGGGTCCTCCACAGAAAATTGAGTGATTCTCAGCCACAAAGTGTTTTCCAGTCTCAAATAATGAGTTAAATAGCTTTAAATAAGCTGTATTTAATGGCTTTGGCAGAGGTCTGGAAGAGAGTAACCCATCCCTCTATGCAGCTGTTGGAGAGTGGAGAATTTCCACTTTACAGACCACCTCAGCAACAGACTCAGGATGGTTCTCTTTCTCATGCTGTGAGTGACTACCAAGGAGAGTTCATTATAACCCTTCCTCTCAAAGGAAGCTAAGTAAAGAAGCACCAGAGGAGGACTTCAACAAAATGGCACAGACCAACTGTATCCATACTCCAGTTGCCCTGAGCCTCTGCACTGCCCCTGTGTGGTGTTCTTGTGGTCCACAGTCACAGAATCACAGAACCTTAGATCTTGGAAGGGACCTCCAGAGGTCGAGTCCAACCTCCCTGCCAAGGCAGGATCCCCTAGGGTAGTTTGCACAGAAATGCCTCCAGGCAGGTTTTGAAAGTCTCCAGAGAAGGAGACTCCACAAACTGTCTGGGCAGCCTGTTCCAGTGCTCTGGATGTATAGAAAGTTCCATGGAAACTTGAGGAGGATTTTTTTCCACGTGAAGGTGACAGAACACTGGAATAGGCTGCCTAGAGGGGTTGTGGAGTCTCCTTCTCTGGAGATATTCAAGACCCTCCTGGATGCATTCCTGTGTCATCTGATCTAGGTGATCCTGCTCTGGCAGGGTGGTTGGAGTGGATGAGCTTTTGAGGTCCCTTCCAACCCCTGACATTCTGTGATATGGCCAAGAAATTAATTTCCCTAGATCAACTCACAGCCAGAAATGATAGCCAGCTGCACTCAACTACTGCTGGCTACCAGGAGCTCTTGTCTGGTACCTGTTTCCAACAGAAATGCCCCAGAGTGCCAACAAAACCTGGATACTCATGAGTGTACCTTGGTGTAAACCCATAGCTTGAGTCAGCTCCTGTGCTTTCCAGCAGGTTTCTGCAGAGTTGTATCCATTCTCATTCTTCTCCCTCTATCTTTCCAAGACAAGCTGCTCTTCCTGGTCCTCTTTTTCTCTTAGACCACCTGCTTTCAGTTTTGTATACCATGGATTTTGAAAAGCTCATATTCCACATCTCCTAGGACCACCAATTTGCTCTGGTCATAAACCATTTGTGAGCTACACACTGGCTTAACTGAACACTGGGTTGTTGAGAAGCTCAACATGAGCTGACAGTGTGCACATGTGGCCCAGACAGCAATCATGTGCTGGACTGCATTAAGAGCAGCGTTGCCAGCAGGGCAAGGGAGGGGATTCTCCCCTTTTACTCTGCTCTCCTCAAACCCCACCTGGAGCACTGTGTGCAGCTCTGGAGCCCCCAGCAGAAGAAGGACATGGAAGTATTGGAGAGAGTCCAGAGGAAGCCACCAAGATGCTGAGAGGGCTGCAGCAGCTCTGCTATGAGGACAGGCTAAGAGAGTTGGACCTCTGCAGCCTGGAGAAGAGAAGGATCTTGAGAGACCTTAAAGTAGCCTTCCAATATCTGAAGGGGGCCTACAGGAGTGCTGGGGAGGAACTATTCACAAGGTCTTGTAATGGCAGGATGAGTGGTAATGGGTTTAAACTGGCAGAGGGGAAATTTAAATGGGATGTTAGGAGGAAGTTCTTCACAGTGAGGGTGGTGAGACACTGGCACAGGTTGCCCAGGGAGGTTGTGGTTGCTTCCTCCCTGGAGGTGTTCAAGGCCAGGCTGGATGAGGCCTTGAGCGACCTGTTCTAGTGGGAGGTGTCCCTGCCTATGGCACAGGGGGGTTGGAACTGGATGAGCTTTGAGGTCTCTTCCAACCTAAACCATTCTATGATTCTATGAATTCCTTTTGCCTCTCACAACTTCAGTCAGGATGAAAAAAAAAAAAAAAAAATAAAACCAAACCGCACAGTACCAAATTTTATGATCATGAAGAGATGACACATTCCTGATTCATGCTGCTTCAAAGATTTGTTGTATTGTGACTGGGCCTCCTGGCTCTGTGAGGATTGCAGGATGCTCGCAGCAAGTTCTGCTGACGAGTTTTCTTTCATGGCATCTGACTTCTGTAGGAGTGCTTGTGAAATCTGAATTACTCAAACACAAGCACTTGCAGCATCTGCACCCTTAGAATGCCTGTGTAGTTAGCATGACACCCCCAGAAAAAATCCCTAATATCTTGTCAGCTTCTCTTTTTTTGACACTTTTGTTTTCTAATAGGTGTGGAGATACATTGACAGCAGCTTCTTTCTCCATATGCTAGAGGAGCCAGCGAGGAGAGGTACTAAGATGGACCTTGTTGTCACCAACAAGGAAGAGCTGATGTAGAATGTGAAGCTCAAGGGCAGCCTTGGCTGAAGGGACCAGGAGATTATGGAGTTCAAGATCCTTCCTCCAGCAAGGAGGGCACACAGCAGGGTTACTACTCTGGACTTCCAAGAACAAAATTTGACCTCCTTGGGGATCTGCTTAGTAGAGTATCATGAGATGGGAAGAGGGGACCTTTGAGGACAGCCTGAGAGAGTTCAGCTTGGAGGAAAGGCCTTGTAATGGCCTTCCAGTTCATAAAGGAGACCTACAAGAAAAATGGGGATGGTTTAAACCATCCCCATTAAATGGGAGATTTAAATGGGATGTTAGGAAAAGTTCTTCACAGTGAGGGTGTGAGACACTGGAACAGGTTGCCCAGGGAGATTGTGGCTGCTCCCTCCCTGGAGGTGTTCAAAGCCAGGCTCGATGAGGTCTTGAGCGACCTGTTCTAGTGGGAGGTGTCCCTGCCTGTGGCACAGGGGGGTTGGAACTGGATGAGCCTTGAGGTCTCTTCCAACCTAAACCATTCTGTGATTCTGTGGTTGAAGGGTAATGGTTTCTTGAAATGGTTTTAAAACAAAGAGGGTAGATTTAGGTTGGACATTAGGAAGGAATTAATTACTTTGAGGGTGGTGAGATATAGGAACATCTTCCCCAAAGAAACTGTGGCTGTCCCCTCCCTGGAAGTGTTCAAGACCAGATTGGATGAGACCTTGAGCAACCTGCTCTAGTGGAAGGTGAACCTGCACATAGTAGGGGGGGTTGGAATTAGACGATCTCTAAGGTCCTTTCCAAATGGAACCGTTCTACAACCCTATGATTTTTGTGCTTGAGGTTTTAAGCCTGAAAAGAGAGGGAATTTCCCCCTGAGTACATGTGAATTTCCAGAGAGCAGCAGCTCCTTGGCATTTTCCACACTTGCTGTACCTCACATGGACTTTGGAACGCTCCATGCAACACAAAGAAATTGCAACCCACCTTTTGGTTAAGACCATTTCTATGGAGCTCCTGCAGCCCTATCATCAAAGCTGAAAAGCCAGATCACACACGACTAAAAAGAATTTGAGAGCTTGATTTGTATTGATTCGAAACTCCTTTGTAAATTACTGCTTTAGGTTAAAGAACATTTTTTTTTTTTTTCCTTGCTACATCTAGATTTGTGAAAAATCAACATTTAAAAAAAAAAAGTGACAACATGCTTTGGAATTTCACATACTTTAGGAATATTTTATCAAGGTCTCTGTTGAACAGTAAGCCTATTATTCTGCATTTTGGGCTCAGGAAGACATTATATTAATTTATTCACTGCTAAAAGAGTTATTTATCATGAATTATTCACATTCTCAATATTATATCTTTGCCCACGTTCTTGCTAGTTACTGCAGGATTCTTGTTTTCTTCTGTCAGATTTTGAGTTCTGTTGTGTTTCAGTTTTGTTCATTTCTTTTTCAAGGTGAACTTCTAAGAGATGCAATAATTAGACACATACATAGCCAGCACTCAATGGAGATATTAGGAAGAATTGTTCTGGTCTTAAACAATTGAAAATCACAGAATCACAGAAACATTCAGGCTGGAAAAGACCCTCAGGGTCACCAAGTCCAACCAACAAGGCTCATCCCTAAAATGCATCCCCAAGCACCACATCCAAAACAACCCTTAAACTCATCCAGGGTTGGTGACTCAACCACCTCCCTGGACAGCTCATTCCAGTGCCTGACCACTCTTGCTGGGGAAAAAAAAAAATTCTAATGTCCAGCCTAAACCTGCCCTGGTGGAGCTTGAGGCCATTCCCTCTTGTTCTGTCACTGTGAGAAGAGACCAGCACCAATCTTTCCACAGCCTCCTTTCAGGTACCTGTAGAGAGTGATGAGGTCTCCCTTCAGCCTCCTCTTCTTCAGACTAACTCCTTCAGTCACTCCTCATCAGATTTATTCTCCAGGCCCTTCCCCAGCTTCATTGCCCTTCTCTGCACACACTCCAACACCTCAAAATCCTTCTTGTAATGAGGTTCCTAAAACTGAACACAATGCTTGAGGTGTGGCCTCAACAGAGTTGAGCACAAGGGGACAATTGCTTCCTTACTCCTGCTGGACACAGCATTTATCATGTTAGTAAATTATGACTACTTTAAAGGATGAGGGGAGCCTGATAAAAGATTTACTTTCAAAAAACAAGATTTTTTTTTCATTCTTAGTGGGTAACTTTCCTCTCACCATCATGGCAAATGGACACAGTGGAGCCAATAAAGAGATCTTAGAACTGGTAAAGCCAGGATAATGTTTTTTGAGCGATCTTTGAGTGAGAAGCTTTCATATAACCAAAACCAGATACAGATCTTCTTAGCAAGATCATAATTAGCCTAGTATGAGTGCAGAGAGGCATGCCTGTTTGATCCCATGCCTTCTCCATGCGCCTGTGTCCCAGCATCCCTGGAGCAAGAGTGGGAAAGAGATCATGGCCAGCAATGTTCTTGCTCTAATAGATGAAGAGAGGGCTGCGACTCTGTCCTAATGAAGACCAGCTGTTGGATTCAAGCTGTCACACACTCTCACCATCCAAAGTATGCAGAGGGTGTCACTTCCAGTCACTTCCAGTTCACTGTGCCCATTGTCAGAGCACAGCTGACGTCCCCAATGGACAGCCAGGGGCGAAGTTCCAGCAGGCCATGTGTTAAAGTCCCAGCCATATCTCACTAAGCCTTTCACCAGCCACAGTGCCATATCTTGCAGAACGAGATTTTAATAAGGATTTTTATTTTCAGACCTGCATTAATGCCTTGCTGAACGAGGCCAGCAGAAATTGCTGGACCTCTAGAAAGAGCACTGCTCATTACCACCTCTCATAAAAATGAATCATCTGCAAGCTGCCTGCACTTACAGCTGTCTTGCCTAACGTATTGGATGGCACATTGCCTGCTCCTCTGCTGTTTAGATGTAGTGTAGGGAATAGGTGTCAGAAAAGATGATTTTACCAGAATAATTTAAATAGAACAACAACTGTTATCTTGTTAGCAATAATTTCCCTTTTGGAGGCTGAACAAGAAAGCATTATTCCCTCGTGAAGCTTTCCAACCTGCTGGCACCTGCTCCCTGCTTCAGCATCGTGAAGTTTTAGTCAGTTGGGCTCTTGGGCTGCTGTCTCTGAGCTGGGACACAGTTCTTGCCAGGGATGCCAGAACATCAAGAACGTGTTTTCATCTTCTTACTCAAAGTGTAATTCTTGCTTTAATATAAAAGACTAGAAAGTACAGAAGAGGAAATGTTTCTTAGCCAGTGGGATTTTTTATATATATATATTTTTTTTTTTTTTTTTTCCCCCCTCATCTGTCTCTTGCTGGAGCTAATTCCCCCCAAAGTACTTCATTTTTTTCAGCTGGACAAACTGTTCTGAACTTCTATTAAATCTCTTGGATCTCTGTGAGAGGCTCTTGGAAGGGGATTTCTGGGAAAAAAAGCTAAGCATAGCCTTCACTCTCTTTTTAAACACTGAATTAAGAGGGATACGCTGACTGCCTCCTCCCAAAGGGGTCAAATGCAAAAATTCAAGTTTAATTAACCTTGCCTATTTTTATGTCTTCTTATTTTTTTTTCCCTTCTTCTTTTTGACTAAGTCAGAACAGTAAACATGAAAATAAACAATTCTTGCTCAGTTTCCCATCCTAGTGTAACCCAGTCCAAATCACTTCTCAACTCCCACTCAACATTCAGAAAACAGAGCATCTCACATGGAGGCACCTGCCATCTTGCAGGGTAGTGCCATATGTGATCAGCTCGAAGATTTATCAGGAGATACAACAGCAAACTGAAGACGGAGAGGAATGTTTCCTCATGCTGGGGCTTCTGCTTAGGCACTGAGTGAAAACTCTGCAGTGATCTTCATGTTCCCTTCTCGGTCTCGCCCTCCTTTTTAATAATTGAAAAAAAAAATCACAGAACGGTTTAGGTTGGAAGGGAACTCAAAGATCATCTAGTTCCAGCTCCCCCCCTCCCTCCCCACCACAGGCAAGGAGAAGTAAAATCTGTCAGAAAAAAAAAAAAAAANCCCCCCCCCAGGAAAGGAAAAGAAAAATCTGTAAAAAAAAAAAAAAAAAAAAAAAAAAAGAGTCATGCTGCAATAAGGATAAATTGAGCAGGATCATGGAATATTGTGGTGTGTTGTTGATGTTGCTTGGTTTTGCCTTCGTAAGCCAATCTGTTGCTGATGGTGCTTGGTTTTGCCTTCGCCAGCCAATCAGGTATCTTGAAAGCATCATTTAGTGAGGCATTTGAAGCATGTTTTGGTTTTAGGTTGTTGTTTTCTCAGAAAACATGTTTTTTGTTGTTTGGGGTTTTTTTTTAATCTTTTGGCAAAATATTTTCCCTTTCAATTAGCTGATTTCTCCAGCCAAGTGTTTGACCAGCGCTCACCTAACAGAGTTATGCAAACATTTAAAGAGAGCAGTGTATATTTACTTCATAAAGAACAGGAGGAAACGTCCCAAGCTATGGGTATTTCATGAGCTGACTGTGTTCTGTGAGAGCTCTAGAGTCTGTAGAGGCTGTCTCTATGAAAAACAGGAGAAATCATGTCTTTTTTTTCTTCTTATGAATCACTCAATTCCTTCTCTTTATGTTGAAGGGAGGGAAGGAAAAAAAAAAAAACAACAAAAAACCAACCTCAACCCTGCTACAATTTTTGAAGAGTAGCAGCCACCAAACCTGACTTTTAAGGAGAATTCATTAAAGTTTTCCCTCACATTTATTCAAAAGAAAGTTCAGGCGGGGAGAAAAAAATTATGCTATACTTAGTGGGGATAACAAGGATGAAAAGGACTATTCTTAATAACCTTTGTATCTGTCGTGCATTAGCATATGAACAAGAGATATGTAATATTTTCAGCTGCTGGCTTTTATTCCCTCTCCTCTTTCCCTCTGTGACATGTCAGCGTTTGAGTTTCCTGAACGTCTCGACTGCCTAAATAACAGATATGAATTATTTTAGTGCCTGGAGAAGCCAGGGGTTCCACCCAACTGCCCAGCTGGAGAATTCCTCGGAGTATGGTTGTATAACCTGTAGAAGATTAATTAACTCGAATAATTTCAAGATGAAAGACAGGTGCAGCCTTCGCCAGAGCCCCAGAGCTGCACCAATTTATCAGCTGGAACGGGGACCTGAGCTAATTGATGGAAGCGAACAAGGCTCGACATGCATCTTGAAATTGTGGAATAACTCTCTAGTGCTATTCATCTTGCTGACAGAGAAGACCTTCCCTGATGAGTCTGTGGCTGCTAATAACTACCATTTAATTCAGCTGAAGATATTGTTGGGAGAAGGCTCTGTTTCTAAATTTAAACTGCTTAAAGCAGATGTCCCGGTTACAAAGACCTGCTCAAAGAGCTCATGAGAAGTCACAGGTGTGCAGCTGCAGGGGTTCCATAGCTCGAGAAGAAACATAGAATCATAGAATCAGCCTGGGTTCAAAAAGGAACCACAAGGGTCATCTAGTTCCAACCCCCCTGCCATGGGCAGGGACATCCTACCTTACATCAGGCTGCCCACAGCCTTGTCCAGCCTGGCTGCGAACAACTCCCTGGGCAACCCATTCCAGGACCTCACCACTCTCATGCTGAACAACTTCCTCCTCACATCCAATCTGAATCTCCCCACCTCCAGCTTTGCTTCATTCCCCCTAGTCCTGTCACTACCTGAGAGCCTAAAAAGTCCCTCCACAGCTTTTCTGTAGACTCCCTTCAGATCGTGGAAGGCCACAATAAGGTCACCTGGGAGCCTCCACTTCTCCAAACTGAACAGCCTCAACTCTTTCAGTCTGTCCTCATAGGAGAGATGCTTCAGCCCCCTGATCATCCTCGTAGCCCTTCTCTGGACACGCTCCAGCATGTCCACATCCCTCTTGTAATAGCAGCTCCAAAACTGGATGCAGTACTCCAGGTGGGGTCTCACTTGAGTAGAGGGGGAGTAGGCTGTGAAAAGAAAACAATGGTGACGTCCACTTCACCCATAGGTTTACTGAAATGTATAAAAGCAAGGACATAAACCTAGATAAGGCAGTGTGTCTCTCTGTAGAGTCTTATATCTCTTTCTCCTTGGCTTCTAGCTGGATCTGTGTAATCCAACTAACAATTCTGCTTCTAACTCCCCTCAACTGTCTCTCTGACTTACCTTGTCACGTAAGGCAGATTATGGGATAAAATTGGGAGGTGGGGAAAAGGTGGAAGGGTGGTTGGGAACCCCTCTTGGGGACTCTGATCTCTGGGAGGGACATTGTGTTTCTGTGTTACTTTTAACTTGTATATTTCTGTATGTAGCTGTAAATAATTGCAATATATTGTAAATATCTGCTTGTATATTGTGCTAAGCTGTGAATATAAAGTTTCATTCCTTAACTTCCAGCTGGCTGAGTCTAGTCTGGGTTAATTAATTATTTTGGGGGCAGGTAACTCCCAAACCATCAGAAGTAAGGTAAAGTGCAAGGTCCTGCACCTGGGTCAAGGTAATTCTCAGTAGCAATAAAGGCTGGGGGTTGATGATATTGAGAGCAGCCCTGCAGAATCATAGAGTGAGTCAGAGTTGGAAGGGACCACAAGGATCATCTAGTTCCAGCCCCCCTGCCATGGGCAGGGACACCCTACCCTTGCTTGGACTTGGGGGTACTGCTGGATGAGAAACGAGACATGAACCAATAATGTGCACCAGAAGGCAAATCACATCCTGGACTATATCAACAGAAGAGTGGTCAGCAGATCAAGAGAGGAGATGCTGCTTCATTCCTTAACTTCCAGCCAGCTGACTCTAGTCTGGGTGAATTCAAAAGTGGGGGGAGCAAGGAACTCCCAAAAAATCAAAGTTAGCTCCTGACCTGCAAACAGGACAATCCTTTTGATCCTGCTGGCAGTTGTAATGCTGTTGCTGTTAGCACTGCTTTCACTCTGCTTGAAACTCATTCAGATTCACCTCTGGTGAGTGGACAATAGCACAGGGCTTGTCAGACAAGTAGAATTAACAAAATGGAAATCCATGGGCTGCGTCAGCACCCAGTTGCACTGGTAGGTGGAAACATGAGTCCAGTCTTGCATATTAGAGAGGAGATGAGGAAGGCTGCACGCTCTCTTAAATCTCACCCTTTCCCCTTCTGCTCACAGAAAGCTCCCAAGTGGTTTTCTCACAAGAAGACTTTGCAACTGGTTCTATTTTTTTTCTAAAGAGTGAGGCAAGTAGGAGGAAAGAATACAGCACTGTCCTGTGTGGATCATAGTTTGTTTGGTTTTTCTTTTCACCTAAACTGTTTTACCTCATAAAACGCAGTTTCTTTGACTCTAAATCCTCCTTTTGAAATATATCCATTTAGATCAATTTAGATCAAGAAGTCTCCTGGGATCTACAGGAAGAAAATCAATTTTCAGGAGGTCAGTTTCAGAGGAGGTGAATTGTCATCCCAAGAGACCAGTGACAAATTCCAAAGGGAAATTTATATGTTGCAATGTTCATTCCTACAGCTGTTGGTAGCCTGGTGCCAGCCCTGTATGCAGAACAGCTTCAGGAGAGTCATTTTCACCATAGGCTCAGGCTTTACGTACTGAAAACAGGGAGCTAAGGATGTTGAATAGGGAGAGGCTTCTTTATGAAGACATTATATTCTTCAGGACATAGACATCTGTCTGAAGTGTCTTACCTCTTTCTCTCTAATATCAAAATGTTAAAAATTCTATTTTCCTTAGCCAATTGTACCTCCACAAGAGATCCAGGAAGAGTGAAAGTATTCACTTGTTTGTGTTAGGCTTTATGTAACACCAAATGATTCCAGACAGATGATCTGCAGTGATACAAAACCACATCTCTGTGTTTGGTTGACCTTGGCTGGTTGCCATATACTCACCAAGCCACTCTAACACTGCCTTCCCTCGGTTGGCTGGGGGAAGAGATACAACAAGAGATTTGTGAGTCAAGCCAAGTGAGATACTGCAACCCAACACAATATGCCATGTCAAAATTTAGGGAGGAAAGAGAGGAGTAATTTTTTAATTTTTTTTTTTTTTTTTAAGAATCATAGAATGGTTTAGGTTGGAAGAGACCTCAAAGATCATCCAGTTCCAACCCCTCTGTGCTATAGGCAGGGACACCTCCCACTAGAACAGGTCACTCAAGGCCTCATTCAACCTGGCCTTCAACACCTCCAGGGAGGAAGCAGCCACAACCTCCCTGTGCAACCTGTGCCAGTGTCTCACCACCCTCACTGCAAAGATCTTCTTCCTCACATCCAGTTTCAATCTCCCCTCTGCCAGTTTAAACCCATTCCTCCTCATCCTGCCATTGCAGGACCTTGTCAATAGTCCCTCCCCAGCCCTCCTCTAGCCCACTTGAGATACTGGAAAGCCACTCCAAGGTCTCCTGGAAGCCTTCTCTCCTCCAGGCATCAGAGCCCCAACTGTCATATCCTGTTCTCATAGCAGAGCTGCTGAAGCCCTCTGAGCATCTTCATGGCCTCCTCTGGACTTGCTCAAACAGTTCCATGTCCTTCTTGTGTTGAAGAGAAAAGTAAAACTGCATATCATGATGGCTTGGAGGTAGCTGATGGTTCAGCACACATTCCTGGGGACCAGGATAGTCGGGAACAGCCTAACCAAGCTGTCACAACAACTGACGACCTCTGCCCAAATATGAACAAGCAATTCTCAATCAAACCCTGAGCTCTGAGGTGAGGGATAAAGGGGATATGTGTGTGTGTGTGTGTGTGTGTGTGTGTGTATGTGTGTGTGTGCTAGGAATTCATGGCCACCTGTGCCTGCAGCTCTCACACCAGCAGCTTGGCATTACAAATCCTGTGGCTTAACTGGTGAATAGCCACACTGACAAAACGCCCAGGAGGCACTTTTCAACCCTTGCCTGCTTGAAGCACTTGTGATCCTTTTCATGTACCTTTTAGCCTATCTCTCTGCTTACTTGAATAAAAGAAGTGGGAGGATGAAAAAAGAGAACAGCAAGGGCTGGAGGATCTCGTTATAAATATACAGAGCATCATCTGTAGGTGGTAATATAAAAATTACCAGAAATGTTCCTCTGTGTTACTGTATATAGCTATGCCTGGTTGGCCAAAGTCTGCCACTACAGACACCAGCAGCATAACCACATTGCTGAATGTCATTATCCTGTTAGTTTCAATAGGCTCATTAGTGAGTCTGCCTTTGAATTCCTCCAGTCACAGAGCTCTTTGGGCTGTCTCAAGAATTTATCAAGCACTGGCTTTTGCAATCACTTGCTCATTGCAGCCAAAATTGCATTGGAAAGCTGTTGTCTGGCTTACTTTATCTGTGCTTTAGCTCTTCTCCCTGCACGCCAGTTGGATGTCAGTCTGAATTGTGACCTGTTGTTTGTTTCGAATGTGGCCACCTGGAATGTTTTAGTCTCATCCTCCTCTCTGGATTTCCAGGCCTCTGTGAAATTTGCTCCTCCTGATTCTTATCTTCAAGAATTAATTGTCCTGCTTCTTTCTCTTTCACCTCACTGGTTTAGAGAGCCTTCAGTGACAGCCCATTTTCAGGAATAAGTCAGAAGTGCAAAATCGACCTTCCAAACAGTGTTTTAGTAGTACCTCAGGTAAGTATCAGAACAACTCTATCAAACCATGTGGAAAGTGCTGAAATATTAATCTATCAATTGAAATAAAAGAAACTCTTAACTTCTTTTTTTTTCTTTTTTTTTTTTTCTTTTTCCCCCTATTACTTTAAGAATAGCCAGGAGAATATAGGACTGTCTGGGAAGACATTTTTGCAATGAAATATCGATTTTGAGGAAGTTTTTTTGCAGTAGGAAGGTTTATGAGATCCAAGGCTCTCTGGCCACTTCTGTTGGAAGATAGGAATAGAGACCTGAAATGAAAACCTAATGTTATTGATCTAAAAAAAAAAAAAAAAAAAAAAAGATATTATTTTGACAGTGTGCCATTTTGGAAACCAAAAAGATGCAGCTGTTGTTCCAACGTGAAATACAAACCAATTTCATAAACCTTCAGAGCTCGTAAAATTGCCAGATTGTTTGTTGCTAATGAGTTATATGTCAAGAGGGACTCCTGCAGTTACAAAGATCATACTGTTTTTACTCATTTTTCTGAGCAAAGGATGCTCTCTGAAGAGAGGAATCCCCAAATGGGGAGAAGCTGTGGTGTCATCTCTGCTACAGCATTTACAGAAAGGGACCAGTGATGCATCACCCTTAGTTCTCAGGGCAATGGCACCTCAGAGGCAGTGGAAGATGAATCCATCTACCAAGAGCATCCTGAAGTTGAAGATCAGCTCCAATGCCATGCAAAAAGTGCTGCTCCCCAGGAGAAAAGGTTGTTGGCTTTGCAGCACAGCAGAGGCACTGCTGCTTGCTTCTCCCATTCCTGAACCCAAGCTGCTTCTGCCTGCCTCTCCTATTCCTGAACCCAAGCTGCTTCTGCCAATGCATGGGGAGTGTGTGTAAAAAACAGATTATCCTTGGAGGAAGAGGGAGATGCAGGATGCAGGTTGAACCCAAGCTGCTTCTGCTAGCGCGTGGGGAATGTGTGTGCAAAACACACTTGGAGGAAGAGGGAGATGCAGGATGCAGGATGAACCCAGGCTGCTTCTGCTAGTTCATGGGGAATGTGTGTGCAAAACAGATTATCCTTGGAGGAAGAAGGAGATGCAGGATGAACCCAGGCTGCTTCTGCCAATGCATGGGGAGTGTATGTGCAAAACAGATTATCCTTGGAGGAAGGGGGAGATGCAGGACAGGAGCACACTCTTCCACTCGCAGCAGCAAGTGCTATGCTTTCTGGAAAGAGCAGGAGCAGCAAGCTGGATTTCTCAGGGCTCTCCTTCTCACCTTGGTTCTCCCAGCTTTTCCTGTGACAGGAGCAGGAGCACCACAGCCTTTGGTTTGGGGTAAGAAAATTCAACCTCCTGTGCTCTTCTAAGAGGCCATATGCAGCTATGATAAAGACCCAGCATCCTCATTAGGGACAAAAATAGAGTGTGGTGTGTTGACCCCAGCTGGCAGCTATGCCTCAACCCAGTTCCTCACTCACTCCCGCACAGTGGGATGGAGGAGAGAATCACAGGGCCAAAGTGAGGAAAAAAAAGGTCATGGATTGAGATAAAAACAGTTTGGTAAGTGAAGAAAAAAAGAAAATAAAAAAAGCCTTGCAAGTGATGCAGAGGCAATCACTACTCAGCTCCCACCAGCAGACCTCTGCCCAGGCTGTCTCAGAGCAACAGCTGCTCCCCTGGGCTATATTGCTGAGCACGATGCTATATGGGATGGATCACCCAGTTCCATTTGTTGGTGTCCTGGCTGTAGGGTGTCAGTTGGTCAGTTGGTGTCCTGGCTGTGACCCCTCTCAACCACTTGTACCCCCTACAGTAACTGAGACACTAATGTGTTATCAACACTGCTTTGCTTGCAAACCTTAAAGCACAGCACCATATGGGCTGTTATGGAGATTATAGAACCATAGAATCAGTCAGGGTTGGAAAGGGACCACAAGGAGCATCTAGTTCCAACCCTCTGCCACGGGCAGGGACACCCTAGCCTAGATTAGGCTGGACAGAGCCTCATCCAGCCTGGCCTTAAACACCTCCAAGGAAGTGGATAATGAACTTCAGCTCAGAGCATGGAAGAGCAGCACTGGAAATGCTCAGGGAGGTGTTTATCAGGGCTACTAAGTGGGGGGAAAAAAAAGTAGATGAGGGCAAAAGCCTAAACCAGAGTTAAAATAAAGTCAGAATTGTTCATGTTTCAATGCATTTTTTTTAACTGCATGGGAGAATGCTGAATGCTTGCAGTTCAGAATATGATAAAAGATTTTCCTTAGAGCTTTTTTTTCCTCTGTAAAGTTGAAATGAACCGAAGCATACTTCTTTTGACAGTTAGGAATTGAACTTAGCAAGGGTTGCAATTTACGGGCTTAATTTTCTGTTCAAAACGTTTGTGTCTCTGGGTTCACAAATATTCATTTGGTTTCCCCTCCTGACAAGGCAGATTTTACAGCCTTTATGTCCTGTTTATTTTCAAAATGAAAATACTTAATGAAGGTCCATTTGCTTTTATTTTGCATTTGGTTATTTAAATTTTTTTTTTTTCTGTATCTATTTGAGATTAATAGGATAAAACATTTCATAGAATCACAGAATGGTTTAGGTTGGAAGAGACCTCAAAGCTCATCCAGTTCCAACCCCCCTGTGCCATAGTAAGGGACATCTCCCACTAGATTGGGATGCTCAAGACCTCATCCAGCCTGGCCTTGAACACATCCAGGGAGGGAGCAGACACAACCTCCCTGGGCAACCTATTCCAGTGTCTCATCACCCTGACTGTGAAGAACTTCCTCCTAACATCCCGTTTAAATCTCCCCTCTGCCAGTTTAAACCCATTACCTATTGACCTGTCATTACAAGACATTGGGAAAAGTCCCTCCCCAGCCTTCCTGTAGGCACCCTTCAGATACTGGACAGTTACTTTAAGGTCTCCTCAAAGCCTTCTCTTCTCCAGGCTGCAGACCCCCAACTTTCTCAGCCTGTCCTCATAGCAGAGGTGCTCCAGCCCTCTGAGCATCTTTGTGGCCATCCTTTGGACTGTCTCCAGCAGTTCCATGTCCTTCTTGTGCTGGGGGCTCCAGAACTGCACACAGTACTCCAGGTATGGTCTGAGGAGAGCAGAGTAAATTGGGAGAATCCCCTCCCTTGCCCTGCTGCCCACAGCTTCTCTTAATGCAGTCCAGCACATGGTTGCTGTCTGGGCTGCATGTGCACACTGTCAGCTCATGTTGAACTTCTCATCCACCCAGACTCCCAGGTCCTTTTCCTCAGAGCTGCTCTCCAGCCACTCACCACCAAGCCTGTATTTGTGCCTGGGATTGCAGCGACCCAGGTGCAGGACCTTACACTTGACCTTGTTGAATTTCATGACGGAGAACTTTGTCTCACTTCTGGGACTTAGTGATCTCTGTTTTTCTTGGGGTTCACCCTGGGACTTACTGATCTCTGTTTTTCTTGGGGTTCACCCTGAGACTTACTGATTTCTGTTTTTCTTGGGGTTCACCTCTTTACTTTTTCCAAAGCACTGGAAGATGTAGTTTGGACATAGGTTAAATAAATGGTCAAGCCCTGCATTAGCCTTTTAATATCACAAGAACTCCCTCACTCATCTTTTGAAATTCACCACTGGCATCACTGGCATTGTTAACTTAATATTTTCCTTCCCCAGTAAATGCTTAAGAAAGGTGCTGGAAAAAAACAGAAAAAAAGAAAAAAAAATTGCAATTAATTTCCTTACCCGAAGAGGTGATTTTAAAATTCCCAAACCCTGAGCATCCCCACTTTATTTCAAGCCTGTGTAAGCAGCACTGCTCTCAAAGCAAGGCTTTTAGTCTTCAAAAAGTGTTTTAACAGGAAGTGTCTTTAGGGACCATTTTAAGGCAATGAAACCAAGGTAAGGTTTCTCAGCGCCTTGGCTAAGTTGGGCTGGGCACATCCCAGGGATGAGAGCAATATCTTTTGAGGTTTTCTCTTCTTCCAATCTTCTAGCAGTACTCTAGCTGTCTCTCTTGAGTAAATCTTGCAAAAGTTATTTCCCATAAGATTAAAAAACAAACCAACCTAAACCTTATGTTTCTTAGGAGGGGCAAAATGTCCAGAGAAGGGCTGTGAGGATGATCAGAGGGCTGGAGCAGCTCTGCTGTGAGGAGAGACTGAGGGAGTTGGGGCTGCTCAGTTTGGAGAGAAGGCTCCCAGGTGACCTTATTGTGGTCTTTCAGTATCTTAAGGGGGCCTACAAGAAAGCTGGGGAGGGACTTTTTAGGCTGTCAGGTAGTGATAGGACTGGGGGGAATGGAAAAAATGGTAGAAATGGGTAGATTCAGTCTGGATGTTAGCAAAAGTTCTTCATCGTGAGGGTGGTGAGACCCTGGAATGGGTTGCTCAGAGAGGTGGTGGAAGCCTCATCCCTGGAGGTGTTTAAGGCCCGTCTGGATGAGGCTCTAGAGAGCCCAATCTAGTGTGAGGTGTTCCTGTCCATGGCAAAGGGGTTGGAATTAGATGATCCTTGTGGTCCCTTCCAACCCTGACTGATTCTATGATTGTAATGGTATGCAGGTATACAGCTAGAAGAAGCTGACCTTCACCATGGCTGTGCTATGCCTCAACTGAGGGATGCTGCATGCTCAGACACTGTCAGTACAACCTCTCCTAGGAGTTTTAAATTGCTTAACATCTCTTAAAATGCAGTTGCAGAGGCTATCTGAGTTCTGTTTGAACATGCAAGCTGAAACAGAACTCGCTATTAGCTTCAAACCCTAACAGTTGTGTGGCGGAATTAGTTAAGGAGAAATTATCGCTTGAGAGAATTTGCAAACATTCTACCCATTTGAAAAAATATCTTCCATCCCAGTGTCCAAGCACTAAGGGGAATTTTACCATGTGAGGGTGGTGGAACACTGAAACAGATTGCCCAGGGATGTAGCTGAGGCCTCATCCCTGGACATACTCAAAGCCAGCCTTTATGAGGCTCTTTGCAACCTGATCTAGTGGAAGATGTCCCTGCCTACTGCAGGGTGGATTGGACTAGATGACTTTGGAAGATGCTTTCCACCCCAAGCCATTGTGTGAGTCTCTTAATTTAGAGAAGGCCATAGGGACAAATTTCTGTGAACCTTCCCTTTTTCTGCTTCTGGGAGGCACTGGTTTAACAGAGTTGGGAGGCCTAAAAGAGCATCTCCTCTTTGTATGTGATGCAAAGGACTTCAGAGTTATTAGATTCTGTGTATGTGCTGTTTTTCATATGAAAGAACACAGTTCATTAGGATGACAACTCTGCTAATGATGATTTCACTGTGTTAAAGGGATTTTTTTTCCCCTTTTGTCTTTTGCTGGTGAGGTTTTTTTGTTTGTTTTTATGTATTTTTTCTTTAATATTCTCCAAGAGTGGGCTATATAAGTGAAATCATCATTGTTATCTTCATCATTATGTAATGCATTTCTGAACAATTAGTTTTACTCTTCTTTCTCTTCCTTCCCCAGCTGAAAATAAAGTGTTTGCTCGGTTTTTCCTAATAAGGAAAGCTGAAATTTTCAAATCTCTCTTTCTCTGCACTCCCTGTCTACATTTAGCTCCTCTCTGGGCTAAACTCTAGAAGTTCCTGGGTCACCTGATGACTCCTCCTTACCACAGAAGGGCAAAAAAAGACCCACAGACTGAAATGAAAACAGACTTCATGAAACAGCTGAAATAATACCAATGTCAATACAAGTATTATTAAAGACAGCATCACCATCAGACATTCTTCATTAGATGCTGACTTACTGCAGGCTCACAAAGTGACTCCTCCGAAGCCTTTGCAGCACATCAAAGCTTCTGCAGTTTACAAAGAATGATCAGATCTGGACTTGATTTTTTTTTTTTTTCCTTACTGTAATTGTGAAGGACTTGGAGAAAAAAAAAAAGAAAACAGAAAAAAAAAAAGGCTAGGAAATTCAATGTTGTGTGGCTTTTTAACAATTATTTTGGTTATGGAACACAAAAAAACCTTCTTCAAGATCTCCATGTGCACTGGGAGGACTATGTAAGGTTAACATCTATCAGAAATGGAGGAACTGTGGTTTCTTTTAAGGTACACCAAGACCTTTTCTATCTGATTTATTGGATTCCAGCTATTATCATTAATATTATTCATGGAATAAGAATCAAATTGACAGAGTGGTATTTTTGGAAATATTATTCATGGAAGAGGAACAACTGGTGTGAAATTGGTTTTCCTTGTTAAAAAGAAGAGTGCTTTTCTGATTTAGATCCCAAACCATGCCACATCTTTGCATAAGGGTACATAACACAGCCCCATTAGAGACTTGCTGAAAGTAGCAAGAGGGCAGAGTGCCACATTTGCTCTGAAATTTGGTTTAGTGGCTGCTTTATAATCTCAAGGATATGCAAGGGAGATACATGCAACTATTCTGTGATTCTTCATGCATTTCCCAAATTACCTTTTCCCAATCTTGCTCTAAGCCTGGTAAAGTTGTGCAGAAAAAAACCTTGGGGACTTTCTTGGTGGTGATCTGACCATGAGCTAGCAATATGCCCTTGGAACAAAATCCAACAGCATCCTGGGCTGGATGGGGAGGGAAACATTGCCAGCAGGTCAAGGGATCCTTCTCTTTTGCTTAGCACTGGTTAAACACATTGTAGGTCCAGATCTGGGCTGCCTAGAGATGTGGACACACTGGAGTAATTCCAGTGAATGGCTACTAAAATGATCACAGGTTTGGAGCAGAGGGAGAGCTTTGGAACTGTTAAGTGCCAGGACACTGTGACTTTCAGTTGACAGAGAGTGGATCTGTTTGGGTGCACTAGAGGAATGTGCCCTTACGCAGATGCATCTTTTACACATCTCATCTCCTTGCTTTTCACCCTTCTGATCCCTCCACAGTGAAGCTACAGAAGTGATGAGTGTGGGTGAAGAAGTATTTCAAAAGGGATGTTCCATGTCCTTTCTTGGGTCTTGCATCTGAAGAACAGATGATCTCTGATTCGTAGAAGCTGCCTTCTTCAAGCATGAAAATTCTTTTTCACATAGAGTATACCTTCATTGTGTCCATACCCTTGCAAATTCCCTGATACTCTTTCTAGCTTTCAGAGATTTATTTATACACCTTATCATGTGGAACTCATTTAGACTTCTGCCTAATGAACACACTGTCAGTGTTCACTGACCCTGATGCCGAATTACACAAGTTAGATGTGTTGCATTTGTCTCCAGACCTCTTCCTGGGCCCTTCCAGACCCAAGAGGTTAAAATCTGACTGTCTCAGATGGTAAGGGACTTCTTTTGTGGTAACCTCATTGTCACTGAAACTGCTGAAATTCTGAGGCAGCCCTTTGGAGTAAGGTTGGCTATCACATTCCCCCAGGCCATGACTGAAGTGCATATGGATGTTTGGAGGTGCTAAGCCTTCTATGATAGTGTGGAGGATGCATACAGTGAAGGAAGCTAAACCCAGGGCAGCTTTTGGTGCTTACAGGAAAGAGTTCTTGATCATTCATGTCCCTTAAACTGCAGAGACTGCAAGTTGGACTGGACCAAAACTGCCATGATGCAGAACAAGCCTTCTGAACAAGCATTTATTGGGAGTTTAAACTTTCTTCCTAACCTTGTTTTTATTGGCAGCATAGAATTGATCTCAACAAATGGAGCTTGTGTCATAGTATCAGCAAAGACTATTTTAAAAAAGTAGTTATTTCAATGGACACCTGTGTCAAAAAGGGACTACAGACTTTTTCAGTTGCTGCTTCTGCACTTGGCCCTGATGAGACCACACCTCGAGTACTGTGTTCAGTTCTGGGACCCTCACTACAGGAAGGATATTGAGGTTCTGGAGTGTGTGCAAAGAAGGGCAATGAAGCTGGTGAAGGGCCTGGAGCACATGGCCTAAGAGGAGCATCTGAAGGAGCTGGGGATGTTCAGTCTGGGGAAGAGGAGGCTGAGGGCAGACCTCATTGCCCTCCCGGAAGGGAGGTTGGAGCGAGGAGCAGGCAGCCTCTTCTTCTTGGTGTCAAGCAACAGGACTAGAGGAAATGGTCATAAGCTGTGTCAAGAGAAGTTCAGGCTGGGTGCTAGGAAATATTTCTCCACAAAGAGGGTAGCCAAACATTGAAATGGTCTGCCCAGAGCAGTGCTGGGGTCACCACCCCTGGAGGTGTTTAAGCAGCCTGTGGACCTGGTGGACCTGCTGAGTAGGGACATGGTTCAGGGTTCACCCTAAGCTGAGTTGAAGGTTGTTCTGGATGATCTTTGAGGGCTCTTCCAAAATGAATGTGTTCTGTGATTCTCAAAGTCTCTACAGATTTGGAATGACAAGTAATTCTTATGAGCTTCAGATTAATTTCCTATTCAAGCCAGAAACTGAAGCAGCCTCAGGCTGGATATTTAGCTCCACTCCAGTGATCCAGGTAGAGTGTGGATATCGACTGCTTTGCAATTAGAGTTGGTTTTCATCGTTTATCAACACAGATCAAGGCAGGAAAGCAGAGAAATAATAAATGGGAAAGTGGTTACGTCTGAATAAAGGTATCACAGACAAGGAGGGAAAAAAAAAAAAAAGTAAAATATAGATCTAGACCCTGAATTAGTGACTCAAGCTATTTCTAATTTAAATAGCACTGACAGTGCTCAGTGTTCATTTCAGCTCAATTTGATTTTCTTCTTTAAATTGCTCCAGTGAGTTTATAGATTTGCCTTCTACCAAAACCTGAAACCCTGTCCACACGTCTTATTTTATAGATTTTCCTTCCAAACTGTTGTCTCTGGGCAGGTTCAGTTTGTTGATTGTTTGATGGACAAGCTTTGCTTCTGGTGTTTTGTTTTTTTTTTTTTTTTNAAAAAGGGAAAAGAAAAAGAAGAAATTAGTTGTCAACCAAGACTGATTTAAGCAAAAAGGGAAAGGAAAATAAGCATTTAGCTAGCACACTTAGGTAAACTAAATTGCTTCACCATGTTGATTAGCTTCTTGAAAATTCACTGAAGAAAGACATTAAGATATTTCATGGTTTATATTCGCAAGTCAGCTTCATTTCAAAATGCAGAGGACCAAATTTGCTTTCCTCTTAGTCATGCCTCCAAAAGGAGTGGACCACCTCTTCCAGTAAATAAAAAGGTTATGGTTATAGTTTGGTACTCCCGGGCTTGAAGCTCTGTTCTTGGAAAGCTGCATCAGGTTGTACCTTCCCACCTATAAATCAGTCCTGGTGCTGGCAATTGGGTAGTTATAACTGCAATCACCTCATTACTGTGTGTGGACATTAGCTCCTTTTCTTCCACAGAGATCTATCTCCTCACCCTGCACTTTCAGGAAGACTGGAGCAGAAATCTTCTGCTGCTGAGTCTCAGCGAGGCTGTCCAAATACTGAACTTGGGTTATGTTCCTCCTCTACTTAGAGCTCTGGCAAGCAGTCAAAGCACCTACAGTAAAATCACATGCCAGGCTTCTGGTGTTGCATAAAGGGGATGAGTTCAGATAAGAGTAAGGGAATAAAAGATAAGAAAAGGATAAGAATTCTACAGGGTTTCATTTCCTTTCAACTTTTTTTTTTTTTTCCTTCCCCCTTGTCCAAACTGTTGCTAAATTTAATATTCATTAAAACCCAAACCAGAAGAAAAGGCTGGTAGATTTCCCTACACTCTATTGCTTGAGCCTTCAAAAAAATTGATCTGGACCAATCACTCCAGTATGATTTATCACGTGAGGAGGAGGATCAAGGATACTTGTCCTGAAGAGAGTTCAAATCCTTACAAGCTCTTGTGAGAAAAACAGTGTGTGCTGGGCTTCTGGGATTCTTTCACAAGATCCAGAGTGATCTTGAGAAACAGATGAGGGGAAACTTCAGGCTCTGCTGCTTACTTCTCTCCCACAGAGAATGTCTTCATGACCATGTTTAAGGTGCTGGGCTGTAGCCAGACAGGCAAATAATGCCTAAATCATCAAAATCCTGACCGTGTCTGCCTCTTCAAGATCCCTACACCTCTAGCTGCCAGCATTCAGGAAAGGTGTGCTGGTTTGGGAGTTCCCCACCCCACACACAGACACACTTTGAAATAACCCAGGCTAGAACTCAGTTGGCTGGAAGTTAAGGAAATGAAGCTTTATATTACAGCTTTGCACAATATATACAACATATAACAGATATTTACAGATCAAGAATCATAGAATTAGTCAGAGTTGGAAGGGACCACAAGGATCATCTAGTTCCAACCCCCCTAACATGGGCAGGGACATCTTACCTTGCCCACAGCCTCATCCACCCTGGCTGCAAACACCTCCAGGGATGTGGCCCCAACAACCTCCCTTGGCAACCCATTTCAAGCTCTCACCACTCTCATGGTGAAGAACTTCCTCCTCACATCCAATCTGAATCTCCCACCTCCAGCTTTGCTCCATTCCCCCTAGTCCTGGCACTACCTGATACCCTCAAAAGTCCCTCCACAGCTTTTTTGTAGGCTCCCTTCAGATACTGAAAGGCCACAATAAGGTCACCTCGGAGCCTCCTCTTCTCCAGACTGCACACCCCCAACTCTTTCAGTCTGTCTTCACAGCAGAGCTGCTGCAGTCCTCTGAGCATCCTCATGGCCCTTCTCTGGACATGCTCCAGGATGTCCATGATACAAATGTTCATGTATACATATCCATGACATACAGTGAAAAGTTAGTACAGAAACACCACACCTCTCCCAGAGATCAGAATCCTAAGAGGGGTTTGCAATCACCCTAACACCTTCCCCCACTTCCCAATCTTACCTCACTCTCTGTCTTACATGCCAGATAAGTGAAGGTAGATTGGCCAGGGGGGTTTAGCAGCTGGAAAGTAGTTAGTGAAGTTATTCAGATCCAGCTAAGAAAGCAGAGAGAGAGATGTAGCAGCCAGCATGGCTGAAAGTGGTCTGTCTTATCTTTGTTTTGATTCTAACTTTATATCATTTCAGTAAATGAACGAATGAAGGAGCCATTGGAATGTTTTCCTTTCTCATCCTACAGTCTAATTCCTCATTCAAGTCCTCCAGTTAGTTCAAACCAGCACAAAAGGTGAAGACAAATCAAGAGAGGCACAGGGAGAAGTTATGATGGTGCTTGAGTAAACGAGGAATGTTAGGGGGAAGAGAGGGGAAGAGTTTAGATCACTCAGTCAAGAAAAAGAATGGCTGAAAGAGTGTGCATTCTATCCTTAAGCACAGAGAGAAGGAAAAAAATACCTTTACCTTATCAGCATTATTGACAGGGGATAGAGAGAAGAAAATTTGGTTTAAATTTTAAGCAACAACAAAAAAAAAAATTCTCAGTTTCTCTTCTCCTATATAATAAATCAGAGACCTCTCCTGCATTATTTTTGTCGAGGGAAATGGCCTGATAGTACTAAAGCATTCTAATATGGTAATATTTGCAATATGAGTAAAGTACGAGTAGTGAAGGGTCCGCTTTGATGGACATTTCTTTCAGTAGGAGGCTCAGAAGGATTAAAAGGGACATGAGAAAAAAAATGAATACATTTGCTGAGCTCTTTCACTGTGTGGCTGCACAAAATGCAGGAGTAGGAATAAGTGAAGGAAGGGCCTGGAGAAATAGTTGCTTGAATGAGGCTGCTGCTTGTCGAGCTTGTCAAACTCCAACTTGAGAACCTGAGGTGCAATTGAACTGTTTGGAAAGAAAATTACCTGGGGGTTGGGAAGGCAGCAGAGCAGGACAATCTGCAGGAAAAAAAAAAAAAATACTATCTATATTTATGGAGATAGGAGGTTAGTTAAGCCCTAGCTTGGCAGCAAATGAAGCAAAATGGTGCTCCGAAGAGTGAGTAAAGGAGATGTTAATGAAATATTAAATCATCACCAGAAAAAAAAAAAGCAAACACAAAGAAAGGATACAGCAGCGTACACAATATTTATGGCGTAGATGAGTTATATATCCTGCCAGAAACTAGAATGAAGAAGAAAAAAACAAAAAAAAAAAAAAAAAAAAGCAATTGAAAGAGAAGATGCCTTGAGGATTCCAGTTACAAGATAGAGTCGGTAGAAATTGGAGAGTCTCTTGTGCGTGGATTATTGGAACCGGTGCATTCCACAGAGAAGTGCATTTAATGTTAATCATATGTCTCTGGCATTCAATTTTAGCTCTCTCTTCACATGCTTGAGGATTATTTGCAAAGTACAGGCTGGTATTTCATGCAGAAGCTGAAGATGATGGGAATTTCAGTAGCAGGCTCGGTAGGAGTAAGACACGAGACATCTTGTCCCATGTTGAGCCTTAAAGACCATGGAGCACAGACCTCCAAGAGGTCCAGAGTGGCCAGAAGTAGACAGGAAATTGTAATCCTGCTGTATTTCACTCTCATAATTCTTTTGCCTTTTTTTTTTTTTTTTTTTTTACAATGTCCAATGCAGNAAGAGTGAGTGTGTCCAGAGAAGAGCCACGTGGATGCTCAGAAGGCTGCAGCACCTCTGCTATAAGGACAGACTGAAAGAGTTGGGGCTGTTCAGTTTGGAGAAGAGGAGGATCCCAGGTGATCTTATTGTGGCCTTCCAGTATCTGAAGGGGGCCTACAAAGAAGCTGTGGAGGGACTTTTTAGGCTATCAGGGAGTGAGAGGACTGGGGGAATGGAGCAAAGCTGGATGTGGGGAGATTCAGACTGGATGTGAGGAGGAAGTTGTTCAGCATGAGAGTCATGAGAGCCTGGAATGGGTTGTCCAGGAAGATGGTTGGGGCCAGATCCCTGGAGGAGTTTAAGGCTAGGCTGGATGAGGCAGTAGGCAGCCTGATCTAGGGTAGGGTGTCCCTGCCCATGTTAGGGGGGTTGGAACTAGATGATCCTTGTGGTCCCTTCCAACCCTGACTGATTCTATGATTCTATGATTCTTCTTTCCCTCTCTTTTTGGGGAGATACAATCTCCTATCTGGTAACAATGGAGGAGTACCACAAGCTCAGCAATGGGGATGGTGAAAAAGAGCACTGAGGCTTATGGTGAACCCCAATTTGGAAAAGAAAAGGAATACTAGGGGGGTTGGATTTGGTCTGCTTGGAGGGAGATTTCAGAGACCATTTGGCCTTGATGGGATTCCATGTGTATTTCAGATGCTTCTGCACTGCTTTGCATAGGAGGTTGTATTTATTAGTAGCACCTTCCATTTAATCTTTGAATATATTCTGTATTTCTATCCAATGCTGAGGGGTATGGGGGGGGATCTTTAATGATTTTGAAAGGAATTACTTTGATAGCTGAGGGAGCTGAGGGTGTTTAGACCAGAGAAGAGAAGGGAAACATTATTGATGTCTACAACTACCTGATGGGAGGTTGTAGCCAGGTGGGGTTGGTCTCTTCTCCCTGGCACCCAGGGACAGAAGAAGAGGACACAGCCTCAAGCTGCACCAGGGCAGGTTTAGGCTGGATGTTAGAAGTTCTTCCCAGCAAGAGTGATTGACACTGGAATGGGCTGCCCAGGGAGGTGGTGGAGTCACCACTCCTTGTGGCATTGAAGAGAAGACTGAATGAGGTACTTAGTGCCATGGTTTAGTTAATTAGGAAGGGTTGGGTGATAGGTTGGACTCGATAATCTCGAAGGTCTTTTCCAACCTGGTTAATCCTGTGATTCTCTAATTTAAGAGCTCTGCCTTCCTCTGCTGCCCCTTTAAATGAAGACATCTCTCTAAAACACTTACTCAAGAAGCCAGGGACCAGTTATCAGCCTCACTGTCCCTTCAACAGGCCAACTTTGTGAATGACACTTAAAACCACCCTTTAGAAAACAGTCCCTTCCTTTGGGTAAACAGCCCTGTGAGCCTAGCTGCAGGTTAATTCACCAGCAGACACATAATTATAACTATACATCCCACAATGACTTTGTGTGTGGTAAATGTCATGCAGGAGATGAACAAAGAAATAGGAACTGTATTAGAAGCGAAGTGTAACTACAGCACCTCAAAAAAAAAAAAATCACTCTCTGAAATTGCAGCTCCCCAGGCTGTACATTGCAGGGGTTTGACAGTACAGGTTCTAACTTTTGTGAGAAATTATTTCTAAGGCTCTGGTTTACGTAAGTTGCATCCTCTTCTGGGCTCAGCAGCTTTAGCACATTTTAATACACCGAGTAGGCTGGAGTTTGTTAGTTTTCCCTTGCTTCAACTAGAGGCCGGAGGTTTTGATGAGTACTGCAGTAGTACATCAGGCATTTCTTCCCCACTCGCTTTCCAATGACTTTACATCCCAAACAGAGAAGTGAGGAGGCTCCAGAAATGAGGAGGTGCAAGGACTCCTCAGGGCTAGTAAATCTTATACAGATCGTTTCTGACAATCTGGTCTGTTCTCGATAATGAAGGAGAAGCAGGCACCAGCAGCCTGTCTATGGACCTCATGGCTTGGAGCACTTGGAGGCACTAAGTGATTTGATGCAGCGAGGTTCAGTTCTTGCCATCAGCTCTGTCTCTGAGTGGAGAACACAGGATCACAGGATCTTAGGGGTTGGAAGACACCCAAGGAGGTAATTAAGTCCTACCCTCCTGCCAGAGCAGGACCACGCCATCTAGCACAGATCACAGAGGAACACATCCAGACAGGCCTTGAAAGTCTCCAGAGGAGACTCCACCACCTCCCTGGGCAGCCCATTCCAATGGCAAATCACTCTCTCTGTGAAGAACTTCTTCCTAATATGTACTCTCCTCGTTGGTGGGAATTGGTGAGTTCTGTGGAGTGGTAATGTCTGTGGAGTGTCAGATGACTGTTCCATCTTCTTTCTCAACTTCTGTTCTGTGTCTGCTGAGATACATGGGGGTAATTGGCAAATACCTTCTAAAAGCAAGGTGATACACAAATACATGTGAATCACCAACCCACTTACAATCTATCAACAGGATAGTGCTGTGTGGGATCAGTTTTCAGAAACTACTGCATTTTACAAATATCAAATTAAAACGACAGCTTAAGGGTAAAAAAAAAAAAAATAGGGTTTTAGTCAAGGTTGTAGCCAGTTTTAATGAGTCTTCTTGCTCACAGATTCACAGATTGGGTTAGAAGGGTCCCTTAAAGGTCATTCCTATCCAACACACCTGCAATGAGCAGAGACAACTAGATCAGGTTGCAGGGCCACATCTAGAATGTCGCCAGGAATGAGGCCTCAACTGCATCCCTGGGCAGCCTGTTGCAGTATTTTACTACTCTCACTGTAAAGAGCTTCCTCCTTGGGTCTAACCTAAATCTACCCTGCTCCAGTTTAAAACAGCTGCCCCCTGTCCCCAGAGGTTCTCTTTTCAAGTCTAATTTTATATCCTTATTATAATATTACTATATGTTACTGTAAATTGGGATAAAGTCTGAGGGGGAAAAAAAAACAGTCTATAAATAGACTCTGGAAATCTTTGCTCACACAAACAGAAGAGATAGCCCCAGCTTAAATGGTGCTCCTCAAGAACCTGAGCAGTCTGTAATAAATAATGGGTGTTCTGCATGAAGTACTTCAGAGCAAACCTAAGAAACTTTAAACAATTGTTGGGGGTTTTTGTTTTGCTTTGTTTTGTTTTGTTTTGTTTTGTTTTTTTACAGGAGCCAATGTTAAGTTGGTTTTATAGCCCTACAGATCCTACTGAACCTCTTTATGATGTTGTTAAAGGGGCAGAGTTCAAAAGCAAATGTTTTATGGAAGCCAAAATTATATCTCAGAATGGCAGGATCTTCTGCAACAGAGCTAATATTGACTGGCTGGAGAGCAACCCTGAAGAGAGGGACTTGGGGGGGCTGGTGGACAAGAAGCTCAACATGAGCCCTCATGAGCTGATGGACAAGAAGCTCAACATGAGTCTGCACTTGCAGCCCAGAAAGACAACCAGATCCTGGGCTGCATCAGGAGAAGTGTGGCCAGCAGGTCAAGGGAGGTGATTCTCCCCCTCTACTCTGCTCTGGTGAGACCCCACCTGGAGTACTGCATCCAGTTCTGGAGCCACTGATACAAGAGGGATGTGGACATGCTGGAGTGTGTCCCGAGAAGGGCCAATAGGATGATCAGAGGGCTGCAGAACCTCTGCTATGAGAACAGACTGAAAGAGTTGGGGCTGTTCATTTTGGAGAAGAGGAGCCTCCCAGTTGATATTGTTGTGGACTTCAGCATCTGAAGGGAACCTACAGAACAGCTGGGAGGGACTTTTGAGGCTATCAGGTAGTGACAGGACTAGGGGGAATGGAGCAAAACTTGAGATGGGGAGATTCAGATGGGATGTGAGGAGGAAGTTCTTCACCATGAGAGTGATGAGACCCTGGAACCACCCCTGGCCAGTGGGGTGGTTGGGGCCACTTCCCTGGAGGTGTTTAAGGCTAGGCTGGCAGAGGCTGTGGGCAGCCTGAGCTAGGGTAGGGTGTCCCTGTCTATGTTAGGGGAGTTGGAACTGGATGATCCTTGTGGTCCCTTCCAACCCTGACTGATTCTACGATTCTGTGTTGTGCCCATGAAGTGGGTGCTTGTGCAGTATGCCAGAATGAAATGCAGACCGACAATGTCTGACTGCCCAAAGAAAGGTTATAGATGGAAGATGATAATTTAGGCTTCTTTGTGGTGCCCTGGAGATACATTCCCTTTCTATTGCTTTCATTGAGCTACCGCATTGTAAAACAATTTCAGAAGTCTTCTGGTACTGAGCATCTTGATGGCTTTAATTTGCATCTACTGAGGATGGAGATCATCAATGAATTTCACACAGCTTTCAGGAAAGAGCCTGTTCTGTTCTCCACCATCAATTCCAGATATGATTAATGAATAGAAATAAATCTTCCGGTACATTCACCTCCTCATGAGCATGTGTTATGGGTTGTTTGTTGAACAAAGTTCTTTGTATGGCTGCTCTTCAGCTATCGAGAAGGACAACACTCCTGAAAATGGCATAGCATCTGTTGAGTTGTGCAAAACCCTACATACTTTTATTTTTGTCTTAGAGCTGCCTGCAGAATGTTGATTTTGTTTGCATATAAAAACAGGACAAGCGTGGTTCCATGAAGTGGTGATTTTTTTAATGCTGATTTATAGAATGATAGAATCACAGAATGGTCTGGGTTGGAAGCGACCTCCAAAGGTCAGCTAGTCCAACCCCTCATCAGCTAGACCAGGTTGCCCATAGCCCTGTGGAGCCTCATGTTGAATATCTCCAGGGATGAGGCTCCCACCATCTCCCTGGGAAACTTGTTCCAGTGTGCGTTTATCCTCATAGTAAGAAATCTGTTCTTAACATTCAGTCTAAGTCTGTCCAGTTTGAGGCCATTGCCCCTTGTCCTATCTCTGCTGGTCTTTGTCAACTGTTTCTCTTCATCCTTCTTGTAGCCCACTCCAGGTCCTGGAAGGTCGCTATTAGATCTCCCTGGAGCCTTCTCTTCTCCAAGCTGAGCGACCTCAGCTCCCTCAGCCTGTCTTTGTAGCAGAGGTGCTCCAACATCATGATGATTTTCATGGCTCTCCTCTGGACCCACTCCATCAGGTCCATGTCCTTCCTGTGTTGAGGGCTCCAGACCTGCACACAGTACTCCAAGCAAGGTCTCACCAGAGCAAAGTAGCAGAATCACCAATCTGGATCAGCTGGCAATGCATCTCTTGATGCAGCCCAGGATGTGATTGGTCTTTGTATTCTTTTGCCTGTGTAAACAGGTTACTGAAGACATGCTAGAATAAAAGATACTTATGAGAGAGAGAGATAGGTAGGTAGATAGATAAGTAGACAGGTAGCTAGGTAGGTAGATGAGATAGATAGATAGATAGATAGATAGATAGATAGATAGATAGATAGATAGATAGATAGATAGATAGATAGATAGATAGATAGATGATAGATGAGATAGATAGATAGATAGATAGATAGATAGATAGATAGATAGATAAATAGATAGATAGATAGATAGATGATAGATTATATAGATAGATAGATGATGATGATAGATAGATAGACAGACATGATAGATGATATAGACAGATAGATGTTGATGATGATGATAGATGATAGATAGATGATATAGACAGATAGATGATGATAGATGATAGACTGATTAGATAGATAGATAGATTATATATATATATATATGAAATACATACATGACAAAAACATAAGAGCTGTGGCTAGGTTTGATAGGACAAAGCACTATTTTCTGTTTTGCCTGAGATGGAAGCTGCCTTACTTTTGATACTTTTGCCACAGCAGCATCTTAACAGTTTTGCACTCAGAGAGTGCATTCAGAGCAAGGCCTCCTCCACAAGGCAAGAGCAAATCCCTGGGAGACATGTCAGCAGCACAGAGCTGCTTGGCAGGTTTTCTCTGCTCGCTTGCTGTCCAGAGCAAGGAAGAGAGGGGAAGGGAGGTGATGCATTGGAACTCATAAACTGCAGCAAAGCAGCCACGGCACATTCTGAACTTGGCTTCACCAGAAGCATTTTATGGCTAATCAGGTACTTCAAATGCCTCGAGAGCAGGCAGATAGAGTTTACTTCTAGAACATTTGATCCCTTCCTGCCTACTATCTTTTTAATGGGGCCGATAGCATCTAGCGAATACGGCGTGCGTTGAATCGTCTGAGGCTATTTTAGCAATATGTATATTTCAAATTTATCTCCGAAATAAATAATTCAGCCCAGCATGCCAGCTTTTGGGTGGTTTCCAGCAGATAGCTTGGGAAGATACAGTGAGATTTGTGAGCAGCACTTTTCAAGCTATGGAAAATCAAGGCTTTATAAAAGACTCCATGTACATTTTGCCAGCTACGAGCGCCGGATTATTATCAAGGTTACGGACCTACAGATTATGTTTTCAAAGCATTACTTTAAAATCAGTCAAAGATCATGGGGGGGGGGGGGTGGGGCTTATTTTTT